>CM046882.1:537476702-538076702 GCA_025667525.1 Glebionis coronaria
AACTTAATGCAGCTAAAACAAGAAAATGTTGAAAGCCGGCCACTGTGTAATGTGTAGAACTTTTTAAATTAAAAAAATTGGATTATTCCTTTATACATCTTGTTTTTCTTAACAAAGTTAACAAAAATAGTTTTGCATCAACCAAGCTTGTCCGCGGCCTGTAGAGAAAATGACCTATTTCACCCAAAACCATATTGATAATATCTTGGTTGCTCCCGTGCAGACTATTCTGCTCGTGCCTGTAATTCCGCATGGAGTTCTACAACTCGGCTCGTTGGACGTTGTATGCCTCATTGTATCCCTTATTATATATTGGAATAGAAATATCTCTTTATTATGAAAGTTATTTTGTGTATTGATTTACTTTACCCATAATACTCTAGGTCCCTGAAGATGCAAAAATGGCCGACTATATTAGAAGTGAATTTGTTACACATCAAGATCTCATAGCTTATGCTGATGCTTTTGCAACAAACCAAGAATTTGCATCTCAATCGCCATCATCACTCATGTCTACAATGATGAAAAGTTTGGATGAACAATGTGATGATGTAGCAACGATTGATAATGTTAACTGGTCAAACCACAAACAATTAACCAATGGTATGGTAATACCAACTTGTGATATCTTGTATGCATCTCATTCAATAGAAATAGATATGCATAAACCTTCTGCAGGCGGCCAGACGGGTACTTTTGAATTGACAGAGCAACTACATCAATTAACAACTTTAATCAATCCAGATGTCATAGAAAGCAGCAATTCCGGATGTCTAGAACCATTAGTTTGTGATGTGGGCTCGTTGTTAAGCTTCCCTAAAGAGTGTGAGCTGCACAAAGCTCTTGTGCCTGCTTTCATGGGGAAAAGAGATGATTATTCCCAGAGTCTTCTCATCGGGGACGATATATACACCTCAAGACATTTTTGTAGTGAAGATCTTGTTGATTCATTATCTAAGAAAACGACTGGACACCCTTTAGGCAAGAAGAATATGCAAAATCCGTTAGAAAACGTAGTCACAAGTCCACCTTTGCGTGAGTATTCTTCTATCCAAATCAGTGGCGAGAGCTCAATTACTAAATCGATTGACCAGTATTCCTCTATGGTAAAAAGGAAAAACATACATGAGAAAAGCGCATTTAAGGGAGACAAATCAGTAATTAATAACCATGAAGCACCTGCGTTATATTACAGTACTGCCCAAAATTATAATGATAGTTCTTCACCTTCAGCTATTACGTACGAGGATGTAGTTGATGAATTGTCCATTAAAGAAGTGCAAAAAAATCATTATGATGGTTTTCATCATAATGAGGGTTCAAAACCATCTGTTGCCAGCAAAAGAAGGGGCAAACCTGGTGCTAAACAGAAAGACAGACCTCGAGACAGACAACTGATCCAGGACCGACTCAAGGACTTGCGTGAACTTGTTCCCGACGGAGCAAAAGTAAGTGTTTCCTGAACATCCTTTTTTGTTTTTAATTTTAATTCTCGTATAATTGTTATATACGAGTGTTTGACACCTTTTACCAGTTTTCTTCAATAACTTTTGGTTTTCTTTGGTGATTGATCTGAAACACTTTCTTTTCCATATGTATTATACGTTAAACTGCGCAAAAGGATATCGAACTATAGGACGATTCATTGAACATATCATACAACAGAAATATTCGATTTTGTGGAACAATTGTACTATTATAAAGTTTGATAGACCAAAAAAGTACCAAACTTCTATAAAAATAAGAACTAAGAGCATCTCCAATGTATTAAACCCTTTCAAGCTTTTACATTTAATGCATTAAATGTAAATTAATTAAACAAAAGCTTTTTACCATTGGATCAAAAGCTTTTTGGTTGAGTTTACAAAAGGTTTATAGAAAGACTTTACATATGCAAAGTCTTTCTATAAACCTTTTGTAAACCCAACCAAAAAGCTTTTGATCCAATGGTAAAAAACACTTTTAAAAACTTTTTAGAATAATAAAAAGCTTTATATAGCTTTTCTCCATTGGAGATCCCCTAAATTGTAGTTTTTTTTTCATATACCTGGGTTTCCGACTAGACATTGCGAGCCGACTAATCCTTGGGAGACTACACTTTCGGATAGCCCGGATTCGGCGCAGGTGAACCTCCGTGGCCAATGGGGGATTAGTTTTCTCCCCAAGGTTCGAAAACAAGACCTCTAGGCACTTTCGTCCTAAGAGGCTAAGCCCTTACAGCTTAGGTCACCCTCATTAGTTAATTGGCCTGTAGTTGGGTACCATTATTGGACATTTCAGTTGTATGATACCTTAAATAGGAATTGGCCTGTAGTTCCATACTCTTATGCTAAAACCCTATATTTAGTAAACAGTTATTCTGTCAAATAGGATTACAGCAATTTTTTTTTATTAATCAGGTGTCTAAATTTAATCCTAAAGGAGGCTTTATGCACTAAATTATACTGTGACTAATGTGTAGCCCCTTTTGTTTTACACTAAATTTAGCCGGTTTCACCCACTAAAGATAGTTGGAATCGATCCATTCGTAAGTAAATGTGCTTATATTTAATTTTCTATATACTTTTTAGATTTATTTTACATTCTGTTTTTCAAAATTTGTTATGGTTGCGGTAGTCCATCCATCTGATGGAAATCCTGATCCTCCACGCGTTTGGCCCAGCTAGTTTACATGGGCCACACATAGTGTTCTTTCACATGATTGGCATATGCTCTGCCATTTGGCTAGCTAACACGATTTTTTTAAGTTTATCATCTAGTGGGATCATTAGGTATAACGTCCTAGTAAATTAGCCCTTTGGGTTCTCCAGCTTCAAAACTTTATGCTCAGTTAAAAACTTAATTGTTCATTGTGTATCATCCTAATTTGAAATGCAGTGTAGCATTGATGGTCTGCTGGATCGAAGTGTGAAACACATGCTGTTTCTTGAAACTGCCGGTGATCGTGCTATCAACTTGAGTCAGTGTTTGAAATCAGAGGCACGTGATTTCTGGATATTTTATCGATATTTTATTTCTTAATAAAATATGTATTGAGAGAAAGGTGCATTTAGAGTTCATATCTTATTCTAACAGGTTGAGTAGCTTCTCGATAGATGTGGTTGCAGTGACCCATTTACTAATGGATGGGTCGATTTGGGGTAACTTAATCTCTAATAAATCAAATATAATATCTTAATAGGAACCGGTTGTAAGGAGCCAAAAATGTGGTTTTTATTTAAGACGTCTGGCAGCCTGCAATAATTTTATTCTAAAATTTAGATATTTTTTGGCAGCCAAAAATGTGCTACTTATTGACAAGAAACTAAAAGAGTTTGGACAGAAAGCATTACTGATCATCCGGAAGTTTTATTCCATAAAAATGGCCGTTTGACCCAAAAGAATTTGCTTTACTTTCCACTTAATCTAGAGTCTGGTGGCTGAATCTCATCTGCAGGGAATGGAAATTGGTCCAAAGAACAATAAAATACCTGAAGAAAAAGGTAGTGAGAATGGAGCAAGTTGGGCATACGAATTGGGAGGCGATATAAAAGAATGCCCCATACTTGTTGAAGACCTTCAATACCCCGGCCACGTGGTAATAGAGGTCCGTGTGTTCAAACTTGCATACTTACGAATGTACATATATCTCCTGCGTAGACAGTTAGTTGCATATTTTGTACTTTTCAAACTCCCATAAAAATATCATATTGGAACAAGAGGATGTTAATTACTCTAATCAACCCGATTACAGCTATTATTAGAGACTATGTAATAACAACTTATATAATGCATCATTGAGAAAACATGCATCTCCCTAGTAAGTCGAAGATGTGGGTGCCTCTAAGGCCGGACGGTATGGGGGTGAACTCACGAGTGAGTGGGAGTAACTCACACGCGAGTGCACCCCCTCCACCAAGACACGCATGAGTTGCCAAAAAAAGTGGTTTTGTACTTGTGCGGGCCTTTTTATTCTTTTATTAGTTTGTGAGTGTTGGTGGGTACCGAGTGAGTTATATTTTATATAAAGTGGGTATTTTAATTAATGGTGCAAGGTGAGTTTGTGTAAGTGCGCTACGGTTGAAAGTGAGTGGGAGTGAGTTGCGTAAGTGGATAAAAAAAATGATGTTACGTCGAGATAAGGGTACCACTCCCTCCAACCTAAAAATCAATAGACCTTCTATTATGTCAATTTCGAGAAATCCGTTTGACAAACATGAATCTTATGCAACAAACATGACAAATAGCCTTACCGATTGTGGTGGCTTTCATAACAGATGTTATGCGACGAGAGCATTCGTCTCCTTGAGATTGCCGAGGTGATACATGGTCTGGGCTTGACAATTTTAAACGGGGCGATGGAGATGCGTTCCGGCAATACATGGGCTCGCTACATTGTGGAGGTATCAACTTTATTTCATTTTTAATATCTACATATGAATAAGTGTTATAGCAACAATATTAGATTTTACATCTAGATTTACAAAAAGGTAAGGTTTGATAATTGGTAACTTGCCCCATGTCTTTTACGACACTAGGCCCTAAGTTAGTACTAGTATATAATAATACACATCACACAACGGGTTGATAAACATGTATCGCACAACCGATTGCATAAACAACTTCCTTTAATCATATGCAGGCTCCAAGGGGATTTCAAAAATTGGATATATTTTGGCCATTAATGAAGCTTCTTCCACGGCCCAAACAACATAGTCCGATATCGAGCAAAATTTGATGATATCCACATTTTCTTGTATCCTAAATTTCGTAAGTAATGTATCAAGTTTAATAAGGTAAGCAGAAACGGCGACTGAACTGCTGGTTTTGTTTTATTTTTAGTAGTAAGTCGAATTGCAACATATAAATAACATGGCAGAACCTTGTATTAACCAATAGCATTCATATCCTGGAAAACGTTGTTACAAAGGATCTATCAATTAAGTTGAGCATGGTTCAAACTGAACTTATTTAATTTTTACTTGTGATGTTTGTGATTTGAATGTGCTGAAACATAAGGGTTGCACACTTTTTGATTATGAGCCAAGGTGAGCATTGGTTCAAACTGAAGTTATTTAATGTGTGTATAAGCGTTGTTTAATTTTGTTTCGCTAACCCTCGCGAAAGAACTTAGGCGACCAAACAATCTCCCATCATACAAGCCATCCCCGTTGTAATTAATTAACCACAATCAAAAGCAACCTAGCACTTATCTCAACTTGAATTGGATGTAAATATATCGCTATATAAGGTAGCAAATTTTCTATTCAGTCATCTATGTGGGACTAAAACCAACTGTTTTGGAATCAACATGCACTACAAGAAACGATGGATCAGGTGGTGACGTTTTCCCGACGATAAAATGTCTTGAGAAAGTTGGTAATCCTTAACGACACATCCGACGTGGCACAAAGTCAGAAAGACTTTTTTTTTGTCAAAGTTGTACCAAAGAATCCCGGCGACATGTCGCTGGCCAGCTATGATCAAAACAGTCTACCAAAAAAACGAGAGGAAAATTTTCCCGCTAGGGTTTACCTGGCGACATGTCACTGGGATAGTTTGTCCAGAACATACATATGATTAGTGTTAACCTTGTGGCCTAATAACTTGAATATATCTTCCCGGTGACATGTCGCTAGGAAACCCTTGCAAAACGACAAAATCTTAAATAATTTAGCGAAAACGTCGACGGGCTTTTACCCGCCAAAATATCCCAACGACATGTCGCTAGGGATACTTCGTATCAAAAATTAATATTTATTGTTTACTTATTATTTACTTTTTTTAAATATAATAATTATTATTTACAAAATAATAATTATCAAATGTAGACCAGTTGTTTATTCTTTTCTTATATACAATATAATTAATATTAAAAAAGTATATAATTATTATTTTTAAAACAAAGTGTAACTATATAACTGTCGTGTCATTTTATTTTCGCGACGTTCATATACTACAAAGTGAGACTTTCGTACAAACAACATTTATTTATTCAAAATATTACACATAGCCCTTGTGAAAACACATGGGAGACTTACAAACAGACACGCCTAAAAAAACTTTTATTCGACCCGGACACTTAAACATGCGTTTAATTAAACATGCATATTACAACGATAATAGACTCATAAACACGAAAATGGACACATCACAAACTAGTTTCAACTAACGTTCCCCATGTCATCGTAAAGGAATGATGAATCGCATATTTCAAAGTCATATAATACTTAAGCATGAGTTTCTTACTTTTTTTTCTTAACGGTTAATTTATTAAGAAACGACCATAAAAGGCAAGAGTACAAAGCTCAAAGCTTAAAAAAGTTAGTTAGGACACACCCCAACTAACAAGCTCTAGCAAACCATAACATTGGCATGGACAAATCCCATACTCAGTTAAAAAGAACAACCAATACTAAACACAATAAGCAAAGGCAATGGACAAAATTCCATGCTCATTAAAAAAATGAACACAAGACTAAGAAACTATGCAGAGAACAAAGCTGCTTCCCATACCAACAATACTTGATCCCTATTGATAAGACCAAGCACCTGCAAACCCATGGCACTCCAAATAAAGAATGGTTTACAGTTATATGTGAGAACCACTTCAGAATACATGGCAGTTCTGGTTCAACCACAAAATGGAAGCAACCAGAAACTACCAATCCATCCCCCATGGAGAACCCCACAGCATAAGTACAACACCAGAAAGGCAGGAAAGAAATAACCTACACTCAAACGCCATCAGATCATACAACAGGAAATAAAAGGAGAGGTGCCAGAGTAGCACATCATGGTTATTGCCTCCTTAAAACCTCCAACTATGTAAAACCCTGTGGGAAACCATAGAAAGAGGAAATAGTACAACTAACCATGAATCCTCTCACATGATGCCATAACCCAAAATATCTATCATCACAACATTAGGCAGATATAAGGTTAATGAAATAAAGGAGGACAGAGCATCAAAGACCACAAGCTTGGAAACGAAAAAATTGTACAATGGATTATATCAAGGGAAAAGGAGTACCATGCCTTGCAAGACGACACATCATTCAGCACGCTCTAGAAGACATAGCAAGAGATAATACCAGAGTCTACTAGTAGCACATCAAGCTTACCCGAAACATCCAAAATTGTCCTCCCAAAATCCTCAACATAAGAGGATAACAGATATCATGTACGTACCTGATTACCAGCAAAATAAGCAGAACCAAACTCATATCCTGAAAGAAACCCATCGCAGCACTCAATAGAAGTACAAAATAGCAGCCATAAGTCCTTATAACAAGTAAGTAGACCTGCGACAATCACAAATTGGCAATATCCCAAAAAATTCCTGCTATGGTTATAAATTAGACATAAGTGAACCCAATTCCAATTGCACTTCCAAAGGCTAGTCCCACCAAAGGACCCCTCAAACCCCAAATAAAATTAATAGAAACTACACATTAAGACATCATATGGTCACCTATCTCGAAACTAACTCTATCACTTGAGTTAACACCACTGATAAACTTAACATTCCAAACCGAAGCAGCATTATAAAATTCACTAGATGGTTTAACCATAAGACTAAGCAGCTTCAGCTTGACTGTGTTAATAACCATCTTGACTAAGCTATCTACATCCCTATTGACCATTCCCATTCTCCTATTATTCCTCTCCTGCCACAGGTAGTAAATACATGCACCAAAACTAATCTTTGAATCACACTGCAAATACTATTCCTAGCCGGACAACTAACAAGGCCAGAAATAACATTAGGCCAAGTGTTACTCACATGATCCAACCGCGCCATAGGTTTTAATCTTTCCCAGATTTGCTTAGAAAAATTACAATAGAAAAACAAATGACTATGATACTCACTTATATCCCCACACAAAAAACAAGAAGTAACACTAGCATTAAACCATTTAGCTAGTCTATCTCCAGTTTTAACTCTTTCCTTAATAGCTAACCAGACCATAAATGAATGTCTAGGGATACATTGGGTAAACCACACATGTTTATACCAAATTACATCAGGGTATTTAGTCTTAAGTGCTCTCCAAACCTCAGTAGCACTAAATTTTCTTTCAATTCCTTTTTTGTCCCACCAAACAGTAATATCCTTACTTTTTTTCTCTAAGATCAGGAACAGGAACATCAAGAATACCATCAAATTCACCAACCCAATCAATAGGCCATACCCAATTCCCATTAAAAATAAGGTCACTAACTTTTTTATTGATAGAAAAACCAACATGCTGAATTAAGACATGGTTTATAACTTTGCAAATGGGACCCCTAATATGCCATTTGTCAGCCACACATTACAAGACTTACCATTGCCTAATTTGACAAAGACAAACTCCCTAATCATATCTCTTAAAGAAAGCATATGCTTCCAACACCACGACATCCCTCTAGTGACTATAGTATTCCAAATACTTTGACCCCTAAGTTTATGGAGCTTGACCCACTTAACCTAAACAAAATCCTTATCATAGAGAATATGCCAAAGGTGCTTAATCATAAGTGAATTGTTCCAACTATGCATTGATTTAAGCCCAAGTCCTCCCTGACTCTTAGGTCTACAAACATCATTCCGTTTAACACTGACCAACGCACCGGTTTTCCTATTGTTACACCACAAGAAATTACTTAGAAGGTTGTCTATGTCATCACAAACAACAAGAGGAAGAATAAAAGGGAACCCTAATAAACTTGCATAGACGAAAGCACAAAAGCAATTAGTTGAAGTCTACCAGCAAAGGATAAGCATTTATTTTTCCAAGAATTTAACTTGTTTTGAATAACTTCAAGCAAAAAACTGCAATCCCTCTTAGTATTCCTTTTAGACACCAATGGAACACCTAGATATCTAATAGGCAATTTCCCTTCATTAAACGGCATAACCATTAAAATCTAATTTTTAACCTCAATTGGGATATTATAAAAAAAAGACATTACTCTTACTCATACTTGGGTATAAACCAGAAGATAAAGTAAACTCATCTAGACCCCTTCTAAGTATGGATGCATAAATCATATCTCCATGACATAGCATTAAAAGATCATCAGCAAAACAAAGACTCTTAATCCTTAATTTATGACAACCCGAGTGATACTTAAATATCTTGTCAAGCCTTATTTGCCTTTTAACCATGAGATTCAAAACCTCCATAACTAAAGTGAAGAGGTAGGGTGATATAGGATCACCTTCCCTCAGACCCCGTTTAGCTTTAAAATAACCGTGGGTTTCACAATTGACACAAACAGAGAAAGAATCAGTTTTGAGACAAGTCATGATCCAATGTATCATAACAGGGTGAAACCCAAATTCCTTAAGGTAAAACCTCAGAAAACTCCAACTAACCGTATCATGGGCTTTCTGAATATCAATCTTAAAAGCACAATTTCTAATGCCACACTCCCAATTATATTTCTTCTTAAACTCCTGAGCTAGTAAGATATTATCACTAATAAGCCTACCCGGAATAAAAGCACTTTGATTAATATCTACCAAGTCATTAAGCACCGGTTGAATCCTATTTGTAATGACCTTGCTAATAATTTTGTAAGTCACATTACAACAAGATATGGGCCTATAGTCAGTAACCTTAGCAAGAGTAGCAATTTTTGGGATAAGAGAGATAAGAGTAGCATTAACCTGACCAAGCATCTTCCCACTAGTGTAGAATTCCCTCACAGCAACACAAATATCATGCTTCACCACTTCCCATACAGCTTTAAAAAACTTGGATGTATACCCATCTAGACCAAAATCTTTGTTGTCTTCAATACTATAGAGGGCCTCCTTAATCTCACCATCAGAGATAGGCTTAATCAAACCCACAGCTTTACCAACACTAAGCTTTTTAATAAACAAACCAGCCGGGTCTTCAATAGCAAAAACATCATCACATGTAACAAGGAACTTGCTAAAATATTCCACAAACTTCTCAACAACTTTGTCCCCATAATACGCATTACCATCATTATAATACACTGATGAGACTGCTTTTATACATAGTCTCATCATCTAAAACGGGCTTAAAATGGTTAAAATATCATAAAAAGGGCCATATATATGCTTGTGTTTTCTTAATGTGTATTTTAGGTACAAATATCGAGAAAATGACAAAAGATAACAAGAATCAATAAAAAACAAACACGGGAAACGAAGCCGCACAATGAACCGTACCCTAGTGTTGATTTTCCAAGTCAAGACCTTGATGAATTGAATATTGAACAAGAAGGTCCTCCATTATTCAAGAATTGACACTTTACACCCTTGTTTATTAATAATTACAAGTTTGGTCCCTAAAGTTTGTCAAATTTACAAAAAGGACCCTCAACTTTGAAGAATTGGCAAGAATGGTCCCTCAAATTTGAAGACTTGTCACTTTTAGCGCTCCATGAAGACAATAATACAAGTAAAGACCTCAAAGTATGAAGACATGCCAAAACAACCCGTCAGATAGAATGAAATTACAAAACAAGTCCTTGATAAACCTTTGCAAACGTTTTTGGGGCCAAAGTATAAAAACCAAAACTTTATTTGTGAAGAAATTCAGATTTTGGCTTTGTAAACTTCAAAAGACAACAAAAGAAGAAATGAGGGGTTAAATTCGGTAGACAAGAAACCTTACCTTAACCAACCTTGGCTTGACACGTGCCCCACTCACCCCTCTCACCCAATCAAAACCCCCCATTCCACCACGTCACCAAACCACTAAACCTGTTAACTAATTATTAATTAATTGGCGCCTTAACACTTTTTTAAACCATAAACCGGATCAAAACCCTCACTATTCACATGATGAACACAATTGGGTTTTTCTTAACCATGTGAAATTAAGCCCTAATCTTGTCCAGTTTTAAGATTAAGGGTCTTATTAACATAACCCCACCCACAAACTTGATGCCACCTCACCCAAGGACTCACATGAGACTCCCCTGCTGCATGTTTTTGGGTACAAGACAAACATTGGAAGAGAATCAATGAACAACAATCCTGCTTGAATCTTAAGCTCATTTTGACACCTTGGATCATTTTTTCAACCACTGGCATCAACATACGTCCAAAATTCTTCACATGTTCAGTCAAGGAAAATTCAAATCACAAGGGCAATTTAGGAACTTCATAACTAGGGTTTCTAGTTTACATTCAGCATTTTAGACTTGTAAGGCTCTATATAAAGCCATTAGCTTACAACATGTAGCCTTGTTCTTGGTTTTCTTTGATAAAAAATATGTAAAGCCTTGTTTCAAAGTGAATGAAAAAGTGTTTGATTTTATGACGAATTCCAAGTTCCAATCATTTATTCTTGTTGTTTATGTTCAAAGTTTGTGATATTAAGTTCCAAAAGTTTGGTTTTAAGTTATTGCAAATTTGTTCAAAGGTTTTTAAAAATCTGATTTTTCCAAGTTTTGTGTACAAACACTTGAACTTTTTAGGTTATAAGCTGATCATATCACCTTGATAAGGATATTATCAAGGTGAGGTGAGACTTATGGCTTGGGAACCTTCAAGGAGTAAGGTACAAAGATTGGAAGAAATCTGCTTGTTTCCATTTTTTTATATAATCTGTTCTTGACTCTATTGAATCTTAGCAGGGTTGTTTGTTGGAGGCTTGTGGTTGTTAAGCTACCACATAAGCTCTAAAATTCGTGAGTGTGGATGTACATTCATTAGGTTTGTACCTTCCTTGTTCAAATTTGGCCAAAATACGCATTCTAAGTGAATTTGTTGCCTTCTGTTGTTTGGTGTTGTTTGATGCTTGATTTCTTGTTCTTAGTTCATGTTATTGATGTTTGAATGCATGTTTAACATTTTCTTGGACTGAATATTAATCTGCTTTGGAAAAATATTGGTAAAAGTTTTTAAGGACTGTTTGGGATTGATTGTTATGGGATTTTTGTGCTAGTTTGAGTAGTTGTTTAGGGCTGCTTAATGTTTGCATCTATTATTGAGGTATTTGTGTGTTGATATTTGCTCTTCTTGTGCTTTTTAAACATATAATCTGAATCTTGACTTATCTAGTTTGTTCTAGGTTATTTTGGACAACAACGTTGTGCACACCTAGATTTAATGATAAACTAGGGCTAACAAGTGTTAAAACATAGTTTGTGTAACCTGTTGAGTAGATTTGATGGTTTAAAATTGGATATGTGGTCAAGTAGTTCAGCAAGTAAGGTGTTTGTGTTCATCTTTGTTCATCAGTCAATCACATATGCTTGAATCTAGTTCAAATCTTGAAATCAGTGCATGATATGAGTTTATTTATGAGTCACTAAGTGTAATTGAGCTTTTGTATGCTTTTTGTGGACTATGGTTAGCTTATGCTAGCTTAAACTTAGCTTTTGTTCATCAGATCTGCTATTATCATGTCTGTATCATGTCTGTGGACTGTTTGATTAAACTATACTAATTGGCTGGGTATTTTGTGATTTCTTGTTTGTTCTTGACTCCCTACAACTCACTGGTTGTAGGGGTGCCCTTATTTTCCAAAACACCAAGTGAATCTCTCTAAAAAAGCAAGTCAAAAAGTCAAGGCAGTGGAAACACTTTCCCACTGGAAGTTCCCACTAATAGTGTATTTTGGTCAACAGCTTATTAATAAGCTATTCTAGCTTATTCAAACGTGCAACAACTTAGATTTTGTAATCAGTCTTACTTATTTGACCCGTTTACTAGATCTGGAGCTTTGTGGCCTTTGACTTTAAGGTTTGACTAGAAAATGAATTGACTTTTCTTTTTCAAAACAACTTATTTCTTATTCCAGCTTATTGAGTGTTCTTATTTGAAATCTTTTTGTTGATTAAGCTTAGTTTGATTATTTAAAACATTTTGCAAAAAGATTCAGCTCTTGAATCAGCCTAGAACTCGAAAATGACTCTTTTCTCGTTTTGTGTAGAGCGCTTTTGCTTATTTCAGGCTTATTTATTGAGCTTTTTAAAAATTTATTTTTACAAACAGCTTTATAATCTCATAAGAAGGATGTGTGTCAATTTTCAACTTATGGCATTAGCTTATGGCTTAATGGGCCAAAAAGCCCATTAAGAATAAGCTGAATTCTTATTAAGCTATGATAAGCACTGATTCAGCTTTGGACCTTTAGAGTTATGTGTTTAAAATCAAATTTTAAGCTAGACTGGAAGTTTTGGGCTTATTTGGTGATTATTTTTCTTATTGGGCCTAAATCAGCCCATTAAGCTAACTGTTTTGATTTTTGGCCCATTTGGAGGCCCATTAGGGGTAATTTGGTCATTTACTTTAATTTTCTATTTATTTAAGTTAAATTAAAGTAGTTTGCAAGTTTTTAGAATTTTTTTATAATTTTTGTATTTTTTTTATTATTTTATTATTAAAAATTGATTTTAGGGTTGAATTAATATTTTTGCAACTTTTCCATTTTTCTTAGGTTAAATACATTAAGTTATGATATTTAAAACTTTTAAATTAATTTTCTCATCATTTAATTAATTTTTAGGATTATTTTAATATTTTAATAATTTTTAATCATTTTTAAATAGTTTTAATTAGTTATAAACTTTTCAAAAATAGGGTTTAGATTAATTAAGTTATTTTAGAGGTTTACAAATTGAAAAATCATATTTTGGGCTTTTTATTAATTAAACTGATTTTTTGGGCTTTAATAAGCATTAAAAAATTATTATTTAATTAGATAAAAGGTTTGAGCAAATTTTGATTTTTGTTAAACTCTAATTACATTTTTAGGGATTTATTGTAATTTTCTAGGAATTTTTAGGGTAAAATTTTTAAATTTCGTCACATTTTATGGTTTTACGTTTACGTCATTCATCTTAGTTTAATTTAATTCGTAAACATCATCATTTTCTTTCTCTTTTTCTTTTCTTAATTTTAATCACAAACATTAATCAAGTCTTAACATACAACACACAAGCCTCCTTGAGAACAATCTCACAACCTACCTTGGGTCATTTGTGCACGGTTTTCCTAAACCGTCGTACTTAATACTTACCCTAATTACTCTCTTTTTCCTAAAAGAAGTGTAAACATACAACTATCATTTTGGCACCGCTGTCGGGGAGGCGTGTTGTGTTTTGATTTGGAAATTTTGTTTTTATATTAACCATAATAAGTATTTGTGTGATTAGCACTCTAATCATATGTATTATTGGTTTTCGTTTTTTGTGTGAATATTATTACTATATTGTATACGTATCACAATAAATTCACAAGTACTCCAAAAGTGTGAAAACACAACATTGATTGGGATTTCATCACTCAATCATTGTATTCGAATCTCAAACAAAGAAAAAAGGCAAAATAGATAAATACTTTCGTGAAGCTTAATTTTGATAAACACAACCTATAAGGTGGGTATAAGGCGGTTGTAATTCACGACCTAAAGGAAAAAGGCTCTTAAGTGCTTCGCGCCGCCTCGTTTCTTCCGCTTGCTTGTGCGTGTTTTGACAAAAAAAGGGCTAATCGAGGGTTAGCCACCCAAAGTATTATCTACGTATCTATATATTTTCTTGGTTTCAAAGATTAAACCCTCTTCAACGTTTTGGTGTTCCACCAACGTTCTAAAGTCATCGAAGGCGTTCAATTCACGTGATAGTTTTCATTCCTTGAGGCTCCTTAAATCGAGAGATTTGATTTGAGGAGAGATTTGTAGATTTGTGTCTACGTAATACATCACAAAAATCTAAAAAAAGTAAAAAACAATCAAAAACATAAAAAAGTGAAAAAGTAAAAATACCTAAAAGAATCTTCTTTGCTCATCCCCACGTTGTACGTGACGTTTATGTAAAATCGTAACCAAGCAAGACGTGCACGTAAACGTCGTAATCGAAAGGAAAACACACCAAACCTTTCTAGTGAAGAATCTCCTATTGACGAACCCATCATAGAACAAGAAGCAACCATGGCTAATCGTACTATTATGGAGTTGCTTCAAGCACCCACCGAGGGTTTTGGAGAAGCTATTGTGATTCCCGCCATCCTTGCGGAGAATTTCGAGATCAAGATGGGTTTAATGTCTGTGCTTCAAGAAAACAAGTTTCGCGGACATGAAAAAGACAACCCACATTATCAAATTAGGCAATTCAATCGTCTCACCGCGACTAGCAAGTTTAAGGATGTGCCCCATGACGCCATTAAGATGATGTTGTTTCCATACTCGTTAGATGGACCCGCCAAGATATGGCTCAAGAAAGAACCCCCAAATTCGATTTTGACGTGGGGTGATCTCGTTTCTAAGTTTGTGAATCAATTTTTTCCACCATCTAAAACAACACATTTAAAAAACGAGATTTCAAGGTTTACTCAACGTCCTAATTAGAGTTTTTCTATGGCTTGGGAAAGATTTAAAGAAATGTTACATGAATGTCCGCACCATGATTTTTTCGAATTGCATCAAATTGATACTTTTTATAATTGGGCTTAATGATCATGACCAAGATTATTTGAACGCCACCGTGGGTGATAATATTTTGTGCAAAATGACCGATGAGGCTTTAATGATAATTGAGAATAGGTCTAAGGTTTATAACCCTCGTAACACACCGAGTGTTTCCACTTTGGGTTCATCATCATCGTCTCGTAACATGAGTGCCTTGAAAGATGAAGCAAATGAGGAAAATAGTTTTCTCGATAGGTTTTCGACTCTTATGACTCATTGGAAAGCACAAGATGCTTTGAATTCTGCATCGATTAAGACGGTTGAGAAGAGTTGTATATCGTGTGGTGGGGCTCATGATTTTTCCGAGTGCATTACCACGGATGGTAACACTTCGAGTGCTTACATAGCAACGGGAACTTACAACCAAATCGGTCAAGGTTCTCGCCCAAATCAAGCTCACAAAATCAAAATGCTAACAACTATCGAAACAACAACAACCAAGTTGCTTACCAAGGAAATCAAAAGAATTTTAACAAGGGTAATTACAACAATGGTGGGAACAATGGGAAATTGCAAAACAAAAATCAAAACCATGATTTTCAAAACAATAACAAAGCTTTGCAAAACATGAACGATCTTCCAAATGAATTTGTTGATTATGCAATGGCTAATGATGCTAAATTTGATAATTTGCAAAGGGAGGTAATTAGCCTAAGATTCGAGCTTAGGAATGATTTGATAAATGAGTTGAAATACGAGATTGCAAATGAACTTAAGACTCATGCTAACAAAATGGAGAGTAACGTGCAAAGGTTACAACAAAATCAACAAAAGATGGAACAAGGCCAACATGAAATTAAACAAGAGATGCTAAAGGCGTATAAAAGGCAATCTAAGTTTGAGGATAGAATATCAAGCATGTTTGAGGCCATAATGTGTAAACCGTCTTCTTCGGGTGGTCTTCCTAGTGATACCATTGCAAACCCGAAGGGAGAATTGAAGGTTATTACTACTCATAGGGGTAAAATTTTCAAGGAACCAATCTCTCGTCCTAGTACTTCTATGGAGAAGGAAATCGAGAAAGAATCCAAGGTGTGTTGGGTCAAAAAGTTGATGTGGCAGAAACTCAAAACTAAGAAAACATGAAGGCATTTGTTCAAGCGTTGACAAATTGTGTCTAAGCGTTGACAAGTGTAATTTAGGCGTTGCCAGAAGTCAACAGAAGTCAAACACTGTTGGAAGTATCTATTTAGGATAAGTATTCAGAATATTATTTATTAATATTCTGTATTAGTTATTTAAATAGAAGATTTACATGTTTATTCATAGTTATCTCTTGTAAAACCCTAATCCTTAGTCTATAAAAGGAACCAAGGGTTATTAGGTTTTTCATAACTTTCATTCACAATGTAAACCTAAAGCGTGTGTTGCACTATGTTAATGCAAGTGATGCCTAAAAACATTATTAGTGTTAACTAATCTTTCTTAGTTTTGATCACAACAAACTATACAACACATTTAGTGTAAAAAACAAAACGAATTATTTAACTAACACTATCATCAAGGTAATAATCATATCACTAACTTTTCTTAATCATACTTAGTGATCATCAAAGTGATTATCCTTAAAACTCACTTTTGTTAATATGACAAAATATTTTTTAATAAACTTTCTTTTTAAGAAAATGTTTTATTAAAATGGAAAATGTAAATTTGAAAATGGCATATTCCATATGCCATAAGAATATCCTTTGAAGGTTTAAAAAACCTCAGATATTCCTACCCCACTAAAAGATAAAAAAGGGAGCGGACTCTACTGGGCGGTACCTTAAATAGCTAGGCGGTTCCTTAGCGATATAGAACCGCCGGCTAGTTAGGATCCGCGCCCAGCTAGCCGTTGGACTTTGTCTTCTATAAATAGTGGATCAAATCTCATTTTCCAACAAGCCTCTTGGCCGTTTTTCTCTGCCCCCTTTCTATTTTCTATAGCATAATCATTAGTAAATGATCACTTAATGTGTTAAGTATGTTTACATATGATTATCCTCTTGATCCCTTCCTTTACATTGTCCAATGAGAAGATCACTCACTCACTAGTGTTGTGATAAAGATGAATCCATGAATTAGTCATGTTCATCATGTTAGCCTTTTTGTTTTTGTTGATCCATTTGTATTTATGAATACTTAGACTAGTTGTGTTCATCCAAGCTATTTGTGAATACTTGGATTTGTTGTGTACATCCATTGCATATGTGTTTGCTTGGATTTGTGTTGTGTAGATCCAAGCTACATGTGTGTACTTGGATATGTCTAGTTGAGTTGTAATAGATTTGTGTAGTAGTTCTCACTAAACTATAAAGTGATGTGGTTGTGTCTTGTGAGTTCTCACTAAACTTGAAAGTGATTAGTAGTTGTGTTGTGTAAAGTTCTCACTTAGCTTCAAAGTGAAGAGTCGTGAAGATTGGTTCTAGCTTTGGATTAGAACTCGACATCTAACCTTGTGTCGTAAAATGGTGAAGTAGGCAACGTCGTGGAGATTGGTTCTACCTTGAGATTAGAACTCGACATCTAGCCTTGTGTTGTTAAATTGTGAAGTAGGCAACGTTATGTAGATTGGTCCTAGCTAATGATTAGGTCTCGACATTTAGCTTAGTGTCAGAAAATAATGTAAGCGACGTTGTAAGGCTTTCTCTGCCAAAAAGGGAGCTAGTGGATATAGTTGAAATCTCGAGTAGGTGTATTCGAGGAGTGGAGTAGAAACGAGGATAGAGCCTCATTTTCGAACCACTATAAATCTTGGTGTCTTGTCACTAGGTTGTCTCTTTCTTACTCTTTACTTATTTCATTATCATTATACTTACCTATTACCATTGCTAATGCATTTGAATTGAACCTAATCATTATGCAACTTAGCTTCAAGTAAAAGATAGTTTTTGATACAAACCCAATTAAAATTAATTTTAATTAGGTGACCAATAAAAGAGAAACTATTCAACCCCCCCTTCTAGTTTCTATAATTGGTATCAGAGCGATGGTCACTCAAGATCTTTGATTTATATTGTACTTTAAAACTTGGATCGATCCATTGTCTCCTCAAATTAGAAGGTCAAGTTGTACTAAAGTTTCTCTTTGGTCAAAACTATTTTTTCTTGGAAAATAGGTCTTTTAATTGGTAATATTACATCCCTCTTAGATTAGTAGCCTTTATGCATTTTAGATCTACTCTTGAAATGTATCTACTAGTTTTCAGCTTGCTTTGTGTAGGTACTCATGAAGATCAATCATTTAATTGGTTGTGGATTGAGTTACTTGCACTTGTAGAAGACTCATTTTCATTGATCTTCAACATCTTTGAATGATGATATCAATATGATTGGGAATGATACTAGTCCTTGAAGACTTAGTACTCATCATAGTCATTGTTGGGCATTGCATTGATTCCTTGATGTACTAGATTGCTCTTTGTGGCCAAGGTACGCTTTCGTTCTTCCACACGCCCTTTGATCAGTCTTTTGATCATTACTTGACTATGTGCTTGTTCTTGGCATCCTTGCCTTGACATTTGTTTGTGGTTTGTGATTCGTTTCTTTTATCCTCTCAAACCTTCATTGCTTGGATACTTGACTCACTATGGTGATGTAGAGTGAGTTAGTAGTAGCTTAAAGTATCAAGCATGATTTCCATGGTTTGCACCCATACGGTTAGTAGGCCCTTTGTGGGAGAGAAGTGAATTAATACCTTGCTCATATTTTGGTTTAAACTAAGACTATTATTGAAAGTGATCTTAGTCTATGCATCAATATTTGCTTTGTGTTCATTCATTACTAAAGTCGTTTAACATCTCGCCGGAAAGGCACGTCTTAAACCACTATATATGACACAAGCTCTTCGTCTCCACGATTTGAAGATTGTCATTAATCCCTTGAGCATTGATCTTAGTCTTGATTCACTTCCCTTGACTTCTCTCCACTTCGCTTTTTCGCTACGAGTAGTCGTTTGTCCGTTTCGGTTCTTTTCGATCTCGATTCAACTCGTAATCCTTCATTAAGGCATATTGCTTAGTGTTATGATGATCCAATGATATTTTAAAAGGTTTAAGATTTATTTTTAAGTATTTTAGAAAACTTGGTTTTCAAAATTTTAGCGTATTTCATTGATAAAACCAGCCTCTACAGGCGGTTCTTTATCTCTGGCGGCTCAAACCTGCGGTTCCTTATCGATAAGGTACCGCGGGCAGTAAAGGTTGTCAGAGCGCCAGTTTTATTAAAATAACCTTTTTCAAACTGAACCCTCTCTCTCTCCCAAAAACACAGAGCCGGCGGGTTTCACCTTTTCCACCATTGTTGAAGCTTCAAAAACCTCCAATCACTCAAATTAATTGATTCCAAGTTGTGGATTTCACTCATCCTTCATCAAACATCAATTAATTGTAAGTACTTTCTTTCAATTTCATCTATTTTTTTCTTGGGTTCATCCTTTCATAATTGGGGATTTTTAAAATTGAAATTGAATTAGAACCTTAATAGGAATATGGGTTGACATGGTTATTTTACTATGATTCCTTAGGTTCATATTAATTAAGATTTCCCTAAAAACCACTTGTAGAACAAATCCGAATTTTGGCTAAATGATTTTGGTTAAAAGATGGAATTGAGATGAACCCATGAACAAATAGGTAGTTGCATTGTTAATGCTTACCTAAAAATCTTGTTTTGAAAAACCAATGTTCTAGTCCATTGTTGATCCAACATAGTTCATATGTTCTTGGTTAATAATGGAATAGATACATTGTGAACATGAAGAATGATATGGATTCAATCCTTTGTTTGTCAAGAAATTGATATAACACATTCTCATATATTGATTTTTGATTTTATTTTTCATATGAGTGATTGGAAAAATATTTTCTTGTGTTTATTTAGGTACTAATCATGCCTTCACAATACCAAAAGGATCATCAACTCACCAAACAGTATATGCCTAACCTTTCCGATTTTTGTCACTCAACTCACCTCGCCCATACTTATTCCTCCCTTCAATCCCGTTGTTTTCATGAGGGTAGAGTTGTCCAAAAGGATATTAAGGATTATGTCTACATCAAGTCTATGTTTGAAAACATTGGATTTGATTGTTTGTTGAACATTAAGGAAGACATCTATCCTCGATTCCTATTGGAGTTCTTTAGAACATACTCCGTCATTGAAAACAACGTTGGAATATTTGTTAGGTTCATCTTGAAAGGTCAACTCATTCAATACTCTCTCGAAGTCTTCGGTCAAATTCTTGATGTCCCATTTGTAGGCACTTGTCTCTTCACGGATAAATGGAAGCTTAGTGCTCTCCTTGAATCCAACAATTGTCCTCCAAATGATCATGAGGAAATTGATCTTGACTTCATTGTTGACATTGTCTCCAAAAAGCTTAATCGACCCGTTAAGAGAAGCCTTCATACTAAGGCACGTTCGGTGAAACCTCATGAGGTTCTCTTAAGCGACCTTAATGATAATATGGTCCAATGGACCAATATCCTTAGGGAAAATGTGTTTTGTCTTGGTGGAAACTGGGATCATGTTCCGGCATGTTTAGTGCATATGTTATATTGCATCTTTACCAACACCAATTACAATTTGGCATATTTTATCGCTCAACGGATCAATTATGCTATTCACAAGCCTAAAACAAACCTCCCTTACACAATGCTTCTCACTCGCCTTTTTAAAAGGGTTGGCCGTGATTTTCCAAATCTCGATCTTTCTCAGTTTCAACCGGTCAAACGGGTCATGCTACCTATTCACAGGTATATAAGAGAAACACAATATGTGATCGTAAATTCGACCAACAAGAGTCCAATGATGAGGACATGGACATGCCAACAAGTGATGGTGATGGCATTGGCACAAGTAGTCCCATTGATTCTTCGAGTACTTCTCACCACTCCACAAACTCATTCGTGGACGGTTTATATGACATTGTTTCCCCTCCTCATCATTCCACTAGTGAAGTTTCTAATAATCTCAATTTGGAGGAACTTTACCCCCAAAATGTTCGAACCCAAGGTGATTTACATGAACACCGGGTTGAGTCAAGGAAGGGAATCAAGTACTTGGGAAACATGATCAAGGGATTGGGCAAGAAGAGAAGATGAAGACTTTGAATTGTTTCAAAGTATACATGTTGGTAAACATGTAATGTGATGTTGAACATTTGCTTCCTTTTACCTTATTTTGGTTGTGAACTAACTAATACTACTTGTTTGGATTATTTATTATTTTTATCCTAATGACTATCTATGCTATTGTGTTTACGATTTGCATAGCTTTGTGCATCCTATGTTGTAGATTTGCTAAATGTGATCCGGTGGTCTAACATGGTGGAATATGGTATTGGCAGCCATTTTTGGTTTAGAGAGAGAGAAGAGAGGTTGAATGTGAAAATGTAAATGTATTGAGAATAATAAAAACACAAGCAACACCCCTCCTTGGAAGCTAAGGAGGGGTATATATAGTCACACACGCACCTTAAACTATACATTGAACCTAGTCTAGTCTAAGCGTGTGTGACTATGATAACTAATGGGAATTCTTAAATGTCATCACATAAAGTGAGTTTCCAACAATCTTCCCCCATGGGACGACGTGTAGAATTCCTTACAATATTCTTCCTAACAAGTACATAATGATTAAGAACAAGAGCTTCCATGAAGCGTCCAATGCTGATGATGTCTTCTGAGGCATTCGTCTTCAAAACAACTCATCTTTAAAGTAACTTGTAGAAGAAATACTGTAACGGCACGAGCTAAGTAACCCATACACTTCTGGTTAAGGAGAAGCTTCTGAATTAACTTCCCCCTAATTCATGCCACATAAACTTGATGTAGAAGCTTTTAAATAGCTTCCCCCTAAATCGACAATCCTCGTAAGCAACTTCAAAGCTTTCAATAAAGCTTAGAATGATTAAGCGCACATCGGAATCTAACAAGCAAATCCCATCATATAACATGATAACGTTGCTAAGAGGGATTGAAAGTAAGGGGTACACCAAGTAGATCAACAACTTTTCTTCTCACGCTTGAATAATTCTTCTGAATTTTTCTTCCCCCTGAGAGTTCAAGTTATGCATACCAGAAAGAATCAAGACATTTCTTCCCCCACATAGTTGAAGAAAGTAAATCAATCCCAATTATGAAGCTCAAATACTGAAGTGGACACTTTATCCCATCCATGAAGTTGACATCGTAACACCAGAGTCAATTAAGTCCCGGAAATGCACATATCTTCTTCCGGAGATGCACCAGAGTCAATTAAGTCCCGGGAATGCATATAGGATAATGATAATGAATAATTGCAACCACCAAACAATTAAACATCGAATCAGTAGTGTACCGTTTAGAGATTGATAACGCCACGAGTTATAACACTGATTTTCTCTACGGCTATGACAAATGTCATCCCGGAATGTCTTCAAATCAAAAGAAGGTATGAAGTTCATCACGTGTACTCGTTGTGCGTTTAATATGTCTTCTTCTTCCCCCTTGATGGTTTCGAAACTCGGAACCATCAATAAATCGTAAGCACATGAACCTGAAAATCTCGAGAGAATAATAAATAAGCTTAATTATATTCGGTGAGAATCAGCTGTTGATCGAAAATCTCTACTCATAAACTCTCCATGGCCATCTTTACCAACCCACTTGAAGGCAATTTGAAGTGACCACTGATGGAATGAACCAGATACATCAAACGTGAAACTGAATAAGAATCCTTCGATCTTTTGACTTAAGCTTGCACATTTGTTGAATGAAGAACGATGGAGAAATCTCTAAGTACCCAATGCATCACTAAAGATGTCTAATACTCTGCTTTTTGGCTAAGTATAAAATATTTTTGTCCCAAGTCTTTTCGAATTGACTAATGGTTAAGAGTGCGACTCAATCGTCTTTTGGTGAACAAGAGAATGGTTTGGTTTGTTTGTCTAATTTAAACTAATAGCAAGTAATTAAAGTGTCGTTGAGTAAAGTAGAAGCTTTGACAAAATTAAACTAAAAGTTAATTTATGAAAATTCTTAAAACTTAAGACTTTGTGAAACTTTAAAACTTAAAAACTTAGTCAATCGGAATAAAGCAATTCGTGTCCATCGGAATGCACAAAATGATAGCCATCGGAATATGGCAATTGGAAATCCATCGGAATGTCAAACTTACTACCCGTCGGAATGCAACTACACAAAGTCTATCGCAATGTTGATCATCGGAATGTCCTCTTTATCGCAATGTCTTAGATCGGAATAATGTCTATCGCAATGTTGCTATCGAAAAATGGGCAGCACTTCGTCTTAACCAAGACCTTGATCCCGTCGGAATGTGCGATCGCAATGGGCGATCGCAATCCAGATCGGAATAAGGGGGAAATGACAACCTGATCGCAAAGTAAAACCCTAATGGGTTATTGCGATCAAAACTTTTACACCCGTCAGAATGTGCAAAAACCCCAAGATTGCGATGGAAGCTAACTTAATCCGAAATTGGTGGCAAATGTAAAACTCAATAAGCACAATCAATAATCTATTGTATCCAAAACTTAAACAACTCGAAAAGCTTAAATTTGACAACTTGTAAAACATAAAAGATTATCAACTTAATGAAATGAACTTTAAAATGACTAAAATCTTTATTATATCCGAGAATCAATAAGCTAAAACTCGAATAAGCCAATAAGCATTGAAAGCTTACAACTTATACATTTAAGAGCTTAAGTATAACCAAAGAAGATTACTCCTTCAATCACAAAATCATTAAATCATACGCATGAAGTATGTAAATCGGATCAAAGGTAAAGTAAATCAAGAAATGTAGAATGAGATTTAGGATTAAAAGCTTAAAGAGAACTTGATTAATGAAAAATAAGCAATACAAATGTATTGATCTTGAAAGATTAAGAGAAAAGATGAAACTTAGTGAGAGAAAGTTTAAGACTTTCTCTCTCTAAAACTAGAAAGAAGAATGCAAAATGAAAAACTAAATTAAAGACTTACTCCCTCCTAATGTGTATTAGGAGGGTATTTATAGGGAAGGAGGGCATGTGTTGCATCTTCTTTCTTTCTTTCTTCACGTCTTCTCGACTCGACTTTAATTCTTTGTCCTTTCTCGATGTCGTCTCAGGATTTGAACTTGTCTTTTAATTTTCTTCTTCTATTAGACTTAAGTTCTTCGACTTCATTAATCTTCCGTCCTCAGACTTTTTCTTCGATAAATCTTAAGAATAGGTCTTGGACTTCCGTTCTTTTTGCACTCTTGATCTTTTGACTTTGTCTTTTCCCGTATTCTTCGATAAAAGCCCGTGAAAGCCCGTGTTTTCTTCCTTTTTCATATTTTGGTCCTAAAACACAATAAAAACACAAACCACGCATAATTCCGACTTTTACGACATAAATCACACGTTTTGGCCTTGTTATTATTGGAAATAAGTGGTAAAAGGATAAGTGTTTTCACACTTATTAAATCCCCTACACTTGACCATTGCAATGCCCTCATGCAATGCATTAATTTAAAGCACGGTTTACATTTTTCATCATAAATAACCCACCTTGGCCTTTGTTAAATACTAAACATAAAAAGATAGAAACAAGTAAAGAAATTAAAAAAAACTTACATTGGTTTTGGCAGCCATGAACGTTTATCATCCTCAAGTTTCACGTTCCCCATACCAAGCTTAAAAATGAGATCATTGTTATTATAAGTTAGAAAACTATCACGAACTCATGCGGGCCAATTATTCACTTAGACTCCCTTATTCCTAGGTGTATCTCTTATATTTTATTTTTGTCTTGAATGATCACGAGGATGCATTGTTTGACTTATTTTGATAATTATTTAGGCCGAAAATAAAGTGAACGATTTAATCAATAGTTAGCTAAAGGACCAAATCTTTTAAAACTGTTTCCCGGGACCTCATAAAGTTCATATCTTGGCATAACTCGCTTCACGATTTGAGACCTTTCTCAGACCGATATTTGGCAGCGACTTCATACTTCGAATCTTGAGAGACGTTCATGAAATAATGGCCTTCTCTTCATAATAGGAATTTCTTCACTTGATGTTTTGAGAGATTCTTCATCTTTGGACCACGACTTCTTCATTTTTCTCCAATCTTTATTTTGGACTTTGATATACAACGATCCGCCTCCTTTTAGGACTTGGATCTATTTACCCTCATACCTTGTTAGGGTCTTTTTGGATAGACTTCTCCATAATCTTTTGGGGAGTATTTGCTTTTTGTCGTGTGTCTCGATCTTTCATACTGATTTTCGATAAATGATTCTTCACATCACTTTTGGATCTTTAGCAACAAACTGTAGCCCTCATGCCTTGTTAGGGCCTTTTCGGACTCGCCAATCTTCGCATCCCGCTTCAATAAGTTATGCCTTGGCTATGAACTCTAATCCGTACCGAGCAAATTTTAAACGATCTGGGGCTAGAAGCTAAGTAACCTTTTAAATCGTACAACCTTATTTATTGCAGATAAATTTATTAACAAGCGAAGGGAGAATAGGCTTATAATTAACTCACATAAATTCACGAAAGAATACCGAACTTATAATTGACTCTATCATCTCTTGTTCTCCACAGTTTAAAATCTCAAGGAATGAGACTCGTGGATGCTTAGCCTATTAAATCAAAGTTTTGGGTTTTTGAGTCGCCTATAGGATCTTGCAAATTCTTAGACTTTTTTCAAGTTTTAGAAATCGCATTTTAAAGTTCCCTTGATAAACGACTCTCTAGGATCAATTATAGGAACTTGCGAAAAGTTCTTGTTCTTAACCCGAGAGAGTTAAGACTTTCGCGTTTTATAGCTCCTTATATAAAAGCCTAGCAAAACTTGACTTAAACACGTTAAGGATACTAGCTAGAGTAAACTTAGGTAAGTAAACTCAGGTTGAGTCAAAATGTTCACGACTAAGAAAAATTTAAAACCACTTTATTGAAAGTTTATTCTAGCAATGGAAAGAAATTCAACATGATAAAGGAAAATACAACTATACAACTAGGCCAAAATAGATTAAAAATTTTTAAAAATGTCGAAAAATTGAATTTTCCGGTTAAAATGAGGGCAAATTCATGGAAAAGAACACTTACTTCGATAGAAGTCCCCCTACACTTGAGATAAACATTGTCCTTAATGTTTAAGCATGTGGGAGCAAACTCCCCTACACTTATGACATTGTGCACTTTGTTTAAATCTTGCTAAGGAAAGGACAACTAAAGTGATTTCAATGTGAACATATAAGATATGAAATATTGAATCACAAGAGTCTAGGATAGAACCGGAAAGATGGGAACACGGTATCACGGTTCGTCAAAAGTCATCAAGGTGGATATTTGAAGCTTTAATCCCTGTACAGCACAAGAAACAAGACAACAAACACATACGGGGCTCCCCCTATACTTATTATAAAAGCAGTAAAGGATAGATCACGGGTTGCCTCCCGAGAAGCGCTTGTTTTTGATAACCGAGTCCCAAGCCTGACTCGACCCAATTTAGTTCATGGGGAACGTGGTGAGGGATGGAATCATCTCCTTAGAGATGTCCTCACCAAAGTACAGCTTCAAACGCTGGCCATTCACCTTAAAATTGGGCCCATTCGGCTAAGAAAGCTCAATGGTCCCATATGGAAAGACTTTGGCGATGGTGAATGGACCAGACCAGCGGCTCTTCAACTTGCCAGAGAAGATCTTCAACCGAGAGTTAAAAAGTAAGACTTGATCACCAACGTGGAACTCTCGGTTCTTGATTTTTGCGTCATGAATGATCTTCGTCTTCTCCTTGTAGATCAGCGAATTCTCATAAGGTTCATTCCTTAGTTCGTTGAGCTCGTTGAGTTGAATCTTGTGATGATCACCGGCTTTGTTGATGTCGAAGTTAGCCCACTTTAAGGCCCAGTGCGCCTTATGTTCCAGTTCGATGGGAAGGTGGCATGCTTTCCCGTACACAAGACGATAAGGCGTACAGCCGATCGGGGTCTTATAAGCAGTACGGAAAGCCCACAGAGCATCATCTAACTTATCGGCCCACGCGGCGCGATGCTCTCCCACAGTACGCTCCAAAATTCGTTTCAATCCACGGTTGGATATCTCGGCTTGCCCATTGGTTTGGGGATGATAGGCGGTTGAAAGACGATGATTAACACCATACTTAGCCATGACTCCTGCAAATTGATCGTTTCAAAAATGAGTCCTGCGGTCACTGATGATAGCACGAGGAACGCCGAATCGAGCGAAAAGCTGCTTCAAAAAGTTCACAACCACCCTCGCATCATTCGTAGGGAGAGCCTTGGCTTCAACCCATTTAGAAACGTAGTCGACGGCGACGAGGATGTACTTGTTCCCTTTGGAGGATGGAAATGGCCCCATAAAGTCGATGCCCCATACGTCAAAGATTTCACATTCCGGAATGAAATTTTGAGGCATCTCATCTTTATGTGTGATCTTGCCTTGCCGTTGGTAAGCATCACAATGCTTAACCATTTCGTGAGCATCACGATAAATGGTGGGCCAATAGAATCCAGAATCAAACACTTTTTTAGCGGTGTAGTTGGGACCAAAGTAACCACCGGTGGGTCCTTTGTGGCAAGCTTGGAGAATGTCAAAAGCTGCCGGTCCGTCAACACATCGATGAATGATCAAATCAGCACATTGTTTGAATAGATAAGGGTCATCCCAAAAGTAAGTCTTAACATCATTAAAGAACTTCTTCTTTTGTTGGGATGTTAACCCTTTGATGAGAATACCACCCGCTAAGTAGTTTGCAATGTCCGCAAACCACGGGGTGTCATCAAGATTGAGATTTATAGACATTAAGGTCTCAAGGGGAAAAGAGTCATTGATCTCTTTGTTCTGATGATCCCCTTGATATGGATCTTCAAGTCTGCTCAGATGATCCGCGGCCAGGTTTTCGGCTCCCTTCTTGTCGCGAATTTCAATGTTGAATTCTTGAAGGAGTAAAACCCAGCGAAGAAGTCTTGGCTTAGAATCATGCTTAGTCATCAAGTACTTCAACGCGGAATGGTCTGTGTATAGGATGGTGGGGGATAAAACAAGATAGGGGCGAAATTTTTCAAAAGCATAGACAATAGCTAAAAGCTCTTTTTCGGTTGTCGTATAATGCAATTGAGCCCCCGTCATTGTTTTGCTAGCATAGTGGATTGGTTGGAAGTGTTTATTCACTCTTTGGCCCAAAACCTCACCAATAGCAAAGTCGTTAGCATCGCACATCAATTCAAAAGGCAGCTCCCAATTAGGGGTAACCAAGACCGGTGCCTTAGTTAGCTTATCCTTAAGAAGATTGAAGGCTTCGAGACACTCTTTAGAAAAGATAAAAGGAGTATCTTTTTCCAAGAGGTGGGTCATCAGGCGAGCGATTTTAGAGAAATCCTGAATGAATCGACGATAGAAGCCCGCATGACCCAGAAAACTTCTCACACCCTTCACGGTTGAAGGTGGAGGTAATTTGGCTATGACATCTACTTTAGCACGGTCAACTTCAAGACCGGCTTTAGAGATTTTGTGTCCTAGCACAATGCCTTCTTTTACCATAAAATGGCATTTTTCCCAATTCAGAACAAGGCGAGTGTCTTCGCACCGCTTAAGCATACATTCCAAATTGGCAAGGCAAGAAGAGAAGGAATCCCCAAAGACCGAGAAATCATCCATGAAGACTTCCATGGTTTGCTCAACCATGTCATGGAAGATAGCCACATGCACCTTTGGAAAGTCCCGGGGGCATTGCATAAGCCAAAAGGCATTCGTTTGTAAGCAAATGTGCCATAGGGACAAGTGAATGTTGTCTTCTCTTGATCTTGGGGATCGATGGGTATTTGGAAATAACCCGAGAAACCATCAAGAAAGCAGTAATATTCATTACCCGCTAAACGTTCAAGCATTTGGTTCATAAAAGGTAGAGGGAAATGATCCTTTCTCGTGGCATCATTGAGTTTGCGGTAGTCTATACAAACTCTCCACCCAATAACGAGACGGGTAGGAATTAACTCGTTGTTTGCATTGGGCACAACGGTAATTCCGCCTTTCTTAGGCACACAATGGACTGGACTAACCCATGGTGAATCCGAAATAGGGTAAATCATACCCGCATCAAGAAGTTTGATAAACTCTTTTTTGATGACTTCATGGATTTTAGGATTCACCCTTCGTTGGCTTTGAATTGTGGGCTTAAAGTCGTCCTCCATGAGAATTTTATGTGTGCAGAAGTGAGGATCAATTCCGCGAATGTCGGAGATTTTCCAAGCGATAGCTCTTTTATGCTTCTTCAACACGGCGATGAGTCGGGCTTTTTCTTCTTCTTTTAGGTCCTTCGCGATGATGACCGGTAACTTCTCGTAGTCTTCCAGGAAAACATACTCAAGATGAGGAGGTAGGTCCTTAAGCTCAAGAGTAGGAGGATCCTCAATAGATGGTGTAACTAACGATGGATCATCATTAGTCACCTCTTTAGGAGAAGGAGGAGAAAACGGGTCCTCATTGAGAAGTCTCTCAATAGTACGAATGTCTTCATCCCAATTGGTGGACAAATAATCATACTTAATATCAAGAGGACCCAAGCTCGCTTTGAAATCATCCAAGTCACTTTCTCCAAAAAGAGTCAATGCCGGAGCTATTGAGGCAACGGTCTCAACATTGGGTAGAGAAGAAAGAGTACTTTTGCAAGCATCATGAAAATGTTCTTCACAAGCCTCATCGAGAACATCAATAGCATTAACACTCTCATATGAATAAGGTTGCTTAGAAATCTTACCCATGTTGAAGACAATTTTATCATCACCAACTCTCATGATTATTTCGCCCGCGGCTACATCAATGAGAGTGCGACCGGTACTCAGGAAGGGACGTCCAACGATTAATGGAACACGGGGGTCCATCTCGTAGTCAACGACAACAAAATCCGCCGGGAAGGTGAATTTTTCAACGCCAACAAAGACATCTTCGGCTATCCCCACTGGATAAGCAACCGTACGGTTAGCTAATTCTAGGTCATTTTGGTGGGGACTAGCTCGGGGAGAGATAATTGCTTCCAAACACTTAAAGGCATTAAGTTTATACTGGCACCTAGATCGGCTAGGGCCATGCAATTCTCTACTCCCGAGAAGTTGCAAGGAATCAAGAAGCGACCCGGATCACCAAGTTTGGTGGGCAATTTCCTTAAGAGAACGGCGGAGCAATTCTCATTAAGTTGGGTCTGAGCAATGTCAAGAAGCTTTTCCTTATCACTTAGAAGATCTTTAAACATCTTAGCGTATTTGGGCATGTGAGCGAGAGCCTCGGCAAAGGAGATGTTAAAATTCAATTGTTTAAACATTTTTAGAAAGTTTGAAACCTGAATATCATCCTTGCTCTTTTGCTTCTCTTTCCTCAACCTTGAAGGATAAGGTATATTGGATGAAGAAGAAGGCTTTAGGGGAATATGATCACTCACAACCACGGGTGGTGGGGAAATGGGGATAGAAGGTGAAGGAGGTGAGGAAAGTTGCTCTTTTTCCTTGTTCACAATCACGGGTGTAGGTGTAGGAAGCTCGGGTTCCGTATAACCTTTTCCACTACGAGTGGTGATTGCTTTCATCTCTCCTCTTGGATTCGCAACGGTGTTACTCGGAAGAGTACCCGAAGAAGAGGGTTGATTACCTTGGATGAGCGAACCAATCATATCACGAATGTTAAGCGCTTGAGTGCTGAAAGAATCTCTATAGGTCGGCACGGATCTCATTGCTCTGTTTTGCCATATCATTCCTTAGCTCGGCTCGAATATCGTTCCCTTGTTTCGTCATTTCGCCCTTCAAGTTGATGACTTGACTCTGAAGATTCGTCACCAGCTCCCGATTAGTCTTCATGAACGTCTTGACGTCTGGACTTACTGCCATCGGTTGATTGAGAAGTGGAGCTTGGTAAGCTTGAGAATTTCCTTGAGTTGGGTATGGGTTTCTTTGGGATTGTAATTGATTGTTAGCACGAGGTTGGGATTGGTTGTTTCGGTTATAGCTTTGTTGTTGGTTTTGGTTTGCAGGAGGGAAACCGGGAGGAACAAGATAGTTATTTGAACGATAACTTAGCAAGCTACGGTCTCCTTGAGGACGAGCTTGATAGCCTCCCGTAGGATAAGTACCGTATGTCGCGTTAACGTTTTCAGAAAAATTGCCTTGGGTAGAAGGACAATCATTGTAAGAATGAGGACCACCACATGTGTCACAAGAAATAGCAACGACTTTAGCTTGTTGAAAGTGGTTTGTGGCCATGGCCATGAAATTCTTGTTCATCTCAGCGAGTTGTCGAGAAATTTCAGTCATCTCAGGATTGGAGGTAGTAGAAGAAACATTGACTCTCGAGTTAGATCTTGAGGATGCGGATGAATCCCAATTCTTGTGGTGAGTAGTCATGTTTTCAATCAACTCTCGACACTCCTCCGGTCTCCTTTACATAAAAGTACCACCGACGACGGCATTGATCGTGTCACGATCACGAAAAGTGAGACCATTGTAGAAGGTGTCAATGAGAGTGACGGGGAGCATATTATGATTAGGTCAACGGTCGATCAAATCATTGTATCGTTCCCAAGCATCGAAGAGCGATTCATCATTGTCTTGCATGAATCCACTGATTTGGTTTCGAAGGCTTGTGACCATGGATGGGGGGAAGTAGCGCGACAAAAAACGTTGAGTCATGTCATTCCACGTATGAATAGAATTCTTAGGAAGATGGTCAAACCATTTTTCGGCATGGTGAGAAAGCGAGTGGGGGAAGAGTTGAAGGCGAAGGTCATCCATAGAAACACCGGGGCACTTCATACTTTGGGTGATGGTAATGAATTTGTCGAGGTGTTTGTTGGCATCATCATCCGGAATTCTGCGAAATGGGTTAGTTTGCACTTGTTGGATCATGTGATGCTTCAACGAAAACTCCTGAGCCGTGACGTGCATCGGCGCAATCGGGCCTCCGCGTCCGTTCATGGTGGGTTGACACAATTCCTCCATTGTTCGTAAATCAGGTAGGAGGACATTGTTGTTGTTGTTGTTGTTGTTGTTATTGTTGTTATTGAGATTGGGTAGAGGTGGGTTATTATTGTTGTTATTAACACCAGCCATATCTAGATCTTCACGAGTCTCGGGATCAGAATAGTTGGAAGATCTAGTACGCATACACCTGCAAAAGAAAAATATACACAGAGAGAATATCTATATAATCTTTTTGGTGCAAACTTTTGGAAAAGAATTGCTTTTTATGATTTTTTAATGTTTTTGTATTTTTGAAGAGTTTTATATTTTTTAGGATTTTTGAAAAATTTTAAAGCAAGGAAAATAATGTTCAAAGAACGGATCCCAAAATTCAATGCGTCTCTCACTAAAAACCTTAAATCGTAACGAAAAGAGCCGGTAGCGGCGCCATTTAATACTCTGCTTTTTGGCTAAGTATAAAATATTGTTGTCCCAAGTCTTTTCGAATTGACTAATGGTTAAGAGTGCGACTCAATCGTCTTTTGGTGAACAAGAGAATGGTTTGGTTTGTTTGTCTAATTTAAACTAATAGCAAGTAATTAAAGTGTCGTTGAGTAAAGTAGAAGCTTTGACAAAATTAAACTAAAAGTTAATTTATGAAAATTCTTAAAACTTAAGACTTTGTGAAACTTTAAAATTAAAAACTTAGTCAATCGGAATAAAGCAATTCATGTCCATCGGAATGCACAAAATGATAGCCATCGGAATATGGCAATTGGAAATCCATCGGAATGTCAAACTTACTACCCGTCGTAATGCAACTACACAAAGTCTATCGCAATGTTGATCGTCGGAATGTCCTCTTTATCGCAATGTCTTAGATCGAAATAATGTCTATCGCAATGTTGCTATCGAAAAATGGGCAGCACTTCGTCTTAACCAAGACCTTGATCCCGTCGAAATGTGCGATCGCAATGGGCGATCGCAATCCAGATCGGAATAAGGGGGAAATGATAACCTGATCGCAAAGTAAAACCCTAATGGGTTATTGCGATCAAAACTTTTACACCCGTCGGAATGTGCAAAAACCCCAATATTGCGATGGAAGCTAACTTAATCCGAAATTGGTGGCAAATGTAAAACTCAATAAGCACAATCAATAATCTATTGTATCCAAAACTTAAACAACTCGAAAAGCTTAAATTTGACAACTTGTAAAACATAAAAGATTATCAACTTAATGAAATGAACTTTAAAATGACTAAAATCTTTATTATATCCGAGAATCAATAAGCTAAAACTCGAATAAGCCAATAAGCATTGAAAGCTTACAACTTATACGTTTAAGAGCTTAAGTATAACCAAAGAAGATTACTCCTTCAATCACGAAATCATTAAATCATACGCATGAAGTATGTAAATCGGATCAAAGGTAAAGTAAATCAAGAAATGTAGAATGAGATTTAGGATTAAAAGCTTAAAGAGAACTTGATTAATGAAAAATAAGCAATACAAATGTTTTGATCTTTAAAGATTAAGAGAAAAGATGAAACTTAGTGAGAGAAAGTTTAAGACTTTCTCTCTCTAAAACTAGAAAGAAGAATGCAAAATGAAAAACTAAATTAAAGACTAACTCCCTCCTAATGTGTATTAGGAGGGTATTTATAGGGAAGGAGGGCATGTGTTGCATCTTCTTTCTTTCTTTCTTCACGTTTTCTCGACTCGACTTTAATTCTTTGTCCTTTCTCGATGTCGTCTCGGGATTTGAACTGGTCTTTTAATTTTCTTCTTCTATTAGACTTAAGTTCTTCGACTTCATTAATCTTCCGTCCTCAGACTTTTTCTTCGATAAATCTTCAGAATAGGTCTTGGACTTCCGTTCTTTTTGCACTCTTGATCTTTTGACTTCGTCTTTTCCCGTTTTCTTCGATAAAAGCCCGTGAAAGCCCGTGTTTTCTTCCTTTTTCATATTTTGGTCCTAAAACACAATAAAAACACAAACCATGCATAATTCCGACTTTTACGACATAAATCACACGTTTTGGCCTTGTTATTATTGGAGATAAGTGGTAAAAGGATAAGTGTTTTCACACTTATTAATGTCTATAAGCACAACACCTCTTGAAATTATCCACGTCGACTAAGCGCGTGACACTGAGTACAACAATGTAACCCCTTTAAGTGATAGTTATCCGAGTCATCAACCAACCACCCCGAACCCGGAAACTAGATAAACAAGTCTTCATTCTAAGATTAAGCACGAGCAAGTTATCTGTTCAAGGATAAAATAAGTACACGCCTTCGAAGAAATTCGTCTCCGTCTTCAAATAATCAATACCCGATCCAAAAAAAAAATCTGTAGCCACTAAAAAATCGCCCAATTTTTTCATTGGTCTCGTCTCAAATAAATTCTCGTCACATTTGTCTCGTCATCTTGTCTCGTCACGTTGTCACGTCACTTTTGACTCGTCACGATGCCTCGATTAAATTCAATAAATGATAAAATTTTTAAAATTTAAAATTTATCATTACACCAAAACTTAATAGTTTCGTCCAAGTGAAATGTTCAAACCAATGTTTTGTCCAAATTTACTGGAGCCCGTTTTGCAATGTTAAAAATCGAGTCCAAGGCCCATAATCCATGTTAAGTGTTTCTGTCCCATATCAAAAACTTTATCATATGCCAAAAATACACGGGACATCACACCAATTTAACAAAACCATGTGTGATAGTGTGATACACGTGTACTTGGCCCAAATTTAACCAACATGAGTAGACAATTATCTAATGCAAGCCCCATGAATAACTTATATTCGGCCCAAATGAGATAATGCAACCCGATCTTCTAATCCTAAGAATTCTGCTCATAACCCTTACATTGAAACGTCTGCCCCTTCTTATTCTAGAAGGCCACTTGTAGTCCAACACAAGAGGTGATAACCAGCTGTATAAACCAATAAATATATATAAGCTAGCAAACTCCCATCATGTTTATCTAACAGAAATACCACCAAACTCCCATGTGCCTCGTTGTATCCGCCCCCCATCTACATTACAACATCTAATCTGATCAGAGAAAAAACCAATCTCATCTTCAAATCGGATCAATAAATCCCAATCACATCATCAAACCGAATCCCATAACACCCACGAAGATCGAAATCCTTTATAGATGGGATAATCGATTTGATTAAACCAAAAAAAAGGATTTCGATTTGATTATCGAATCTTTGATTATCGATTTGATCTTCTATAGTCGATTTGACTAACACAGCAATCTTGTGACAATCGAATGGAGTTATTCAGTTAGAGGAGACGGCGTCAAGATCACGGATGTGATCTCGGGTAGGTAATTTGAGATGTAATATTGATTTAAACGAATAGTACACTGATTTTAACAAACTTGTTAGAATTCAGTAAAAAAAATTCGTAAATCAAGACGGGTTTTCCCATACAATGATTTAGGATAAATTGTTTAAACGTAAAAACCCTTTTTCAGGATAAAAAAAAACGTTTTAACAACCTGATATCATAAAAATAAATTTTATCGAGTCTTGATGTGGTGGGTTAGGTGACGAAGGGATTAGGACAAGATTGAATGGTGTTTGTGGAGATAAAAGGATGGATAGTTGTTACAGTTAAGGTTAGTTTGAGCATGAGTCGGTTAATGTTACTGGTTTGTTTGAGCATGAGTCCATCGCAATGTTTTAACTTATCAGTCCATCTCAATGCTATAGTAAAAATTTTCATCGCAATGAGTGAAATAATTTTTCCATCGCAATGTTTTTCACTACAATCCATTCACCCATCGCAATGATATTCTTCCATCGCAATGCATTCACTCCCATCGCAATGAATCTTTACACTACACACCATCACAATAAAACTGTATCCATCGCAATGGTACATGAACCCATCGCAATACACACTCCCCATCGTAAAGTCATCAGAAAAATTGGGCAGCATAACGACTTAAAAAACCATTACGATGAATCAAGCCGCCCATCGCAATGAGGACAGCCCAACCCATCGGAATGTTTAAAAGAAACCCCATCGGAATAAATCCGAAAAAGAAGCCGTCGTAATGAGTTCATCTGAATGTGCGTAGTAATATCCCAACTGAAAAAAATAGTCATCGCAATAGGTTTTGACCAGAAACTTTGTATCCCCGAAAAAAATTGGATCTGGACCTAGTTTTTGTCCTTATCCCCATAGATAGAGACTGATGAATACAGGGACAAACACAATAACAGGGTACAAATTTTTTTGACAAAATATGTATGACGAGGAAATTTTTGACAGAGATTCAAAGAAAGCTTGATATAATGAGACCAAGAAACATGTGAAAGGGATACAACTTGTCAAAATGATAAAAAAAAGAGACACAAACCGTGACAAAAAAAAATGATGCATACGGACCAAAAAAAATTTTTTAGACCACCAAAATAATAACACAAAGAACAAACGATCCAAGGATTGAAATGTGGCTCTGATGCCAATTGTAGATTTGCTAAATGTGATCCGGTGGTCTAACATGGTGGAATATGGTATTGGCAGCCATTGTTGGTTTAGAGAGAGAGAAGAGAGGTTGAATGTGAAAATGTAAATGTATTGAGAATAATAAAAACACAAGCAACACCCCTCCTTGGAAGCTAAGGAGGGGTATATATAGTCACACACGCACCTTAAACTATACATTGAACCTAGTCTAGTCTAAGCGTGTGTGACTATGATAACTAATGGGAATTCTTAAATGTCGTCACATAAAGTGAGTTTCCAACATATGTGTTAGTTAGATTCCTAGATTTTGGTCAATAGTTAACTTTGGCTTGAAAATCATTTGGTAAAAATCTGGGCTAACCAAAGTTTGATGAAGTACTATTTTTGAACACCACTGGTCGCGGTTCCATATCGACCTACGGTACTTTATTGATAAGGAACCGCCGCCCCTAGATAAGGAGCCGCCGGCTACTGTGGCCGACAGAATCTTTGCTTTACACTATTTTCCTTAATCTGTGTAAACCTTGCTTGATTCTTTGCAAAAACCTGCACATTTCCTAAACTAGGTTAGCTAAATTTATCGTTCACATAAAATGTTTTTAACCCATTACTAGTTTGGATCATCCCCTCACCCTTTTAAACCCACCTTGTTAGACATGTTCTTCACACATCAAACCATTCTTCCTTAAACCTCAAACCTTTCATTTCAACCATGGTTTCTACAAGAAGCTCTAACTCATCCAAAACCTCCATCTCAAGGAAAAATCTTAAGATTAAGATTAAAATTCCTAAACCTAACTCTTCACACTTTCACACACCCAAGAATGAGATTGTCTTAATTCTCATTTCTTCATCAACCTCACCACCTCTTGCTCCATGCAAGACTACCTCTACCCATGGAACCAACCATTCTCATGGTTATACCTCCTCTTCATTCCAATCTAGGATGAATGAGCTTTCCTCACCCTTCACTCCAAGTAATCTATTGGACGTGACTACCCAACCACAACCCATCCAAAGCATTCCAATTGTGAATGACTTTGTTGATACCATGGTGACTTCACCATTTACCCCTACAAACTCACCCTTTTCACCCTTGGAGAGCATACCTCCACACTCACTCTCATCACCTTTGGAGAACATACCTCCTCCACCTCCACCTCCCCCAAACACTCCAAACTTGGGTGATCCTAGCTTTTATGGGTATTTCATGCACAATGGCACTAATTGCCCTTGTTGCCTCAACAACTTCTATCTCCTTGATATCCTTAGAATAGAGATGATTGGGGATCACATAGAGTTGCAAAGCTTTTTGTTGAGTCTCTTTGCCAATCATCCTCCTAGGAGATAAATGATGATTTTCCCTAATAAGTTTTTCTTTAAACCAAGCCAAGGAAGACTCCTAATCAAGACCTAGTTTTTAATCTAGTTTTGTTTTTAGATAGTTATTGTTTTTCTTTATTTCCTTTATGTATCTCTTTCATGAGTGTTGCATGAGGATGAATTATGGACTTAGCATTGTGTGTTTCTATCTTTATGTGCACATTAATCAACTTTAATTCTAAATTAAAATTGAATCTAAATCTATCACAACATCTAAAACTTGACTAAAATTGGTTCAAGATGTTATCCAAAATTTTGTCACCCTTTGTCAAGACATTCTTTGTGAATGTGTTGCTTTATGCAACCCTAGCATAATTTAGTGCTAATAGAGGTAAAATTCTAAGATTTGCAATTTTTTGGAAAAGTCTTAGTTTTTCTCAAACCCTGGAAAATCAAGGTTTCAAATCCACTGCACGCGGCTCATTAAAGTCGCGCGGTTCATTAAGTGATAAGGAACCGCCGGTCCCTATAAGGTACCGCGGACAGAAAGTCATTTTATGGCTCGTTTTTGGTCTTTCTTCATCACCCTATTCCCTGTCAAGATTCCATGTTTACTCAATTTGGCTAAACATTCCTTGACACTTTACATTTGATTTTCAAACCATTTGCTTGTCTACTCTCTTCTTATACCCCCACCTTGAGATTTCATTCTCACACCTCAACAATGCCTAACTCTTCCTTTCATAACCTTGACATTTCATTGTCACAAACCTCCTCAACCAAAGCTTCTTTATCCAAGCTTTCCAAGAAACCAAAAATCTCGGTTAGACCTATTTGGATCAAGAAAAATGAACTCTCTTCATCCAAACCACCCAAGAACCCCACCTTCTCTCCAATAAAGTATTGGAATGAGACCTACTCCATTAACACCATCACCGGAGAAAAGGAAAATCTCCCCCCCCCACCAAAACCTTTTGACACCCCTCAACTCAATGACCTTTCAACCTTCCTAAACCTCACAAGGCATTGTGAAAACATTTCCTACCCACTTTCCTCACCACCACCAATCCCTAGGTGTGATGGCCTTCCCCATCAACCAAATTTGTGTTGCATCATGGATCCTCGTGTGCTTGTTGTCGATTTCAACAAATTGAACTTGTTCATGTGTATGAGAAGTTAAATTTTCTTGAATTCCTCCTCACTCGACCTCCTCTCAAAGTTTTTGTTCCCGTGGACAAAACTTCGAATGATGCATCGTCGTCTTATTTTTTCCAACTAAGGGGATACACTCCCTTGGAGACAATAAAACTTTAGTTGTTTTAGAGTCATTAGTGTTTTTAAGCAATCTTGGAAAATTATCACTATTAGACTAGCTTATACTTTGTGGTTTATTTTCCATATCTTTTGATTTAGATACTCAGATTGTGTGTATGACTATCTACTTTGTTTGTCTTTTTCATATTTATGTAATATGAAATCTTTGTGTTGTGTTTGTTTTCTTTATTTGATCATTCTCTCTTCCTTTTGAGTTGATCGTGGTTAATCTTTACAATTTTTGTATGGGTGATTCTACAAATTCTAAATTTTAACCCCTTGACAAATTTATCATCTTCATTGGTTAGATGTTTCTTTTCTACCTCCATTCCACCAATTGAACCTTGATTTTGTCATTTACCTCTTTGGACATACTTAGCAAGTACATGCTTCTAATTTGAGATTTCTTCTCCTTCTCCCTCTCAAGTTACTTAGTAGGTAGTGATCATATATACATTGGTGTTTCTTTTCTTTTCTACTAACCTTTGTGTAGCATGTCACCTTAGCTCATACACTTGGTGCCCCAAGCAAGGGGGAGCAACCACCAAGGGGGAGCTACTAGCAAAGTCCGGTTCTCTTCGGAGACTTGTGCTTACCTTTTTGCTACGACGAAGGGGGAGAAATGATAGTGATAAAATCATTAATAATTCGATATTTTATGTTTCTACGTAAATGAGTTTATAGTTTGTCGTAATCAAAAAAGGGGAGATTGTTAATGCAAGTGATGCCTAAAAACATTATTAGTGTTAACTAATCTTTCTTAGTTTTGATCACAACAAACTATACAACACATTTAGTGTAAAACAAAAAACGAATTATTTAACTAACACTATCATCAAGGTAATAATCATATCACTAACTTTTCTTAATCATACTTAGTGATCATCAAAGTGATTATCCTTAAAACTCACTTTTGTTAATATGACAAAAGATTTTTTAATAAACTTTCTTTTTAAGAAAATGTTTTATTAAAATGGAAAATGTAAATTTGAAAATGGCATATTCCATATGCCATAAGAATATCCTTTGAAGGTTTAAAAAACCTCATATATTCCTACCCCACTAAAAGACAAAAAAGGGAGCGGACTCTACTGGGCGGTACCTTAAATAGCTAGGCGGTTCCTTAGCGATGTGGAACCGCCGGCTAGTTAAGGATCCACGCCCAGCTAGCCATTGGACTTTGTCTTCTATAAATAGTGGATCAAATCTCATTTTCCAACAAGTCTCTTGGACGTTTTTCTTAGCCCCCTTTCTCTTTTCTATAGCATAATCATTAGTAAATGATCACTTAATATGTTAAGTATGTTTACATATGATTATCCTCTTGATCCCCTCCTTTACCTTATCCAATGAGAAGATCACTCACTCACTAGTGTTGTGATAAAGATTAATCCATAAATTAGTCATGTTCATCATGTTAGCCTTTTTGTTTTTGTTGATCCATTTGTATTTATGAATACTTGGACTAGTTGTGTTCATCCAAGCTATTTGTGAATACTTGGATTTGTTGTGTACATCCATTGCATATGTGTTTGCTTGGATTTTTGTTGTGTAGATCCAAGCTACATGTGTTTACTTGGATATGTCTAGTTGAGTTGTAATAGATTTGTGTAGTAGTTCTCACTAAACTATAAAGTGATGTGGTTGTGTCTTGTGAGTTCTCACTAAACTTGAAAGTGATTAGTAGTGGTGTTGTGTGAAGTTCTCACTTAGCTTCAAAGTGAAGAGTCGTGAAGATTGGTTCTAGCTTTGGATTAGAAGTCGACATCTAGCCTTGTGTAGTAAAATGGTGAAGTAGGCAACGTCGTGGAGATTGGTTCTACCTTGAGATTAGAACTCGACATCTAGCCTTGTGTCATTAAATTATGAAGTAGGCAACGTTGTGTAGATTGATCCTAGGTAATGATTAGGTCTTGACATTTAGCTTAGTGTCGGAAAATAATGTAAGCGACGATGTAAGGCTTTCTCCGCCAAGAAGGGAGCTTGTGGATATAGTGGAAATCTCGAGTAGGTGTACTCGAGGAGTGGAATAGAAACGAGGATAGAGCCTCGTTGTCGAACCACTATAAATCTTGGTGTCTTGTCACTAGGTTGTCTCTTTCCTTACTCTTTACTTATTTCATTATCATTATACTTACCTATTACCATTGCTAATGCATTTGAATTGAACCTAATCATTATGCAACTTAGCTTCAAGTAAAAGATAGTTTTTGATACAAACCTAATTGAAATTAATTTTAATTAGGTGACTAATAAAAGAGAAACTATTCAACCCCCCTTCTAGTTTTTACACACTAGACGTGGGATTAATGTATACACGTCTAGTGGTTGTTGATTATTAATATAATTAGCAACCCAATTGTTTAATTCTTGTGTTATTGTGCCCACACACCTTGTTAATGGTTATTGTTCTAATTCCGCTTTGATTATGTTAATCATATGAACAATGATCATTACTAGTAGCTAAAAGATCAAGGAAACCAAGGATTACACAGTTGGTATCAGAGCCTCGTGGCTCGTGATGCTAGGACCAACAAGGTGTTCGTGTATTGAGAAGAAAAGAAAAATCCGTCTATGGTTTTTCTGGGTGATTTTGTGTGCGTAACAGTATTCAGAAGGACATAACTTTTTGTTGAACCGTTGGATCGCCATGAAATTTTTTGTATGTATTCTACACACATATATCTAGATATCCGCTGGAGGGATTGTCGAGATCTATTCCCAAGAAAAAGTTATTAAGCGTCAAAGTCAGCAGTAGTCATATACTGTTTTTATGAACAGTAAGAGTAAAAACGCGATTTATTCTTCGTTAACCGTTTAGATCGTCGTGAAATTCGCGCTGTAGGTTCTTGACACTTGTGTCTAGGATCTCACCGAAGGGATCATCGATCTGAGCTTTCATGAAGAAGTTATTCGATGTCGAAGTTCGCTGCAGTTTATGGTTTTCACATAAAATCATGATTTAGGGTTTATAAAACCCTAGATCAATTAGCTGCTGATGTATGTTATTTAGACGCTGATAGGTGTTGGTATTGGTGTAACGCTGACAAGGCATGAATGACATGCTGATGGCCAGGCGATGACATGTTTAAAGTTGGCGCTGACATGAATAAAGTTGACGCTGACAGGAGGCGTTGACACTTGTTGTCTGATATATACATTTTCAAACGCTGACAAGTGCTGTCCGATATTGGACAACACACAGTGTTGATATCTTGGACAAAGGAAGATATTGGACAACAAAGGAATAGCTGCTGTTTGGAAAATTGATACGATTTTGGCACACAAAAAGAGGTATTTACACACGAAGGTACATGGGATCTCCGTTTTTATACAGAATATCAAGTTGATATTTATGGCTCGGATATTTTTAAAAGGGATTAATGATTTTAATGCGAGTTAGCAACAATTTGTGAAGTAATTTATTGGATTTGATTATGTAATCGGGGTAGCCTTGTAAAGAGTTATCCGTCTTAATGCTTTTCCGTATGATAAGAAGATTAAGATTCTTCATGAAGAGGTATTAACTTAAGGGGAAGAATTCTTATGGTAAGTTTGATGTTTAAAGAAGATTTTCGCGAGTTTGTGTTCTATCATATCTTTAAAGATGGTGCCTAGTCAACATTATTCTTTAGAGGTAACTTGTTCGTGCTTTTAACGGTTGGTGACGAAGACTTGTCATAACACTTGAAGGAGTTACATTATCGTGCTCAGTGTCTCACAAAGGATGAGAATTTTGACAAAGGGATCGAGGTCTACTTATACTTCGCCATTGGTATAAGTTCTTTATCACATGGATAGTACAAGACATGGAACATAGGTTTGGGTTACTCTACTTCTACATCAAGGTTATTTTATTTATTTTTCTTCAAAATCATTGCACAGAGCCTACATTTGGAGAATCTTCGATTGCATACTTTATTTTCTTCCCTATTGATGTGACAAAAAGAGGAAGACATGCATGCTATACTTGAGGGGAAGCAATTTGAAGATGATGTACCACTTACAAGAGATACACAAGGCGTTTTGCCGACATCAACTAGGGGAAGATTGTTGGGTCAAAACGTTGATGTGGCAGAAACTCAAAACGAAGAAAACATGAAGGCATTTGTTCAAGCGTTGACACATTGTGTCTAAGCATTGAAAAGTGTAATTTAGACGTTGTCAGAAGTCAACAGAAGTCAAACGCTATTGGAAGTATCTATTTACGATAAGTATTCAGAATATTATTTATTAATATTCTGTATTAGTTATTTAAATAGAAGATTTACATGTTTATTCATAGTTATCTCTTGTAAAACCCTAATCCTTAGTCTATAAAAGGAACCAAGGGTTATTAGGTTTTTCATAACTTTCATTCACAATGTAAACCTAAAGCGTGTGTTGCACTAGACGTGGGATTAATGTATACACGTCTAGTGGTTGTTGATTATTAATATAATTAGCAACCCAATTGTTTAATTCTTGTGTTATTGTGCCCAAACACCTTGTTAATGGTTATTGTTCTAATTATGCTTTGATTATGTTAATCATATGAACAATGATCATTCCTAGTAGCTAAAAGATCGAGGAAACCAAGGTTTCCACAAGGTGGTGGTAGAAAAGGAGCATTTTACAAGCCCACAAAGTACCGCTCAAACCACACCTACGGTTGAGCCAATACCAATTGTGGAACCCGAGATTCCAAGGCTGATGCCTATGCCCCAACCCACACCACCCTTACCTTACCCATCGAGACGAAACAAGGAAAAATCGCAAGAACGTAACAATTATCAATTTGATTTGCATTTTAACATAAGTTTTGCCGACGCTTTAATCATGATGCCTCTATTTGCCGCAAACTTCAAAAGTATGTTGAATAACAAGGAGAAATTGCAAAAATCGTCTAGTTGTTCATCGGTTTTTATTAGCCGCATACCTCAAAAAGTCGGTGACCCCGGTAAATTCTTAATTCCATGGGGAGTTCAAGATATGGAAGAATTCTACGCCTTGGCCGATCTTGGTGCTAGTATAAATTTGATGCCTCTTGAAATATTTAAGTCGCTCAATCTTACTAATCTTACTCCCTCAAGAATGTCTATCGAGATGGCTGATCATTCTACAATTCTCGCATGTGGAATAGCCAAAGATGTTTTTATAAAACTTGGAAAGTTCTACTATCCCGTGGATTTTATCATTGTAGACATTCCCATGGATCCTAAAGTTCCTCTAATTTTAGGTCGTTCATTTTTGGATACGGCAAGAGCACTTATTGATGTTCATGCTAGCAAAATCACTCTACACTTCAATGCGAAGGAACTCGTCATAAATGCAATTCAAGACTCCAAGCTTTCTCATGTTTATTCTATCACGACTTTGAACCATGTTGATTTAATCAATGTCATTCCGAAAGAATTTTCACAAAGAGTTTTAGGATTTGTCGATAAAAATAATTTTCCATATCCTCCGCCAGTGGAAGATATGAGTGTTAAACCTACATCTTCAATCAAGGAACCATCACACCTCAAATAGAAAGATCTTTCGCCTCACCTCGAACACACATTCTTGGAAGGCGTCGATAAGTTACCGGTTATTATGGAAGATCTTTCGGATGACAAATATGTTGACTCCGAGGGGGCAGTGTTATTTCTTGATAAATGTTTTGAGAACTTACCACCCCCTAACCGCGACTTAAATGTGAGAATTTTTAGTGTGCCTAACATCGTCTTAGAAACACCAAATATTTTTGACATAATCAAATCGGGTTTTCATAAAGAGCTTTTAAAAGATGAAAAAGGAAAAGATTTTGAATTTGATTTAAAATATTTTTCTACAAGTCTAACTCTGTCATCACCACGTGTTTTGAGTACTACAAGCTCGTCTACTCCATTTGACGATGCTTTGTGTGGTTTTAGTGTGGGGGAAGTCCCTTATGTTCCCTCCCATTTCTCCACCGAGGAGGAGATATTCGATCCTGGAATTGCTTGTAAAGGGAAATCTCAGTCTTCCACCGATGCAATAAATGGAAAATACTTTCGTTTGCTTGGTGTGAGTCTAGCTCGAGTAACTTATGGTTTTAGTGCCTTACCCATTGTCGCACCCTTCTATTTCTTATCATCTATTTTCTTTGACCTCTTTGAGGTTTTGGCTTCGGTTGGAGTAGCGTTGTTTCGTCTTTCATCCGAAAACGAGGATGCTAACTTTGACCCCGGTACACGTTTATCGGGTTTTTAAAGTACTCCACGTACTTTTGGGCATTGTTTATCATGTAAGCCCACAAAAAATGACCATAGCATGATTATCCCTAAATGATCACGTTTATGGGGATTCGAGTCGAGCTTTTGAATCGGTTATCAAAAACAAGGTGCCTTATTGGGGAGTACCATGCTTATCCATGTACATATTATCGCTTTCTAATGTAGCTTACATGAGGGGATTTGTGCCCTTATAACCTTTGTTTCATGGTTGTTTGTGACTTGTGGTTTTTAGATGATCATTATCTTCACGATTGGAGCCTCTCGTGTTAGTTTTACGTAAGCACTCGATCGTTTGCTTTGAATAATTTCTTGATATACACATGATATATCCTTTGATGTTCTAACATTAGGTTTTTAGCACACTTCATAAACGACTATTGATTTAATGGTTACACCCTTTCCATCCTATATTAAGCATTCGACTTCGTCTCTAGTATGGGGGTGATTTCACCCCTATACTCGAAACATTGAGGACAATGTTTAACTTTAGTATGGGAGGTGAATAGATACTTGCCTTGCCAAACCTTCACGCTTTCTAAAGTTTATCTATTTGTTTATCGTTTTGTTGCAAAATAAGGCTAAAAATGACCAAATATTAAAATTGTTCTCATGTTTTCCTAAGTGTTTGGGGACACGAATGTAGATTTTCCGATGGCGAGAATAAGAGTAATTTTTGACTCGACCGTGCGTGTTGAGCACTTAGCTTTGATTCCTTAACTTTATATTAGTCTAAGTCTCTTAAATGAGGACGAGAAATGATAGCGTTAATTATAAGTTACTATGCTAAACGTAGAGTATTCGTATTCTTTCAAAAACTCATGTGTTCTAATTGTTTGCTTATTCTCCCTTCGCTTGTATATATATTTTGCTAATAAGTATTGGCTTAGCGGTTTAGTCTGGATTTTTGGTTTCTAGTCTTTTCTAGTAGCTTCCATGTAATTAAATTGGGAAGACATAAAGGTATCGCCAGCGTCACAGTTTTGAAGTATTGGCAACCCGAATAATCGAAAGCTTCACCCAATAATAAGTTTTCAAGTGCTCACCTAAATCAAGCAAAAATTTGAAGCTCACAAGGCCGAAAAATCTATGCAAAATTGAAAGTGATTAACCCTTAATCTTTGAAGCTTTAAAGATCCAAAATTTGCTTTAGCGTGAGGATATACGTCTTTGGCCATAATAAACACCTCATGGCGAGGTTAAATAAAAGGCAAGGCAAGACCGAAGTCATAATAAAAGCTCCATGGCGGAGTTGAATAAAAGATAGAGGTAAACCTATGATAATAAGGCCCATCCGTTAGGGGGCGTATAAAAGTCTTGGTAATAAGTATCATGTTCAAAACCGTTATAAAACCGTGTTTATCGATCCTTCTTGTTGACTTAATTTTTTGACATCATTGTCTATTAGGGAGGGTTATTAATTCGATGGTCTTGGTTACACCGTTATGACTCTATTTTTGGACCTAAATCTCTATCATCGCATAAGTAAAAAATGTATCCTCGTGAACATTCAAAACAAAAATAATATATAAGAGATACCACTTAGGAAAATGGGAGTCTGAGTACGTGATTAGGGCATATGAGTATTGTTAGCATTACTAACTTATAATGATAATGATCTCGTTACACACTTGACATGGAATTGGGTGAAAATCGAGGACGATGAAATTATTTCTAACGAAGCATTCACGTGTTCTTGTTCTATGAACCTAAACGTCCCATTTTACGATGAAAATTATACATTATGTCTAAAACGCAAGTAGTAGCAAGTAGTAGTAGTGTAGTAAGATCAAATTTCAATAAAAGTCCATAAAAATGAATTTTGGAGATGCTACAATACTTGATTCTAGCATTGCGTGAGGGCACGACAATGGTTTAGTATGGCTGAGTGATGAGACTGCTTTTATACATAGTCTCATCGTCCAAAACGGGCTTAAAACGGTTAAAATATCATAAAAAGTGCCATATATATGCTTGTGGTTGCTCAATGTGTATTTAGGTACGGATATCAAGAAAATGACAAAAGATCACAAGAATCAATAAAAAACTAACACGAGAAACGAAGCCGCACTATAAACCGGGCCCTAGAGTTGATTTTCCAAGAAAAGTCCTTGAAGAATTGAAGATTAAACGAGAAGGGTCCTTCATTATTGAAGAATTGACACTTTATACCCTTGTTTATTCATAATTATAAGTTTGGTCCCTAATGTTTGTCAAATTTACAAAAAGGACCCTCAACTTTGAAGAATTGGCAAGAATGGTCCCTCAAATTTGAAGACTTGTCACTTTTAGTCCTCCATGAAGACAAGAATACAAGTGAAGACCTTGAAGAATGAAGACATGCCAAAAAAGCCCTTCAAATATCAAGATATTATAAAACAAGTCCTTATTCAAACCTTTGGAATGTTTTTGGGGCCAAAGTATAAAAACCAAAACATTATTTGTGAAGGAATTTAGATTTTGGCTGTGTAAACTTCAAAAGAAAACAAAAGAAGAAACGTGGGGTTAAATTTGGAAGACAAGAAACCTTACTTTAACCAACCTTGATGACACTCACCCCTCTCACCCAATCAAAACCCCCCATTCCACCACGTCACTAAACCACTAAACCAGTTAACTAATTATAAATTATTTGGCGCCTTAACACTTTTTTAAACCATAAACCAGATCAAAACCCTCACTATTCACATGATGAACACAATTGGTTTTTTCTTAACCACTTGAAATTAAGCCCTTATCTTGTCCAGTTTTAAGATTAAGGGTCTTATTAACATAACCCCACCCACAAACTTGATGCCACCTCACCCAAGGTCTCACATGAGACTCCCCTGCTGCATACTTTTGGGTACAAGACAAACATTGGCAGAGAATCAACAAACCAAAATCCTGCTTCAATCCTAAGCTCATTTGGACACCTTGGATCATTTTTTCAACCACTAGCATCAGCATACGTCCAAAATTCTTCACATGTTTAGTCAAGAAAAATTCAAATCACAAGGGCAATTTAGGAACTACATAACTAGGGTTTCTAGTTTACTTTCGGCATTTTAGACTTGTAAGGCTCTATATAAAGCCATTAGCTTACAACATGTAGCCTTGTTCTTGGTTTTCTTTAGTAAAAAATCTGTAAAGCCTTGTTTCAAAGTGAATGAAAAAGTGTTTGATTTTGTGACGAATTCCAAGTTCTAATCATTTATTCTTGTTGTTTATGCTCAAAGTTTGTGATTTAAAGTTCCAAAAGTTTGGTTTTAAGTTATTGCAAATTTGTTCAAAGGTTTTCAAAAATTTGATTTTCCAAGTTTTGTGTACAAACACTTGAACTTTTTGGGTTATAAGCCGATCATATCACCCTGATAAGAATATTATCAAGGTGAGGTGAGACTTGTGGTCTGGGAACATTCAAGGACTGGGGTACAAAGATTGGAAGAAATATGCTTGTTTCCATTTTTTTATATAATCTGTTCTTAACTCTGTTGAATCTTAGCAGGGTTGTTTGTTGGAGGCTTGTTGTTGTTAAGCTACCACATAAGCTCTGAAATTCGTGAGTGTGGAAGTACATTAATTCGGTTTGTACCTTCCTTGTTGAAATTTGGCCAAAATACTTGTTCTAAGTGATTTTGTTGCCTGTTGTTGTTTTGTGTTGTTTGATGCTTGATTTCTTGTTCTTAGTTCTTGTTATTGATGTTTGAATGCATGTTTAACATTTTCTTGCACTGAATATTTATCTGCTTTGGAAAAATCTTGGTAAAAGTTTTTAAGGACTGTTTGGGATTGATTGTTTTGTGAATTTTATGCAAGTTTGAGTAGTTGTTTAGGGCTGCTTTAGGTTTTCATCTGTTATTGAGGTATTTGTGTGCTGATATTTGCTCTTCTTGTGCTTTTTAAACATAAAATATGAATCTTGGCTTATCTAGTTTGTTATAGGTTATTTGGACTGCAAACTTGTGCACACCTAGATTTAATGATAAACTAGGGCTAATAAGTGTTAAAACATAGTTTGTGTAACCTGTTGAGTAGATTTGAGGGTTTAAAATTGGATTTGTGGTCAAGTAGTTCAGCATGTAAGGTGTTTGTGTTCATCTTTGTTCACCAGTCAATCACATATTCTTGAATCTAGTTCAAATCTTGAAATCAGTATATGATATGAGTTTATTTGTGAGTCACTAAGTGTGATTGAGGTTTTGTATGCTTTTGGTAGATTGTGGTTAGCTTATACTAGCTTAAACTTAGCTTTTGTTCATCAGATCTGCTATTATCATGTCTGTATCATGTTTGTGGACTGTTTGATTAAACTGTACTAATTGGCTGGGTGATTTTGTGATTTCTTTCTTGTTCTTTACTCCCTACAACTCAGTGGTTGCAGGGGTGAACTTATTGTCCAAAAACACCAAGTGAATCTCTCTAAAAAAACAAGTCAAAAAGCAAGTCAAAAATCAAGGCAGTGGGAACACTTTCCCACTGAAAGTTCCCACTGATAGTGTATTTTGGTCAACAGCTTATTAATAAGCTATTCTAGCTTATTCAAACGTGAAACATGTGACAATCCCTCAATTTATGGTCAATATTTTATTCTCAATATTTATTTAAAAATATTATTTTATGAACTCACTTATTTTTGGGAAGAAATTTGGATTTACGTCTTGAAGTAGCATCGACTACGTCTAAACCGGAGGATTCAACGTTACGTGCTTACGTTTACATACACCGTCTTTGGTGGCAGTCCGACATTTCAGAAAATAAATTTATCTGAGAATATTATTTTGGAGTGTTAAATTTGTGTTGGTTCATAAACTCACAAATATACGAGAAGAGATTAGGACTTACGATTTTATTTTAACGTCCTTTACGACTAAACCGGAAACCTTAGGATTACGTATTTACGTTTTCGAACTCCATTTTTGATGAAACAATTTTTATTGGATTCGTTTTATGACGTTGATTCATAATTTATAAAAACGTTTTTCGTAAAACGACCCGAGGGCACGCAAATCGAGGAAACTAGAATCGAGGAGTACCCGTAAATAAATGGGATGAGACAAGTGGGACACTTGTCCCACCCCACTCCCAAAACCGGCCAACATTAGCAACACTACACTTGAGGTGTCAAGTGTAAGTTACACTTCATTACACATGTCTCATTTAGCTTAAAAGTTAAGCCTTATTTCATCAAAACCACAAACACAAACCACTAGCTCCTTCATTCTACCATTTCACCATGCAAAAACCACTCCTCTCTCTCTTGGACTCCATTTTTGCCGTCCCATATGCTCAACCAAAACACCACATTCATACAAAATTTAACCATAAACATATGCTATTATTAACATATGTTAATCTCCATTTAAAAAGATGAAGATTGGTGCAAGTTATAACATCCATGGAGGAGTTTTTATGATGTCTTAGGGCTGATTTTCCACAAGGAGTTCATGGAGCATGGTGGTCTTGAAGATGGTCATGGTTGTCTACAAGTTTCTCCATCAAAAACCATGTCAAAATCATAACCTATATCAACTTGGTGATATAAAGATTGTCCTCCTCATCTTCTTGTTATTTTTGGTTATGTAATCATGTATTTATTTCCTATTGTATATATTTATGATGATTATATGATGATAAAAATGTTATGTGGGGATTTGTTGTTGATAAACATGATTAAAAAGGTGAAAAACCATATGAAACAAGGTTAAAATCTTGATTAATTTACATGGCTGTATAAAACAGTAAAGAAACATGTTATGAACTGATGAAATAATGAAGTAGGATCCATTTACAGTAAGCTAAATGTCTTGTACACATGTGAGAGTTGGCCATGCAATGGAATCAAAATAATGAGTGAGATATGATCAAAACAAGTTTAGGGTATAAATCTGAAGTTACTGTTTTGGACGATTTTTAGAAAATATTTAGAAGATGATTCAACAGTAGCTATAGAAGAGTTAAATGTAGCACATATCATGTAGTTTATGTGATAAAAATTTGAGCTTCTATCTCCATGTAGAACTCAAGATATGGCATTTTTGGTGAAGATGAAGTTCAAAATCAGATTTTTGGAAATTAAAGAATAATACTATTATATAAGCACTCACATTTTAATATATAAAATGTAAATAAAAACCCACTAACTTATAAAACTTATTTATATAAATATATAAAAGGTGTAATAAGTGTATAAATGATGAAAATGGAAACTTGTTAAGTTTTATAAGTTATAAAACTATAAACATGATTTTTACTACTTTTTCGGCTATTGCCGTAAAATTAACGTTTTTGTTAAATAAAAATTAGATGGTTGGACCCGTCTAATGAAAAATTTATAAAACTTATATACTGATATATAAACATGTATAACAAGTAAAAACCGATAAAACCCGAACTATAAGGCATACGGACATAAACAAGTTAAATAAACATATTGGACTAATAAATGGACTAAATAGGATAAAAACTTGTAAAAAGAATCTATTGGGCTTAACCCATTTAGGCCCAACTTGGAAAGTATACATACTGATAATATAGGTACAAAATGGATTAAAATAAGTTAAATAACTTATAATAAGCTTATTGGGCTTAAGACACGTAAACGGGTAAAACTAGTAAACTAGTATAAAAGTTATCGACATATAACACTAAAAGGAGTAAACGAGAATATGTAAACCCACTTGATCATCATATATATATAATCATCATATGTATACATAGATGTTATTTTTACAAAGTCATTGGACAAACGTCTAAGACCGAGTATTATTTGTCTAGGTTTCCGTGATTGAAGCACGTACCGTACGTCCGAATTGCCGATCACTCGCCTTCCCACATCAACGTGAGTTCATAGCCTCGCACTCTTTTAAATGTTTTATAAATGCTTTATAAACCCGCGAGGGAGATAACATGTTAGTTTTTATAAAAGTTTGGACACCATTTGTCCCGATTATTTGTTTATTGATTTTGGACCCGAATGATTGAATGACCCGATTGTATGACCCGATAAATGATTAATGGACCCGATAGATGAAATCAAATGGATTATTAAAGTTAGGTTATGTCACTAAAAGTCCCATTAGCATGAATTGTGAACTACCGGGAGTTGGTAGACGCTTATGCATTTAATAGTACTATTTGGGGACGATCACCCCAGTTCGCGCCTTGACGGTTGATCCCCGTCGTGCCACATTGATTGGTAAGCGAATTTATGTATGAGAAGATTTCCAATAGCGTGACCTTTGTGACGACACGCTAATTTAGATGGGCAAAATTGGTATCGGGTTAGCTACCCGTTTTGGTTTAGTAAGGTAACAATGTCATGCGGCTTATAATAATCCAATCACCAAAATATTACTGGACGCTCCGAATTACGATGTATTGCCTGACTAGCAATACTGGGTCATACTATTGATATTATGTTTGTGTTTTGGTTTTCATGACCATATTCATATAACGGTTTTTATTTGATTTTATACAACGTCATAAGACGTATTGTATGATGATTTTACGACATTGGCTCGTATAATAATTTTTAAGGCAATGCCTATATTATGATTTTCGATAAGGATTTATATAAAATGATTTTGGCTATTTACGGCCTATTACAATGATTTGTACGAATTGATTTTTGGTACTAATTTTATACCAAAGTTATATTGATGGAATTTATTAAACTCTATGAATTCACTCGGCATTATCGCTGACCTTTTCTTTTAACATGTTTTATCTTAGGTGCTTGAAGGTAATTCTCGGGAAGACAACAAGAATTCATGGCCCGCACCTAAATAATATTTTTCCATTCAAACACTTTGTAAAACTTTGTATGTAATATAATGACTTGGGACCGATGTAACTTTGATATTATTGAATGGAAATGCTTTATAAAAATAAACGCGATTTTTATGCGTTGTCTATGATGTGAGTAATGTGCTATCCCGTAACACCAACTAGTCTTCCGCTGTACTGAGTTGTATAAATTTGGGGGTGTTACAGTTTGGTACCAGAGCTCTCGTTATAGAGAATGAAAGATTTTTAAAACTAAGGTTTTGAATAAAACTTTTCAAAATCTTTTAACTACAAACATTTTTCTAAAAATGTCTAAAAATCTTTTGACTATAACGGTGCCGAAGAATTCCCGAGTTACCGACAAGGCCAAGACTGAGAAGTGTTATTTTAATATATATATATATAACTTGGATTATATATATATACATATGATGTAATTTTATTACATGATTGTTTGATGATTATTTTGATATTTATACGAGGTATTTATACGACGTAGATTGTCACAATATACCCTAAATTCCCTAGTAAATTAGTCGAAGCTATTCTCGTAGGAATTCTAGCTATCCTAGATCTAAACCAAGTTGTGGATATTTATGATCCCAACAAATGGTTGATATTCGTAGAAATATAAATATTAGTTGATTGTGATATTGAAAAAGAATTGGCGAGATTAAAACTGATATCGATGTCATGACGATCTTTTCTTATAGAGTGGAGTTTGACAAAACGTTACCACCTAGAAAGATGTCATCTGATTCGTTGTCACCCAATTCTTAAATTGAAATCGAAAGGGTGAATGTTGCACTTGAGGCTGTTATTGGAACCATTACCCAAAAGCCTCATGCCACTAATACCTTTCCGAGAAGTCTAGTTGAATGATTAAGTCATTTCATACTAGTGACTCATTTGATAATTGTTGTTGTAAGAGATATAGGATTGGAAATTGAGTGTTGATTCATATTGAGATCGTATCGCCTTTACAAGGCCGAAGAATAAGATTGAAAGTATTGGAGAATTAAGTAGGATATCGACTTGAGTATAAAATTGGTTGAAACTTGAATAAAGTAAAATTTAACTTGGGTGGAATATGATATTGTTAATAAAAGTTGTTAAGTTTTGTGATTGAATTATAAGGATTTAATTGATTGTTGATTCGTGTTAAGGGTTGTTCCTTTGCCATTGTCCACTAATGAAGATGCCCAGTGTCCAATAAATAAATCGAAGAAATCTTCTTCTGAATTGGGACCGATGGATCTTCCAGGACAGGTAGGACACCTAATGACTCTTGTAGATTAGTATTCATTGTGGTATCTTTTAAAAATCCCTAACTTAACTGAGATATCAGTTGGTAGGATGAGTTCTGAGAATTGTATGACATAGTGACAAGTAATGTGTTACGGTACAATTTTGACTTGTTTGTGATTAATGAAAAAGACTACCTTTGATTGCTAAATCCTACATGTATCGATGTTATCTATCTTTTCTTGCTTCTTCCTAATGCTCGCATTAGTGATGCAACCATAGAACAAGTACTCATCTCGATTTGAGTTACGTTGTGGATTATTCTCTTTTTACTCCTGAGTGCCATCGAGGTCACGAACCTCATGATTATTTGGCTAAGCTCATTTCTTATCATATCGTAGTTAATTCTTGGTGAACAACTCTTCATCACTCTTTTGCAGATCACATATTGCTTTTATAAAGTTAAAACGGTATCCTTTGAGAAAATTTAATTTTCATCACAATAAGGACTATTCAAACTGAGATTTATAAGTGATTGATATCAAAATGAAGTTGTTTATGAAAAGCTTTGGAAATTTAATTATTTCCATAACAAAGAAAATCTTTGTAAATTTATTCTTGATTCTTATCTAAGACATGAAAATGTTTTTATTATAAACATGATGATAAGATTTTGACGAACTGAGTATTGCATTGTCAATCTTGAAATTGTATATAGTTGCGCGCCTACATACAATTTGGAATGGACTATGCAAGACTGATTAGTAGTCACCATAAAACTAATGAATAAACACTACATTTTCTTTGAGAATTGTGAAAGATTAAATTTTAATGAGATCTGCAAGAAGTGAAAAATAAGGACATAATGTTAGGGACACCTACATATGTGCCTATAACACCTATTCTTCTGAGTTGAATTTACTCATCTGTGGAATTTGTCTTATTTGACAATTGACAATCCTTTCTTGACCAATTCTCCTGTAGTAAGATTCTTAGGAAAAGTATCTGATTACCGAGTGTTGATACCCGACTGGATGTATTGACGTTCTTATCGTTTCTTTGATTTGATTTCATTTGAATGACCTGGGTAACGATCCGAGGAGCTCTCGAATGCGTACTCGAATCATGAAAACATGGGATATATTCATATTCGTTAAATGTTTTCGTCTGTATCTGATTTGAAATTCTCTCGCGCAGATTAGGCGTTGACCTTACTCTTTTAAGGTTAGTTATGTATCCTAATATCCCTGAATTTGTATGAGTTATTATTAGTCTTTTGAGAAGTTCACATCTTATCAACGGCAATGAAACTGAAAAGTTGATAGTGCCAGTAAAATGGATTGATTGATTATGACATGACGACATTGTCTTAATTGATGGGAACTCGAGTAGAATTCCCTAAAAGATAAGATGATGATTATCAAAAGTGATCTAAATAATTCTCGATGGATGACCATATCCCACATTTTGACTTGAAATTATATTGTGAAAGGTTGTAAATTATTCATAGATATTATAATATAGAAGGAACCTAATATGGATGTATTAAAAGATGTTTATCTTATTTGAAACTTTAGGAGGTATTTGTTGGTGAATTACCTAGACTTTCGCCATTAAGGCAAGTTAAATTTGGTATTTGATTATATTTCCGGTGCTGCACCTGTGGATTGTGCACTGTACGTCAGCACCATCTGAATTTAAGGAATTACCGTACAACTGAGAAAGTTGTCGGGGAAAGATTTTATTATACCAAGCCTGTCATCCTGAAGAGCTATGGTGTTATCTTTCCTTATATTAGATTACCGTGACTGAGTAAATTGACAATCGAAAACGTTATCCATAACTCGAAATGGAAGAATTATTCGATCATTTACAAGGTTCTAGCAAATTTGATCCATAGCATGGTTATCATCAACTTCGCATCTGCGAAAGAGATTATCTATTCCAATCACTACATCTGGTACTTGTAATGAACATTACGAGTTTCATGTTATGTCGTTTGGATTGACTAATGCACCGGTAGTATTCATAAATTTGGTGAATAATGTATGTAAGCCGTAACTTGATAAATTCATGCTCGTGATCATTGAGGACCATTTACTTGTTTATAAGAATAAGAATGAGTTAATAATTATTTATAGACTGCCCTGAATTGGCCGAACAGTGTAAACCTGAACCTTGAATAATTGATATGTGATTAAGACTTAAACCTTTACATTATTTGACTATGTGATTAAAAGGACGATGGAATATAAATTGACTCTTCAAAAATTAAGAGCCCTTTTAAGACTTTGGATTTTACCAAAAAGAAATGGAAATATGTTTTGACGAATGCCTTAACCAAGGATTTTAAAGGGATTATTCCCTTATACATAAACCATTTAACTAAACTTCTGTTTAGGGGTAAATGTTTGTGTATACTTCTAGACAACTTAAGAGGAATTGAGGAAACTATATAAAACATGACTTGAAAATTGAAACAATAATTTACGCTTTTCAAACTAAAGAAATTTTGACCAAAGTATAAACAAAGATTTTTCAAACATTTACGAATCTTATTAATTATTTTCGATAAATCAACCAAAAATCTTGTTAATTAAATTCAAATTTATTTTTGAACATTTTATATAATTGGTCGAACTAAGAAATTTAAAACTTTTACGCTTCATAAAAAAATTAACTAATAATTATTTATTTAATTATGATAATTATCGACGCCTTAGACGACGGATTGAGTAAAACGGATAAAAATGATAGATGAGACGAAACTGAAACATAAAGAATATGAAGAAAGAATTTTGAATAAATAAAGTTATGATATTGATTTCATCAGGAGAAAGTGAACATAATTACTGCCGCTTAATATAGAAAAAATATCTGAGTGAATTGTGAACATGATAATTATATCATCATGAGAAGTGAATATAGATACCGACGCATTATGTATAAAAGATAAAGAATCCATTAGGACGCGTTCCTTAATAATGAAGGTGCAAAATAAATTTCAAAACGATATAAAAATAAACGATGTTTGTAATAAGGATAATATAAATAGTGAAAGGTTTTCACGGCTAATGTGAACCATTAAAATTGAGAAGCCGATAGCGTTAAATATTTTAAAGACCACATGTTATTGTCTAAATATGGAGGATTGTGAGATATAGTTATGTTGGAATTTGTAAGTATAAGTATTATATGTATGTCATTTTATGACTAAAAGTATCTTTGTCTGAAGAATTTGTACTAATGGCAATTATGAAGGCAGACATCGCCTCATACATTAGAAAACGTCTAGCTATCACTAAGGTCATCATCTGAATTTGATTCGATTTGGGTCATCTTCGACAGACTGACCAAATCTGCTAATATCATTCTCGTTAATGATAAATGCAAAAGAGTTATGTAAAAATAGCATGCCTGTATCGATCATCTATATCAAGATCCTCGCTTCGCATCGAATTTCTAGAGATTTGCTCAGAAATCATTATGAACGAATCTTGATGAGAGTACTATGTACCACCCCAAATCGAAGGGACGAGGTAACGTAACGATACAAGGTAATATAAGTGCTGTTTTATGTTTGAATGATTGACCTTTGATAATAGACCGTATAATCGTTTTCCTTTGGAGAGATTATCATTGATAATCATCATATTAGGATCGATATCGAATCTTGTTAAGATTTAGAAATTAGAGCATCTGTAAGCTGGAGTTGAGATGAAGACACCCGACATACACCCATTGTGAGTTGGACATGTCTTTTAGATTTAAGGTTTCCTATGATGGCGAGCCTATCCTTGCAAAATACCCGACCCGCGAGACCTGAAATGATTATTGAAATTAGGATCTGATTATTAACTGCCGATAGTGGGCAAGAGGTTATGTGAATGTGAAATGTAGATCTTGAAGTGCCAAATGGGTAGCGAAGTTATGCCACAATTTTTAAACTTGGAAAAATGAATTCATGATCTGACAAATCATGGGATACAAGTCCCCGTTGTATGGGACCATTGAGATGGTATAAAAGATTGGTTTGAAAGGCATATAAGCTGGATCTACCCTAGGACTTCAAAGACTGCGTGAATTATGTTTCGTATATCGAACTTGATGGAATATCTATCAAGTGAAATTCTGATTATTCTTAGTAGAGCTTGGATCGGCGAAAAGTTGCATTCATCAAAAACCCGTGAACATCATGGATAGAGAAGTAAGTCAACATTAAGCCTGATCTTATTCCCGTAGTTATGTTTGATGAAACTCGCGTATTGTAATTGCACTTGTGAGAAAAGACCGAATGTGGAGGAAATACCCACATGGCTTTAACTCTATAAGAAGCGAGTAGTAAGGTAAGATGATCTTTGAGGACAAAGATCCTGTTTAGGGGTAAATGCTGTGACAATCCGTCAATTTATGGTCAATATTTTATTCTCAATATTTATTTGAAAATATTATTTTATGAACTCACTTATTTTTGGGAAGAAATTTGGATTTACGTCTTGAAGTAGCATCGACTACGTCTAAACCGGAGGATTCAACGTTACGTGCTTACGTTTACATACACCGTCTTTGGTGGCAGTCCGACATTTCAGAAAATAAATTTATCTGAGAATATTATTTTGGAGTTTTAAATTTGTGTTGGTTCATAAACTCACAAATATACGAGAAGAGATTAGGACTTACGATTTTATTTTAACGTCCTTTACGACTAAACCGGAAACCTTAGGATTACGTATTTACGTTTTCGAACTCCGTTTTTGATGAAACAATTTTTATTGGATTCGTTTTATGACGATGATTCATAATTTATAAAAACGTTTTTCGTAAAACGACCCGAGGGCACGCATATCGAGGAAACTAGAATCGAGGAGTACCCGTAAATAAATGAGACAAGTGGGACACTTGTCCCACCCCACTCCCAAAACCGGCCAACATTAGCTACACTACACTTGAGGTGTCAAGTGTAAGTTACACTTCATTACACATGTCTCATTTAGCTTAAAAGTTAAGCCTTATTTCATCAAAACCACAAACACAAACCACTAGCTCCTTCATTCTACCATTTCACCATGCAAAAACCACTCCTCTCTCTCTTGGACTCCATTTTTTCCGTCCCATATGCTCAACCAAAACACCACATTCATACAAAATTTAACCATAAACATATGCTATAATTAACATATGTTAATCTCCATTCAAAAAGATGAAGATTGGTGCAAGTTATAACATCCATGGAGGAGTTTTTATGATGTCTTAGGGCTGATTTTCCACAAGGAGTTCATGGAGCATGGTGTTCTTGAAGATGGTCATGGTTGTCTACAAGTTTCTCCATCAAAAACCATGTCAAAATCATAACCTATATCAACTTGGTGGTATAAAGATTGTCCTCCTCATCTTCTTGTTATTTTTGGTTATGTAATCATGTATTTATTTCCTATTGTATATATTTATGATGATTATATGATGATAAAAATGTTATGTGGGGATTTGTTGTTGATAAACATGATTAAAAAGGTGAAAAACCATATGAAACAAGGTTAAAATCTTGATTAATTTACATGGCTGTATAAAACAGTAAAGAAACATGTTATGAACTGATGAAATAATGAAGTAGGATCCATTTACAGTAAGCTAAATGTCTTGTACACATGTGAGAGTTGGCCATGCAATGGAATCAAAATAATGAGTGAGATATGATCAAAACAAGTTTAGGGTATAAATCTGAAGTTACTGTTTTGGACGATTTTTAGAAAATATTTAGAAGATGATTCAACAGTAGCTATAGTAGAGTTAAATGTAACACATATCATGTAGTTTATGTGATAAAAATTTGAGCTTCTATCTCCATGTAGAACTCAAGATATGGCATTTTTGGTGAAGATGAAGTTCAAAATCAGATTTTTGGAAATTAAAGAATAATACTATTATATAAGCACTCACATTTTAATATATAAAATGTAAATAAAAACCCACTAACTTATAAAACTTATTTATATAAATATATAAAAGGTGTAATAAGTGTATAAATAATGAAAATGGAAACTTGTTAAGTTTTTTAAGTTATAAAACTATAAACATGATTTTTACTACTTTTTCGGCTATTGCCGTAAAATTAACGTTTTTGTTAAATAAAACTTAGATGGTTGGACCCGTCTAATGAAAAATTTATAAAACTTATATACTGATATATAAACATGTATAACAAGTAAAAACCGATAAAACCCGAACTATAGGGCATACGGACATAAACAAGTTAAATAAACATATTGGACTAATAAATGGACTAAATAGGATAAAAACTTGTAAAAAGAATCTATTGGGCTTAACCCATTTAGGCCCAACTTGGAAAGTATACATACTGATAATATAGGTACAAAATGGATTAAAATAAGTTAAATAACTTATAATAAGCTTATTGGGCTTAAGACACGTAAACGGGTAAAACTAGTAAACTAGTATAAAAGTTATCGACATATAACACTAAAAGGAGTAAACGAGAATATGTAAACCCACTTGATCATCATATATATATAATCATCATATGTATACATAGATGTTATTTTTACAAAGTCATTGGACAAACGTCTAAGACCGAGTATTATTTGTCTAGGTTTCCGTGATTGAAGCACGTACCGTACGTCCGAATTGCCGATCACTCGCCTTCCCACATCAACGTGAGTTCATAGCCTCGCACTATTTTAAATGTTTTATAAATGCTTTATAAACCCGCGAGGGAGATAACATGTTAGTTTTTATAAAAGTTTGGACACCATTTGTCCCGATTATTTGTTTATTGATTTTGGACCCGAATGATTGAATGACCCGATTGTATGACCCGATAAATGATTAATGGACCCGATAGATGAAATCAAATGGATTATTAAAGTTATGTTATGTCACTAAAAGTCCCATTAGCATGAATTGTGAACTACCGGGAGTTGGTAGACACTTATGCATTTAATAGTACTATTTGGGGACGATCACCCCAGTTCGCGCCTTGACGGTTGATCCCCGTCGTGCCACATTGATTGGTAAGCGAATTTATGTATGAGAAGATTTCCAATAGCGTGACCTTTGTGACGACACGCTACTTTAGATGGGCAAAATTGGTATCGGGTTAGCTACCCGTTTTGGTTTAGTAAGGTAACAATGTCATGCGGCTTATAATAATCCAATCACCAAAATATTACTGGACGCTCCGAATTACGATGTATTGCCTGACTAGCAATACTGGGTCATACTATTGATATTATGTTTGTGTTTTGGTTTTCATAACCATATTCATATAACGGTTTTTATTTGATTTTATACAACGTCATAAGACGTATTGTATGATGATTTTACGACATTGGCTCGTATAATAATTTTTAAGGCAATGCCTATATTATGATTTTCGATAAGGATTTATATAAAATGATTTTGGCTATTTTACGGCCTATTACAATGATTTGTACGAATTGATTTTTGGTACTAATTTTATACCAAAGTTATATTGATGGAATTTATTAAACTCTATGAATTCACTCGGCATTATCGCTGACCTTTTCTTTTAACATGTTTTATCTCAGGTGCTTGAAGGTAATTCTCGGGAAGAACAAGAATTCATGGCCCGCACCTAAATAATATTTTTCCATTCAAACACTTTGTAAAACTTTGTATGTAATATAATGACTTGGGACCGATGTAACTTTGATATTATTGAATGGAAATGCTTTATAAAAATAAACGACGCGATTTTTATGTGTTGTCTATGATGTGAGTAATGTGCTATCCCGTAACACCAACTAGTCTTCCGCTGTACTGAGTTGTATAAATTTGGGGGTGTTACAAAACAACTTAGATTTTGTAATCAATCTTACTTATTTGACCCATTTACTAGATCTGGAGCTTTGTGGCCTTTGACTTTAGGGTTTGACTAAAAAACAAATTGACTTTTCTTTTTCAAAACAGCTTATTGCTTATTCCAGCTTATTGAGTGTTCTTATTTGAAATCTTTTTGTTGATTAAGCTTAGTTTGATTATTTAAAACATTTTTTCAAAACGAATCAGCTCTTGAATCAGCTCTTGAATCAGCCTAGAACTCTAAAACGACTATTTTGTCGTTTTGTGTAAAGAGCTTTTGCTTATTTCTGGCTTATTTATTAAGATTTTTCAAAATTTCTTTTTACATGCAGCTTTATAATCTCATAAGAAGGATGTGTGTCAATTTTCAGCTTATGGCATTAGCTTATGGCTTAATGGGCCAAAAAGCCTATTAAGAATAAGTTGAGTGTTTGATAAGCTGTGATAAGCACTGATTCAGCTTTTGGGCCTTTAGAGTTTTGTGTTTAAAATCTAATTTTTAAGCTAGACTGGAAGTTTTGGGCTTATTTAGACAACATTTTTCTTATTGGGCCTAAATCAGCCCATTTAGCAAACTGTTTGGACTTTTGGCCCCTTTGGAGGCCCATTAGGGGTAATTTGGTCATTTCACTTTCATTTTCTGTTTATTTAAGTTAAAATATGTTAGTTTGCAAGTTTTTAGAATTTTTTATAATTTTTGAATTTTTTTATTATTTTATTATTAAAAATTGTTTTTAGGGTTAAATTAATATTTTTGCAACTTTTTCATTTGCCTTAGGTTAAATACATTAAGTTAGGATTTTTAAAACTTTTAAATTAATTTTCTCATCATTTAATTAATTTTTAGGATTATTTTAATATTTCAATAGTTTTTAATCATTTTTAAATAGTTTTAATTGGTTTTTATTTTTCAAAAATAGTTTTTAGTTTAATTAAGTTATTTTAGAGGTTTACAAATTGAAAAATCTTATTTTGGGCTTTTTATTATTTAAATTGATTTTTTTGTGCTTTAATTAGCATTAAAAAATTATTATTTAATTAAATAAAAGGTTTGAGTAATTTTTGATTTTTGGTAAACTCTTATTGCATTTTTAGGAATTTATTGTGATTTTCTAGGAATTTTTAGGATAATTATTAAATTTAGTCACGTTTTATGGTTTTACGTTTACGTCATTCATCTTAGTTTAATTTTCTTCGTATCCGTCATCATTTTTCTTTCTCATTTTCTTTTCTTAATATTATCAGAAACATTTAATGAAGTCTTAACACTCAACAAACAAGCCTCCTTGAGAACGATCCCACACAAAGGGTCATAAGTGTTTACGTTTTCCTAAACGTGCACTTAATACTTACCGCTTTTGCCTCGTTTTCCTAAACGAGTGTGAACATACAACTATCATACACCACCTGAATTCTATTCCTACTCACCCTACCCCTGATCACATTATGAAAATACTTACTATTAGTATCTCCATCCTTGAGCCAATCCACTTTAGTTTTCTGCATCATCACTTTCTCTTCATCCAACATAGCTTGCTTGTAGGCATATGCAAATATACTCTCTTCCTCTTTAAGCTCACTGTTAGACGGGTCCTTTCATGACAAATCTAAACATTCTCCAATTCGTTCTTTAAAATCTTAACTTTCTCAAAAACATTCCCATTATCCTTATTTAATTTTCTCATGTATTTCTTCATAGCTTTGAGTCTTTGGACCAATCTAAACATAGAATAGCCTTTAACCTCTAAACCCCACTTTTCAGTAACAATCTCCTTAAATTCCCTTTTATCCACAATATAATTCATGAAACGGAAAGACTTCTGTTTAAACACATTAATCTCAGGTAGGCATAAAACAGCAGGGCAATGGTCTAAAGTCAGAAACGGCATGAAATTAGCAAAGCTACTAGGGTATTGGTCAACAAAAAAGAATTGGCCATGACCCTATCCAATTTCTTAAATATACCAAGCTCTGGGTTTCTCATTCTTTGAATCCAGGTATAAAAGATACCACGGCTGGTAACACCTTTAACACCCAATTGCTCCATACATTCTACAAATTCCCTTCTTTCTTCAAACCTAATATAAACACCACTCGAGTTCTCATTACTCCTCAAAATAATATTAAAATCACCCATCAGCACGCATGGGCAATCACCAACCACCATAGAGTGCTCAGCCAAATTATTCCAAAGCCTACGTCTAGGCGTCATATGATTTTCCCCATACACTACAGAAATTTATTTTTTTCCTATTGTACTTCAAAAAAGTGATCAAAAATGCATAACATGATCCATTTGAGAAATTAACTAGGCAACAATTAAATTAGTATCCCAACCAACAGAAATTCTACAACCCTTAGGACTGTCGATAGAATTAGAACACCATGACCAATTACCAAAAACATTCTCAGAAACCTAATTCACCATCTTCTAACGAAGTCGAGTCTCAATAATACCCAAAAAACAAATACCATTCTCTTTTATGAAACTACGGATTTCAGTTTCCCTAAGGGTATTTCCTAAACCCTTAACATTCCATGAAGCTATTTTAATACTCATAATTAAACTAGTGGGGGTTGTGCAGTCGTACCCTGCATCTGGTTTAAATCCGAATCCATGACATTGGAAACAACATTTCTTGCCATGAATTGAGCACTTCTACTCAAATCAACAACCACGTCTTCTTCTATAGCACCTCCATTATCTTTCTGAATAACATCAAGAGCTAACTCAAACGCATTATCACCAATGGATCCTTTGTAGAACTCTATCTTATCCTCAGACCAAGAATTTAACTCAACAGAAGTGAAAACAAGTCCAGTTTTAAAGAACAATTCAACTTCAGCAAACTTCCTTTTAAGCTCAAGAACGCTAATTCTATCCAACTCATCATTATATACTTCTTCATAGACTTCTTGATAAGCTTCATCTTCAGACAATCTCTTCTCTACCATAACCGCTCTATATTTTTGATCAGCTACATTCTTGCTCTCAATAGCTATCATTTTGTTACTATGAGTAATTTGCTTCTTAATAACATCAATTTTAGATTTCAATTCACTAACAGACGCCTTCTTAATCACCTCTTTCATTTTCTTGATAAAATACTCCCTCAACGTATCATCCCAACAACTCTTCTCTGCCACATATATCAACACTCCCATTTCACAACACATATCTATATTTCTTCTCATGTTCTTCCACTATAAAGTTTTATCAACACCTTCCTCATCACCTAACGTAGCAAACCTATATATTTCCTTTTGTGGCTCTCCCTTTCACATCACTGCCATTACCCTTATTAGCACCATTTCCTACCTTTACCAATATCCATCCGACTTACTCCCTTTGCAGCAACATCAACACCTATCTTAGTAGCTTCCCTATTTCCCGTTTTCTTAACTTGAAACCTTTGCTCAATTCCCTCCCTACTAAATCTTGATCCCCCAAACCTCTTCCACCTCTGCCCATACCACCCCTACCCATTCCACCTCTACCACGCACATTATTACCACCCCTACTTGTACCTTCACCAAAATTGTTCCGTTGACCATTATTCACCACACCTACATTGCTATTGCCCCTTTTATTATTAACTGTCTTCCAACCACCCTCATCACCTTGACTCCCCTCATTCACCTTAGATTTAACCTTATCTTTAGCAATCCTCACCTTCTCAGCCTCATTCAACACACGCTTAGAGAAATTACTAAAGTAGTGTCCAAAGACCTTACAGTGAGAACAAACCACGGGTCTCCAAGGATAATCAACTCTCAATTCCATTTTCTTACCCAACTTCTCATATGTCACTTCCATTACTTCCGGTAGACAACTCTCAGCTTCAAATTCAATCAACACCCTAGCAAAACTCGCCCTCCCATACGCCCTATCACACATGGAGGTAGTGATTCTATCCATCATAACAGGCATGCCAATACAACTAGAAATCCTACTAATCCCCTCATTACTCCAAGCCTCTCGAGGGATATCCATAATCCTAACCCACAACAGGACCTTTGTAGGTTCATCTTTAACCATACACATGCCCGGTTCCCATTTCTGAATAAACAATATAAAGCCATTAACTATCCAAGAACCATTCTCCAACACATATTGCATACCCTCTTCTGTTTTAAACTTGAGAAAATATAATACACAATCATTAGTGATTACCTCAGAGAAATTATATCCCCTCCACATTCTTCTAAAGTGTCCCATAATATCCCTATAGCTCATCTTCATACCCACAAAGTACCCAACTAATGTTAGATACCATTTCTTACTCCCTAATTCCACAACAGGATCCAAATTTGCACTCACTATCCCTTTAGCATTTATACTTACATGATATGTTTTAAGCATATTGTTATTACTTTCCATAAATCCTTGAACTGCTTGCTTAAAAGCTTTCGATAACACAATATTAGTACCTTCTTCCATAACAGTATCACCAACAACAACCACTTCCTCTACCTCACTTCCCTTACCATTTGAACCATTTAAACTCGGCCACTTCTCATTGTTGTTAAAAGAAAAGCTGGCCTCAGCCCTATTCCCTCCATATATCAATATATCACCCCTCTTAAGAATCCTAGGACTATCATCAATAATAATCTTACTCAATATTGGGTTTCAGTTACAGGAACTGGCATAGGACCCAACACCCCATTACTACTACCTGACTTATCACTATTAGTGGCTAAATTAAAGATAAAATTACCTTGTTTTCTCTGAGGATCACTCAACATTTAATCAACCACCTCGTGTTCAATACCATCATAAACCTTACTCTCAACCAACGACTCATTCATACTTCTAGAGTCCTGACTATGAGTTTCAGAGCAAGCAACCGAACCACCATCTCTACCCTCCCCAACATCACTATCACCCTCAAAATCAATCCCTTTAATATCCTTCCCACCATAACTTTTCTTAACCCCCTTATTAGAACTAACAAGAGAGGGCTTTGATACCTGTTGATTTTGTGTAATCCCATTAAACAATCCAGTCTCCTTGTTATGATTTCTAGAACTGCTCTTAGTACGAATAACCTCATCCTAACCCCTAGGTGGGATTTGGGAGGAATCAGTATTAGGTGGATCATTTTTTTACCATGATAGAAATATTGAAGATCAATAATAATGATAGACTAGAAGAATCATAGTGAAAAAAGATGGATTAATGAATGAATTTAACGTATGAGGAAAGAATGAATAGTATGTGTTTATAAGTGTGTGTAACGGATACCAGGAACAATAATAACAATTTTTTAAAAATGGCTAATGAAATGTTTTATGGATAAATTTTATATCAATAAGTAGATCAAGAATAGTAGATCAAATAGCAAAAATAAAATCAATGATCCATTGGATGGATCAAAATTAGATGGAATATTACTTAATAAAATTTTAGGGTTTTTAGAGAGAGAGAAAAAGGTGAGACAGAAATAGCATGAGTTTCTTACATGAAATGTCAAATACTTATTGTCTAGTTTTGTATATTATTCACCTTTTTAGGCTTCCCAAGGATAAAAAATATCCTTATTGTTTTGATCAAATAAAACGACGTGTTGTTAGAGAAAAATCATATCTCGACCGTTATATTATGGTGTGTCGTCGAGATGTTGTTTTTCCGGTGCATTCACTACTACTTCAAATACTAGCTGACCAACTTTTACACTAGGCAAAACACGACTAAAACTAAAAAAAAAAATCCATAGGTGTGTTTTATCCATCTAGAATCCGTGCAAACATGTTTTCTACGAATATTATGTGGTTTATATGGACTGTAAATTAATAATCTGGGTTTTTCTTAGGTTTGGATGAATTTAGCTGGTTACAGCATTTTTGGTCGTTTTGGTTGGTTTTGATCGGTTTTCGACTGGTTAAGTCGCTTTTGACCAAGGGTTTCCCACTAAATACGTACTTCTTGTTTCAAGCATTCATTTGCTTAGTCGTGGTCTTGAAACGGAGTCGTGTAGCACATGTTATGACTTTTTATTGCAGCTCATGTTTTCTGATAACTTTAATCTAAATCTATTTTTGTGTGTTTGCGATTATGTTTGGCACTCAATTTCTTTACAGTATGGAATTAGTAAAATTAACTCCCTTTTCTATATTTTTTTAAATGTATGTTGTATATACGTGTGTTTATTATGGGAAGTCGAGGCACAATAGTTTGTAAGTAACTCTACAAATACATACACAAATAAAGAAAGAAAAGCGGGTTTAATGTGAATCCAAGAGCAAAGATCAACAAAGTAAACCCCAATTATAGCGGTAAGGAGGTTTAACTGAATAATAGATTTAATAAATAGCGCGCCATTCAAATAGAATAAAATGATGAATCAAATATTTCAAAGTCATATAATACATAAGCAAGAGTTTCGTACATGAAATGTCAAATACTTATTGTCTAGTTTTCTATATTATTCACCTTTTTAGGCTTCTCAAGGATAAAAAAATATCATTATTGTTTTGATCAAAGAAAGCGACGTGTTGTTAATGCAAAATCATATCTCGACCGTTATATTATGGTGTGTCGTCGAGATGTTCTTTTTCTGGTGAATTCGCAACTACTTCAAATACTAGGTGACCAAATTTTACACCAGGAAAAATATGACTAAAACTAAACAAAAAAAAATCCTAGGTGTGTTTCTTATATTTGGGGATTTTGGCCGGTTCCGGCATTTTTGGTCGTTTTGACCGGTTTTGAACAAATTTCGACTGGTTAAGTCGCTTTTGACCTAGGGTTTCTGACTCAAAACGTACTCCTTGTTTCAAGCTTCATTTGCTTAGTCGTGATCATGAAACGGAGTCGTGTAGCACATGTTATGACTTTTTATTGCAGCTGATGTTTTCTGATAGATTTAATCTAAATCTGTTTTTGTGTGCTAGCGATTATGTTTGGCACTCTATTTCTTTATAGTATGGAATTAGTAAAACTAACTCCCTTTTGTATATTTTTGTATATGTATGTTGTATATACGTATGTTTATTATGGGAATTCGAGGCACAATAGACTATAACTAACCCTACAAATACATACACAAATAAAGAAAGAAAAGCGGGTTTAATGTGAATCCAAGAGCAAAGATCAACAAGGTAAACTCCAATCATACCGGTAAGGAGGTTAACTAAATAATAGATTTAATAAATAGCTCGCCATTCAAATAGAATAAAATGATGAATCAAATATTTCAAAGTCATATAATACATAAGCATGAGTTTCTTACTTTTTTTCTTAACGGTAAATTTATTAAGAAAATGAGCCACAAAGGCAAAGTACAACCCGCTTCAAAGCTTACAAAAATAGATAGGACACATCCCTACCTAGAAGCTTAAGCAACAAAAAACATTGGCATGGACATATCCCATACTCAATAACCAAGACTACATAACCAAAAGAGTTGCTACAAAGAACAAACTCCATAAACAGACAACAATAACAAAGAAACCTATACTTAATATAATCAGCAATAGACAACCTGATAATTCACTCTATAGACATCAGAAACATCAAACGCCAAAACCCTTAAATAGGTGGGGTGGGAGCAGTCATACCCTGCATCCAACTTGTATCCGCATCCATAGCATTTGAAGGCATATTACTGGCAGCAAATTGAGAAGATGCACTAAGATCCTCAGCTACATCCTCTTGCAAACTAGCTTGATCCACATTCTTCACAACTTCCATAGCTAAAACAAACGCATCATTACCAATAGAACCCTTATAGAACTCCATTTTCTCAACAGACCACTTAGCCAACTCACTACTAGTAAACACCTGCTTTGTTTTTACAAACAGCTCCACTTTAGCATACTGTTTCCTTAACTTCATAGTACTAATCCTTTCAAGCTCATCATTGTATGCTTCCTCATAAACCTCCTGATATGCTTCATTTTTAGTAAGCCTTTTATCCACCATAACCGTCCTAAACTTTTGGTCCGCAATATGCTTAGCTTCCATAGCAATCATCTTATCACTATAAGCTATCTGTTTACTAAGTACCTCAATTTTAGATTTAAGCTCTTTAACAGTAGCTTTTTTAGTTACTTCTTGCATTTTATTTATGAAATAATTCCTAAGTTCTTCATCCCATTTCCCCTTCTCAATAGCAGTAATCTGAACTCCCTTCTCACAGGCCATATCAATTTTACTTCTCATCACTTCCCACTCTAAAACCTTTTCAACATCTTCCACATCAGTCAACTTACCAAACCTATTACTCACACTCTCTTTCATTTCAGCACCACTTATCCCATTCTTATTATTAACAACCTTAGGCTTAACCACTCTCTCATCATTTACCACATTTCCACCAGTATCAATCTCCATATTACTTATGTTATTAACTTGGGGTTCAACATTCTCTTTATTACCATCGCTTCCCACAATATTCTTCTTAGTACTAGTACGTTGAGTATTATCATTCTTAACAAATCTCTGGTCCCCAAACCCTCTACCTCCCCTACCCATACCTCCTCTTCCCCTACCGTTAAACCCACCCCTGTTGTTTCCATCAATGACCATGCTACTGCCATCAACTACCCTACTCTTTAACCCATCAGACGTACTCCCCTCATAGTTATTTCTCCTCCTGCTATTCACCGTTCTCCACTCACCCTCTTCATTATTTAGACTCACTTCATTCAACACAACCCCCCCTTTATTAACATTGTTACTATTCTTCACAACGTCACTAACATTTCTCATAGTACACTTCTCATAACTATGACCAAACACCTTACAATGTGAACAACTCAGGGGTCTCCATGGATATTCCACTCTAAGATCCATAGCCTTACCCAAGCTTTTATATGTAACATGCACACTATCAGGCAACCCTCTCATAGCATCCATCTCAATAAGGACTCTAGCAAAACTCGCTCTCCCATAAGCCCTATCACACATAGAAGTGGTGATTTTGTCCATAAGAATAGGAGTACCAATGCAGCTAGCGATTCTACTTAAGCGCTCGACATTCCAAGCCTCAAGTGGCACATTCCAAATTTTGACCCACACCAGCACTCTAGTAGGTTCCGGCTTAACCATACATAGACCTGGTTCCCATTTTTGAACAAACAATGGCAACCCATCCACCAACCAAGGTCCACTTTCTAACACAAATTGCATCCCCTCCTCCGATTTAAATTTGAAAAAATACAGGCCACATTCATTCGTGATAACCTCAGCAAAATCGTGTCCCCTCCACATTCTTCTAAGGTGTCCCATGAGTTATCTATAACTCACATTAGTACCCACAAAATATTCGAGTAACTTCAAACCCTAATTCCTACTACCATTCTCTATAATAGGGTCTAAATCGACACTAAAAACTCCCTTTTCATTAACATCCACTGGATAAGCCATAAGCTTATTACAATTACTGTTCAGCGTCACCTGACTCACCCTCACATAAGCATCAGACACAACAGTGCTCACATTCTCACCCATAACAACATCCTTACCATCACTCCCCTGACTGTTCACACCAGCACTAACAACCTTACTCAAACTAGGCCAATTCTCATCATTATTTAAGGCGACTGATGTACTAGCATTACAATTAACATCAGCTAAAATCTCACCATTATCACTAATCCTAGTACTCTCATTAATTTTAATCCTATTTAACACAGGATTATCACTAACAGGGACAGGAATAGGACCTAAAACACTACCATTCTTACCATTAATACCATCAGTTACCACCGAGCAAAAAGTAATACCAATTCTGTTATGATTTTGCTCATTCAAAATTTGATCAATCATATGCTTATCACACCAGCAGTAACCTCTCCATCATAAACAGACTCCTCAACACTCCTAGCCTCAACAGTGGCTTAGATTTGGATGATTTTGGCCGCTTTTGGAATTAATGGTCGTTTTGGCCGGTTTTGATCAGTTTTCGACCGGTTTAGTCCCTTTTGACCAAAGGTTTCCAACTCAAAACGTACTGCTTGTTTCAAGCTTTCATTTGCTTAGTCGTGGTCTTGAAACAGAGTCGTGTAGCACATGTTATGACTTTTTTTATTGCAACTCATGTTTTTTGATAATTTTAATCTAAATCTGTTTTTGTGTGTTGGCGATTATGTTTGGCACTTTATTTGTTAAAGTATGAAACTAGTAAAACTAACTACCTTTTGTATATTTTTGTATGTGTATGTTGTATATACGTATGTTTATTATGGGAAGTCGAGGCATAATAGATTGTAAGTAACTCTACAAATACATACACAAATAAAGAAAGAAAAGTGGGTTTAATGTGAATCCAAGAGAAAAAATCAACAAAGTAAACTCCAATCATACCGGTAAGGAGGTTTAACAGAATAATAGATTCAATAAATAGCTCTCCATTCAAATAGAATAAAATGATGAATCAAATATTTCAAAGTCATATAATACATAAGCATGAGTTTCTTACTTTTTTTCTTAACGGTAAATTTATTAAGAAAAGGCTACAAAGGCAGAGTACAAAAATCTACAAGCTTAAAAAAATTAGAAAGGGACACACCCCCCTCTAAAAAACTTGAGCAAGCAAAACATTTGCATGGACAACATCCCATACTCAATACCATAACAACCAATACAAATCACTACCAGTAAAGGTAATGGACATATCCCATGCTCAATACATAAACTACAAAAGACTAAGCGACTAGAAAGAAAATAACTAGCTGCTTCCCATAGCTCAACTACTTGATCCCAATTGACAAAGATCAAGCTCCCGCATCTCCATGGCATTCCAAAATAGACTTGTTCAATAGCTTGATGTGGAAAACCACTTCACAATACATGGGAGTTTTGATTCAACCACAAAGGGAAGCAATCTCCACTACCAATCCATCCCCCATGGAACTAACCACACCCAAAAACTATGACACAAGAAAGTAAGCAAAAAGAAACTTACTCATAAACCGCCATCATAACCTAATGCAGGATAATAGGAGAGGTGCTAATGTAGCACATCTAGTTTATTGCCTCCTCAAAACCCCCATCTATGTAAAACCCAGTGGGAAACCATTGAAGGGGGAAAGAGTACAACTAAACTAGAATCCTCTCACACGATGCAATAAACCTAGATATCTATCATCACGACACTAAACAGATACAAGGCTTATACAAAAAATATAGGGAGGACCTAGCATCACAAAACAAATTTGGAAACTAAAATATTGTACAAAGAGTTAAAAAATAACCCAAGGTCCACTAATAGCACATAAAATCTCCCGAACCAACACAAAAATTCCTCCCCAAACAAGACATAAGAAAAAATACCCTCATTCTTCAAGCTACCTAAACTTGAAAGAAGCTCATAGCAGCAACCAAGCAGAAATATAAGCCATCAACCATAAGTACTTGTAACATGCCAGCAGACCTGCAAAAGCACAAAATGGCAATATCCCATAACATCCTGCTAAGGTTATATATTAGGCATAAGTGACCCTAATTCCTATTGCACATCTAGAAACTAGTCCCACCAAAGGACCAGTTGAACCATCAACCAAACATACATAAACTACTCATTAAGAAACCATTTGTTTCCCCATATTAAACCCAATTCTATTACTGGACTCTCTCTCATTCACAAGCTTTACATTCCAAATAATGGCAGATTTAGCAACATCCTTAGATGGCTTAACAGAAAGGCTAAGTAATTTAAGCCTAATAGTATCAACAGTAAGCTTAAATAACCCCTCAATATCCCTATTAGCCATACCAATTCTTCTATTATTTCTTTCCTGCCATAAGTAGTAAATACAAGCACCAAACATGAGCCTTTGAATAACACTCCATATATTATTCCTAGCTGGATAACTCACAAGGCCAGAAATAACAGCGGGGCATATGTTACTAACACCATCCATAAAAGCCATAGGTTTAAGTCTCTCCCATAACCTTTGTTGGAAATACGTTTTACGTATTAGAAAGGATCGGTCACTCCAACAATAGTCTAAGTAATAGCTCGTAGTTTAGTTTTACTAATATTAAGCAAACAAGGCTATGCCAAGCCTATAACTTGTGTAGGCCGGCCCAACTTGTAAGCCCAAGCCCATCTCATGGGCTTAGGTATATAAACCCTCTCCTTAGATGGAGAGGGTGTGGTTTTCTCATACTTTACACATAGTAAAAGGTGTATTCTTTACTTTCTCTATCTAAAGTGTGTGTGAAATCTACCATCTTTCTATCTCTTTCTCTCTCTAAACATAAGCAAGATTTACAATATCTTTACAAATGGTATCAAGAGCCATGGGATGATTGTATTGTTTATGTGTTTGTGTTCTTGATTTTTTGTGCCTATTTTGATCCATTTCATACAAACCAATTTTTTTTTGTGTTTTTATGGTTTTTTCTTGATACAAATATTCTACATAGTTGTTGTAGAGATTTGGTATATTTACTTTGGTTAAAAACACAAAATTTTTGGGTGTTTTGATCATTTTTTGGCTTAAAATCTCGAATTGGTTGAGTTTTTCCGAGAAAAGTGGGTATTATTCCGACAGAATCCATCGGAAAAGGGTTTTACTTTCTGATATCTTCCATCGGAAAAGGGTTTACTTATTCCGATCGTTTTTCGATCGGTATTCCGATACTGATTCCGATAGTGATATTCCGATACTGATTCCGACAGGTCATTCCGATAGTTGATTCCGACAGGGGTATTCCGATAGATTATTCCGATCGAGTTTTCCGATAGATTATTCCGACAGTTGATTCCGACAGGGGTATTCTGATAGAGTTTTCTGACAGTTTATTCCGACAGGGGTATTCCGACAGGTTATTCCGATCAAATATTTCGATCAATATTCTGACGATTCCAAAATTATTCCTTAAAAAATTTTGACGTATGTTTTTGTTCGTCTTGGAATTTTTTGGTCATCGAGAACATATTTTAGGGGATTTCAACATTGTTTCTCGACTTCAACTCACAACAACAAACACATTTACTTTCTCTCATTGTTTGATCAACGTTTGTAAATCTTAACTTATCGAAATGGAGTACATATCTCTTACGGATAAGTCCATCCTCTCGGGTACGGATAATCGTCTACCAATGTTAGAGAAGACTATGTACGAGGATTGGACTTCCCGAATGGAACTTTACATGTTGAACAAAGAGAATGGACATCTCATTTGGGCATCGGTGCTCAATGGACCATTAGATTATGGTACTGTGACGGAAGGTACAGTTACTCTTCCTCGCACAACGGGTGAATTGACCGGAGATATGAAGATTCAAGACAAATGTGATAAGTATGCTACAAACATCATTCTCCAAGCCCTTCCTCCAGATGTCTACAAACTCGTCAGCAAACATAAAGTTGCAAAAGAGTTATGGGATAGAATTCGTGTTCTAATGCAAGGCACCTCGTTAACTAAACAAGAACGAGAATGTAAGCTATATGATACGTTTGATAAGTTTGACTATGTTCCCGGGGAGACTCTCAATGATTACTACTTGAGATTTACTCTTTTGTTGAATGAGCTCAATATCTATGGCATGGCAATTCCTACGTTTCAATTAAACACCAAGTATTTGAAGACCCTTCCTTCAGAATAGCATAAGTACGTGACAGCTGTTAAATTGGCTATGGACTTGCATAACACTAATGTGGATAAACTTCAAGCTTTTCTTCAACAACACGAATGCCATGTGATCGAGGCTCGGTTGTCTACACCACAAGTTCGTGATCCACTTGCCATGTATGCTTCTCAACAAATGACCCCCCAACAAAACATGGCTTACACTTATCAACAACAATCATACTTGCAGCAACAACCACAACACACATATCAGCAACTACAACAACCATCTTATCAACCACTGATGATGCCACAACAAGCATATCAACAAAGTGTTCTTCTACAACCTTTTCCACAACTACCAGCACATCAGGCATCACCCTCACAAGCTAACACTTCTCCTATGGGCTATACTCCTCAGCAAGGATATTTTCCAATTGAAGCATCACAAGCACAAGCCTTCTACTCCAATGAACTTCCACCAATTCAACCACCGGTCTTTACTCTAAATGATGCACCTACTGATGTCTTAAACCATCTCACTGCCTACTTGTCAAAACTTGTGGCTACTAGAGGTTTTCCACCAACGAACAATTAGCTTCGCACCTCTTCAAATCCTCGACAACAAGCCACTGTTCAAGATGGTCACGTGACGGTGCAACCTATTCAGGGAAGGCAAAACTCATATGGACCTCCTACAAGGACCGTGAATGCTCAAGCAGTGACTACTCATGCTACTGGAAATGAAAGCTCTATTGGTCTTCAAAATATTGTGACTTGCTAAAATTGCCGAGGACAAGGTCATATGGCGAGGGAATGCACTCAGCCAAAAAGGAGAAGGGACGCAACATGGTTTCGTGAGAAGATGTATTTGGTTGATGCTCAGTCTAAGGGGAAGATTTTGGATTCAGAGGAATTAGCATTTCTTGCAGACCCAGGGGCAACAGATAATGAAGGCATTGTAGTCGTCTCTACTTCTAATGCAGCATATCAAGCAGATGATCTTGATGCATATGATTCGGATTGTGATGACATTCACTCAGCCCAAGCTGCACTCGTTGCTAATCTCTCTCACTACGGTTTTGATGTCGTCAGTGAGGTACCAACCACATCTAATAATGTTCATGACAATCCACATCATGTTGAGCATGAAACTGACAACCTCGAACAACATTCGGGAACTAGTAACTCAAATGATACGGTATCCAATCCAACATATTTGAGTGAACCTCAACCAAATGCTACGACTGGTATGGAATCTTATGATCAACGTGATTTTGTAATGGTGCCTAAACATATTATTGATAACATGAATGTGGCTGTTCGACAAACCATAGATATGACTGCCAACCTAACCGCTGAGCTTGCGTTGTATAAGGAAAAGGTCAAAACTATTGAAATGGTCCCTCAAACAGAGAAAATAACTTGTTCTGAATTTGACCAATTTTGTTTTGAAAAGTTTGAACACTTAAATGAAATAGAATCTTTAAAAGCTACTCTTTCCAATGAATTAAAAGAAAAAGAGTCGGTTGTAAATGATTTTTAGAAACTTAAATTAGATTTCGAAACTCTCGAGTCTAAAAAGTTTGAATCGGAAATTAATGCTACCAAACTTCTTAAATTAAAGGAAAACAGCTTTTAAAACAATACGCTTCCACATAAAAGGTTCATCTTTTAACTAAATCGTTTAAAGAACTCGAACTTAAGCGTCTTCAAGATTTAACACCTAATCCCGGTTATGCAAAAAAAGCTCAAGAATATATTCCTTGTCTATATGATGTGACCCTAATTGGAAAATCGAAAGAAGCACCTTATGTTCGTAGTACTGAGGAGACACATTCACTTGCGGAAGAAACTCATTCTAAAATGCTTTCAAAATTCCATAAGATTGATTATGATAAGCATAATAAAGATCAATTTGATAAAAAGAGTCGTATTCGATTACAAAAGGAATTATCTCAATTAACAGCTTTTGTGCCCCAAAGTTTATCAACGGAAAACCTTCCTAGTACGTCTCCTACACTTGTCAAAAAGGATTTAACTAAGTTAATTCCACCGGTAAGTAAGGCATCCGATAGTTTAAATGCGCTGCACCAACACTTAGCCGATTTTGACAAGGTCATTATGGAACGTACGACGGCTTCGGCCATAACGGAAGGTGAATGGAATTTTTAGCACACTAGAGCTACATTTCGAGATGAATTTGTTCCATTTGTAAACAGTATTAAATCTTTTCTTTGCAATGTCGATCAAGAATTGCTTTTGGAAGTAGAAGAAGTTAGACGCGTTTTCAATGAAATGGATGATGCATATGAAAACGGTTTAATTGAAATTGAACGAATTTCACGTCAAAATGATCAGCTTCTGAAGCAAGTGATGTCGCATGATATTGTCTCCGTCTGTATGAATAAAAGTGTTGATAATGATTCTATTGTGCATAATGTTGAATCTGTGGATAATGTGGTAGATAGTACTTGTCACAAATCTGATACTGAATTTTTAAAGCTTTAAGATTCTTATACTTCGCTTTCAATTTTTTTGATGAGATCCAAAAACATTGTATTTCGCTTGAATGCAAGCAAAAATTTATTCAAGAGATCTTTGAAACTTCATTTGAAAGTGTAAATATAGATGATTCAAATTTTTAAAAGAATTTTCTATTGAATTTACAATCAAAACAGCGTCAGCCAAGTGACAAGGTTGCTAAATCATTACCGATAGACATAGAGAAATCTAAGAAGATTAATTGTGTGAACGTACTTGAGGCCGCTGAAAATTTTAAACTTGATCTAGATAATTGAGTATCCAAGATTTTGTCCAAAGTTGATAACTTAAAATAGAAGAATACATGACTCTTCGATTCAGTAAAGCCCGCACGTGCTGATACCACTGCACGGAATCAATCATTGATTGAACAATTGAATCAAAAGTCGGTGGAAATATTTGATTTGAGGGAACAAATTTGTGATAAAAATCTGTCTTTGACTGAGTTAAAGTGTAACACCCCGGGTAGGGTCAAAATATGCGGAAAGTATCCCGGAGATGTCACAAGGGTGGATCGATAGCATATAGTCCATATAGCATAAGATAAAGAGTTAGTCAAATCAGATTACATGTTTATTTAAAAAAATAAATAAAAATTGTCTTAAGCATGACAGTAGGTGATTGTTTTTGTTTCCCAAATAGAACCCCTGACGAGTCCTATGATGCAGATTTCTAAGATGCTGGAGACCATGCACACACCACGTACTAACTTCATGTTCCTGTGCAAAACATACTAACACTGATTAGTTTGGACATACAATCATCATAAAAGTAATAATGCACAAAGCATTTTTACTAAAACGTAAATAACATTTGTTTATTATTAGAAACTAAAGCTTAACCTCCATATTCCTCAACAGATGAGGACGTAGTGTCTTACAAAAAGGACACCCATTCCAGCTCCAACATGGTATACGTCTGTTGTCCCGGCCAAGGCACAGTGAGCATGACTCACCCAGACGGGGATGGTCAATCCCTAATAGATCTTTTTATAACATTCGGGCGATTTACAACAATTTAACAGTTTCGATAATAATCAATCATAATCAAGTTTATACAATCGAGTTGTGTCCATTATATGTTTGCATATTTTCTTTCCCAAAAGGGAAAGGTTTATCAAAAGATTATATGGGGTTGTAAACTCACCTGGGGGTAGGCAATTGCTGTTTAGTACGAATATACAATTAAAGTTCACGCCAAAGTTATGCCTGATCAGATAGTACAGTCTTAATAGATAGTACAAAGAACATATATGTATGCTTATACAGATTTTATTCAGTTCATTTATGCTATGGTATTTATCTAAATAACCGTAGTTCAAGTAGCATCAATATTCATTTAAACTTATTTATATAAGTTTCATTTCTAAGTAAACATAAAATGTTTAACTATTAATATCAGTTAGCATACAAGTAATATTAGATAATCATACTTAAAATATTAGTTTTCAATTTGTTCAACGTTCATATAGTTTTTATTTTTCTAAAAATATATGAGTATAAGTATGAGTAGTATATATATCCCTAATTGTTATATAATTACTTCCTAAAGTAAATATAAATATTTCTATTTTGAAAATAAAATAAAATATTTTATTTAACTTTAAAGTTTCCATAAGTCATTTTAACACTCATAATATAATTTAACTTAAGATTTATACATTAATTCTTTATGGTCTAGGTTTTTAATTATGTTTTATTATAATTAAAACTAGATTTTAGGGTTAGGGTTTGTTAAGGGTTTAGGAATGTGACAAAACTAGTCCCTCCACATTTTAAACAAGTATAACTTTTGGATTTTTCATATATAGTACCTAGGGTTTGTTAATGTTTCGGCCTATGGTAGATTTAGTCCCCCTAGTTTTATCTAGGTTTTGTAATTTTACTAAAATTACAAAAACAGCCCCTAGGGCTTCTTTAAGTTTCGACAATTTACAAAAATAGTCCTTAGGGTTTTAAAATGACAAAATAACTTTTAGAAACTTCCCAAAATGGTCCCTAGGGTTTAATTTGCCACGGATAGTAATTATTAAACCGTAGACTTCTGGATAGTTACATTTTCAGTCCTTGTGCTTACTAGTTTATCTAATCAAGTTTTATAAGTTACGGTTTTAGTCCTTAAGTTTTATAAATTGTCATTTTCATCCAAAAAGTTTTAATAAGTTATATTTTTATTATAAAACTTTTATTTAGCATTCAAAATAGTCTATGGGCTCATTAAAAAGGCTAAACATCTAATGGGCTATTTTAGTGGGCTTAACTATATTTTTAAGTCCTTTAATTAGTTAAATGGGCCTAAGTGTAATCTTAAGTCCATTAAGTTACTAGGATTTATTAAATGGGCTTGTTGGGTCCATTAAGTTTCGAATTAACATTTCATAGGCTTAAATAGTCTATTAACACTACTTTACATTTTATGCAAGTTTTAACTTAGGATATTCTTATAAGCTTGTCTTTAGTTTATTCATATTTAGTTTTGAATCTAAAATAGAAGAATAAAACTTATAGTTTGTTTTATGTGATGTACCAATTTAGATCAAGGTATGTTACAAGGTTTTATACAAGTCATAAGTTCCAATCATGAGATTAAGACCTACGGCTATGATTAAAATAGCTTATTAAGGTGTGTCAAGTCTTGTTTTAAGATTGCATGTACTTGCAAGTGTTTCAATATTAAGGTCTAGCTATGTACATAATAAGAAAACAAGTCAAAGTCCATGTACACCATATATAGCTCACGGTTAGTCATTCAATCTTGGTATTTCCAAGATATGGTTTTTAGCTAGTTTCATATTTACCATTTAACCACAAATCTAGGTTCTACATATACATGCATGTACACTAAAAGATCATATAACATTTTAGTGATTTTCAATAGTCCATTTAACATGTAATGATATGTATTCCATCATTTAAACTTAGCACATAAATCATGTATTCATTAATCATATATGCCGTGACCTTCTAGGTCATGGTTTTCATGGTTCTTGAGTTACACATGTTTATTTTATGAGATCTATGATTATTTGTTAACCAAAGTCCCATAAAGTAAGATTTGTAACCTTTGCTACATTAAGTTTATAAAATGTTTTTATATGATTTTAAATCAAGCTTATACATATAGTACTAGTCATAGATTTCTTATTAAAAGATTTTTAACCATGATTAATGGTACACAAAAATAGGCCGTGGCCTTTAAGATTATGGCTATTACCAAATCTTGATTTTTAAAAAGTTATATACATGTGTTTATAGATGGATGATGATGCATGCAAGTGAAAATGAAGAAACATAAGGAGTATACCTTTCTTGCCTAAATGTTACCAAGGAAGATCTATATGAACAAGGGGGTTAGAGATCTATTCAAGATGATGAAGGAGACTCTAAATATTAACCAAGCCTGGAGGTACACATCCCTCTTCTCGGTGTGGAGGGACCTTTAAGGTTCGGCTAGGGCTTGGTATAATACTTCCGAAGATGATAATAATGCTATCAAGTGATTTGTGATTACTATGGGACAAAGATCTAGTAGATTTAGTGAACAAACTTGGATTTTTAGTGGCTTATAGCCGAATTGTTTGAGAGTGAAAAGGGGAGAGAGATATGCTTAAGAATATGGAGAATGTATGTGTGTGAGATTCTAGCTAAAAGGGGAGAGAGAAGAAAGGCAAAAGGGTAAGCTTGCATTGGGAAGGGAATACATGACATGTGTCATACTCTTCATTTCCAAAGAAACTCTCCCTCTTCCACCAATAGGTGCCATGTACACCTAAACACAAAGGGGGAAACGTTGGGCCTAAGTTGGACTTATGTTGTGGGCTTGTGTTGGGCTAGCACCAAGAGGTAAAGGATTTTGGGCTAGTCCAAGATGTGCATGAATGCCTAAGATGTACATATATACATAGATGGCATAAATACTTATCACAACATATTTTCATATGTTGTTAAATTACATTCATAGATTTGCTTCATATATATGAATGGTTCATTACTTGCTCTCTTACTCCCATATCAAGATTTAAGTTATGTAATCCATCATAAAAACAAAATGATTGTAGATGTAAATAAATACATAATGATAAGTCCACACACACATATTATAGTATTATAACACATGAGTGATTGCTCTTAAGATCTCTAGATGAAACATCCTTACATAAAATCATGGTAAAATCATGGATTTTACAGCACCACCCCATTATTTTAGCTTTTTCCTCAAAGCTACTAAAAACATAGTTATCTTTTAATTTAAAAGATGAGGGTATTTGGCTTTGAAGATTTCTTCACGTTCCCAGGTGTACTCAGGGCCTCTCTTCGAGTCCCATCATACTTTGATTAACGGGATGCGGCTACGTTTCAACTTCTTGGTTATTCTCTCCATGATTTCTACTGGTGTATCCGTATATTGGAGTTGGTCATCGATATGGACCTCCTCTAAGGGCATGACCAAAGGTTCCTCGGCGTAGCACTTCTTCAAATTTGACACATGGAAGGTGGGGTGTATCCGACTTAACTGTGGTGGCAGTTCTAAGCGATAAGCCACTTCCCCGACCTTGGCTATCACTTTGAAAGGGCCCACATATCATGGATTCAACTTTCCCCGCTTCCCAAATCGTATAACTCCCTTCCATGGTGATACTTTTAGCATGACGTGATCTCCTACTTTGAACTGCACGGGTCTGCGTTTCTGATCCGCATAGCTCTTTTGTCAATCATGAGAAGCTTGTAGTCTCTGCTTTATAAGAACAATTCAGTTTGTAGTCTCCTGGATCAATTCAGGCCCAGTGAGTTGGAACTCGCCTACCTCTGCCCAACATGCAGGAGAGCGACATTTCCTTCCATAAAGGGCTTCAAAAGGGGCTGCCTTGATACTGGCGTGATAGCTATTGTTGTAGGAGAACTCAACCAAAGGTATATGCTCGACCCAACTATTTCCAAAATCAATCACACATGCCCTTAGCATGTCTTCTAGAGTTTGGATGGTTCGCTCACTCTGACCATCCGTTTGTGGATGATAGGCGGTGCTCATATCCAGTTGGGTACCCAGGGCTCATTGGAGAGCCCTCTAGAAGTTGGAGGTGAATCTGCTGTCCCGGTCGCAGATTATTGAGACTGGTACCCCATGTTTGGTTACAATTTCCTTAAGGTAGGTCCTTGCCAACTTAGATAGGGAGTCAGATTCCTTAATGGGTATGAAATGAGCAGACTTGGTGAGTCGGTCGACTATCATGTAGAACAATGATAATCTTTAAGAATCAAGGGGGTTGATGTTTTCTAGAGAGAGAAACTTAGAGAGAGAAATGAAAGAAACTTGTATTATGGAAAACAAGAAATAAAATAACCAACACCTCTTTCCATGGTGGAAGAGGTTTAAATACCCAAGTCCTTAATGGACTTGGGCCTCCGGCCCATTAACATGCTCATGGGTCGGGCTATTTAATAAATGAAACTAATCACTACTACGAGCCTATAACTACATTGTTGGAGTGACCGAGACTTTCTATATACGTAAAACGTATTTCCAACAATCTCCCCCAAAGGGAGGTCACTCCAAATTTACAAAGTCCTAATCTAGCATGTTAGATCTTGTTCTTGAGCTCATAGTCTTCTTTTCTTTCTTTTTCTTCCTTTTGTGAATATGTGTTGAAGAATATCAGCCTTTTGCTTGGAACACGTTCTTTTGGCCTTTCACGTGCAATCTTTATTTTCTTGTGATGTTCGCCTCTTTGTGACTTCATGTCCCACACACTTATCCTTTGTTGAATTCTTGAAAGTGTCAGAGTCGATACAGCGGAAGACTTTTAGGCCATACTTTCTTGAATTTGCAGAAGTATTTGATGCAGAAGGAATAAGCATGTGAGGACGTCTTCAACAGGTACACCGCAACGCCATCGTCTTCAACAGGTACACCGCAATGCCACCGTCTTCGAATGCAGCATCATAATAAGACACGAATAAAATGGCTTTGACATTTTATTCTAATTCGTTAGCATTTTACCTCCGGTCGGTGAAGACCGTTGGACGATATTAGATATCGTACCCATGACGGATAGTTTCAATTAAGTAACTTCCTGACAGGATTTCGCGGGTAAACCCGTTCTCTTTATTCGACCGTCCAAAGCTGACTGCGAACATAAAGAGTGAATCATTTGGATTAAAAATCCTTATGATTGAAGCCGTCAATTCATGAAACGTGGAACAAGTGAATTTAATTAAGATATTCACCATCGTTGCTTTCCAGTTGTCACAAACTTAATTCAAATTGAATCTTGCTTGTCACCTACCAAGTGCTGTTTGATGTTAACACTAGGAGGATTTCCACTCGTCACTGTGAACACTAACGAGTGTCACTCTAAGTGTTCGGCAAGATCATACGATAATGCGTAGAGGCCTGGAACGAGTTTAAGTTCAATTAAGAATTAAACTAATGTTTCTTTCCAGTTGTCACAAGATTAGTTCTTAAAGAACCACACGTGTCACCTACCATGAGCTTGTTTGATGTTGGCTCAAGCAGGATTTCCATCTTCACTGTAATACTTGTGTATCACTCGGATGTTCTGGCAATATTACAAGAATACTGCGTAGGACTCATAAAGATCTCTTACTTTTCACAGTGTGTGAAGAAGCAAGGAATAAATGGAAAGTGTCCTAATGAGACTTTTGATGATCTCGTGGCTCTAGACTCGATAGTGCGTTTTGATTTAGTGATCGATGGCTGGAGAGGAGTGCCACCTATTCAATATCAGTCTATTCGGAGTGAATAAACCAATAGATAACGTGTTGATCTCCGTGTAATTGAAACAAATACCTTTTGAGAGATATTTGAGTTAGCTGGGGAGGTTTGTACATTGCATCACTGGGTCCATGATGGCTTTCTTCAATATCGAGAATCATTAACAAATAATCTCAATAGCATATGTATTGACCCGGTTTCTGCCTAAAGTTGTAAGGAGGGCTTCTTTCTTTACACCCTTTATCTTTACAATTCTTTTTCATTCTTCAACCCCTTCAATGCTTACCAATACGTCATCACTAGCACCTTGTTGTGATTGTTCCAGTGCTAGCTTAAGTACTTGGTCGGCATTCAGTTACGTTCACATTCATTCTCCATCTTTCCTAGGACTTCTAGTTCTATCTAGGGAATTGTCCTTGGGAAGATTCCATCGGTTCTGATGAATCATTGGACTAATACCTATACCTACCACCCTTTTGTCACCACATCCGTCGTGAGTTAAGTGTGTTTTGGGTTGATATAGTCACCATGAAAAATCCTTGAAAATCACTTAAAGCACTTGTGATATTATAATCAAAGTTTTTGTGCCTTAAGTGTTTTGATAATAAAAAATGCTCCCCCTTAACATGTGCATTACACATGTTAGGTTGGTTTATCTTTTAAGCCTTTTTCATTGTTTTAGCCAAATATCATTTAGTCTCCTTAATCCCATTTTCTCCCCTTTCCAAAATGTTAACCATCAATATTTTGGATATTAACGGATTAACCGGTCTTTGGGTAATAAAATGAAATTAGATGTTGGCCAAAGAACATATTAATGCTCCCCCTCAAATTAATGAGGGTTAGTTGTAGTGCTTGAGTATGATATATTTTGAAAGATTTGGAATCTCGAGAGAAATTCTTGAAAAATATCATACTTTTACACTACAAAATGCCACAAAAGCTGATTAACCAAAAAATAACATATTCACAATTATAGACATATGGAGTTGACCTGATATAAGAAGAACCATAATTAAATGGTTCGTTCCGTGAACCTATGGTGAGCTCCATATGGTCATCCAGCGACGAATCGTTCTTTACTTCGTAGAAACCGGCGCCTCCTTAGATGTTCCTCAATCTTCCTGATTGCGTACGATGCTCCCTTTTTGCACTGGGTTGTCCAGGTGTATTTGACTGCCAGAAGTGGTAAGTTGGCATTGAGAACCGAAAGATCATCTCGAACATGCTTTAGCGTTCCATCACTGAATTTGTGTAGTTCGGAGAATCGCATATATTGCATGACCCTAGTCTCATTTGGATAAAAGATCCCTGCTTCCGGCGTTGTGGTCCCCATGTAAACCTTCTTGTTCTTATGGAAATTACTGAGTGGAGTCGTATGGGGACGTTCCAGGTTTAACTTCTTCTGATAGCTTTCTACTCCAAGTTGAAAGTCTTCCACCCGGTTTTGAATGACGATTTTCCTGGCATATTGAAGAAAGTTTGAACTCATGGCTATGCCAATCTCAGGTGGTAGATGGTCAACTTTTTCTTGATCCAATAGCAACAAAAGATCTTCGATGTCTTCAAGTTGAAGGTACTGGAGATCACTTTCGTCAATGCGGTATTCTTTCTCATCGGTACGTTTGAACACGATTACATTCAAGTAATCATAACCGAAGACAGTCTGAGTGGTTGCTCCTTGGATGCTTTTGATTCTGTGAGCTGAGACAATAGAGGAACCTCTCTTAGGACGATGGAAATGATTGTAGGCTAACCTTTTCTTTGCAGTCCAGTGAGAGATGCCAAGTGAAGCATAGGTATCATAAAACTTGAGTAGCTTATTTCTCCATATTGAGTCAGGCACTTTATCCTCTATCTATGGAACATTCTCCAAGTTGACAGCCTTGAGCATTGTTAGTGACATGGCATATTTCTTTGCTTCATTTTCAAGGTATTCAAGATCGTGAGAGATAAAGTGCTCTATTAGGATCGTGGCAGAACCGGTGATGACCGTTGGTGTAAGAGGTCGCAACACGGGAGTCTGAATTCCGATAGTTGTTGCTCTCATTGCCTTTGTAAGCTCATTCAAGTGATATTCTGCTTTATTATGGCTGATCTTTAAAGTGTCAAAGAAGTCCACATTTACAGCTGCCATTTTGATCAGATCCGGAGTCATTGTCGGTTTCCCATGAGAATACCTTAGAAAAGCCGAGAAATCGATAGGGTTGTTGAGGAATTGAGTCAGCTCCATTTCAGTTGCAGTGTCAAATGGATGCTGTGGTGCTGCATTTGTTAGCCAAAGTTGCTCTTGTACAGTATCATCGATGATAATAGATTCAGCAAACGTCAGTTTTGGAACATTTAAATCTTCAACTTCCATATCAACGTCATGCTGATCTGCAGATGGTGTTGAAGGTTGATTTTGCATCACCGGTACATCATCGTGAGGTTCTTCTTCAAGCATTGGCTCTGTAGGTTCTTCTGCTTGCATATATTCTACAGATTCATTGTGAGAATCAGTAGTAAAAGCTGGTGCAGTAGATATACCTGTAGCAACTTGCTGAGTTTTTGGTACTGTTGACTCCAACGTTTTTTCTGTGGTGTCAGCAATGTGTTCTGCAGTTTCCTCTAAACCTTTCTCAGTAGCCTTATCATTGTCATCCTTGTTTGACTCTTTGGCATTTGTACCCGTGTCATCATTCTTATCACCCTTGTTGATTCCATTACCCTTGTCATTATCATCATCGTCATCCTGATCATCATATGTATCCTCGTCCTCATCTTCATCTTCATCCTGGTCCTTTTCTTCGTCATCCTCTTCTTCCTCCTCATCTCCTTCCTTATCCTTATCCTCATTTTTATCATTGTTACCATCATCCTCTTCACCGTTACCCTCGTCATCTTCCTCTTCTAGCTCATCTTCATCATCAGACTCAGAGTCGGTAGTGTCTGTAGGTGTCTCTTCAATAATTGCTTTGTTGAGATATTGCAGAACTTTTCATTTGTATTTTGATTTATGATCTTTCATATCTAGCAGACGTGTCTGTAACAATGTCATTAGTTAAAGAGTAGATAAACCATTACCGACAAGATTTGGTAGTTGTTGATCAACATAAGACTTGCCTTCTCGTCGAATGATCGTGGTCATCTTCTCGTCAATTGACCCTAGGAAAGCAGCATTTTCCTTGTCACGAGTTTTCTTCTCTCCAAGAAATGATTTGTGTTATGCTTTAAGTTTGGACACTCTGTCTGTTAGTTTTTGAAGAGTAGGCTCATCAGGTTGCGGTTCCTTGGGAGGAGTGGTGAACCTTTCAGTCAATGTAGCTATTTGTGTAGCTTGAGCCTCTAGCTGTTGTTGAAGAGACTGGATCAGTGGATCATTGACTGTAAGGAAAGGATTGGATGTGGATGATACTTGTGGTTCTGTTGGTGGAGGTGTAACCATAACCGTTAAAGTGGTGGTGGATGATACTGGTTGTTCAGGGATAGGTGTTGGTGTAGATTCAGTGATTGGGGCGGTGGTTGATACAGGTTGTTCGGCTGTAGATGACGGTGTAGATTCAGTGGTGAGGATGGTGGTTGATACTGGTTGTTCAACAGGTGCGGGTGTGATAGTGGTTGTTATGACCTCACTGATGATCGGGGTGGATAGTAGTGGAGTGGTGGTTGATGTAATAGTAGTTATAGGAACATCCACCATTCCTTCATTTGTTGACGGATCAGTGTTTGTGACCCCGACACCCTCCCCTTCTAAATTTAGATATTTCATAACATCATCAGAGTTTGAAGTAGACTTACTTTGAAGTTGCGTTTCTGGTATGAAAGTTGCATGAGCATCGTCATTTAGCACCATGCGAGTCGGTTGTGGTAAAGATGTGGTGATATTGGCATCTCGATACATCATACTTGTATCAGTGTCTGCACCGCTCTCACGTTCTTCACTTTGTTCACGACTTTCAAAATGATAGTTAGCAGCATCTTCATATGCATCTTCATAAGTATCTTCCTCAGTAGGATCTTCATAAAATGCCATATCATCATCAGGATTACCAAAATCTGCCAAGTCTTCAAACATTCTTGAGCCTGATCCTACAAAATCTTCCTGTCTGCTTTGTTGAAGAACGATACACAGTCGTTTGGCTTCAGAAATTTGTTGTTGAGCAGGTTCATCTAAAGCAACACTTGCTTCTTTGCCTTTAGTCTTCTTTGCTTTCTTAGGCCTGCGGAGTGGTACTTCTTCCTGTTCTTCCTCAGTATGGATCAGCTCATCTTCATCATCTTCATCAACTATTTGCATTTTTCCTGGGCCTTTATCTTTAGAAGAAGCAGCTGATTGGCGCTTTGAAACTCTTTTCTTGCGTTTACCTTTTTGCTTCTCTGAAGGATGTGAATTTGCACGTTTAAACTGTGCGTCAATATCATTAAGCATCTCTTGGTATTTATCACTCTCCTTGATTCCATCATTAAGCATTATGTCAGGTACTAGGGCAGGAAGTAATGCATACTTTGTGGAATTAGTGTCTGCATTCATTGTGAGAATCACATAATCATCATCTTTGGTGTGATAGAAGAAATTCCCACGAGTGTCAATGGTTGGGTCATTCTTCATAAAGTGACTGATAATGAGCTTGGTGAATCCCGGGAATGGAAGATGCGCGGATTTCTTCTTCGTTCCAGTAAACTGATAACAAAATTCTTGCCAGAGAAGAAGTGCATAGTCTACTTTAGATGCAGTGTACAATCACCAAAATAAGTGAGCCTGTGGTGGTCTCATTGCATCGGTGCCCCTAGTTTTTCTAGTAAGACACTTGACAATGATGGTGATAAGTGCTTTCCAGGGTTGCCCTATGTGTGAGGTGTTAAACTGTGATAGGTTGTGGATTTCACCTTCATAATTCATGGCACGAATGATTCGAAGCACTTCATCATTCTTTGGGTTAGCCACAAATTGTTCTCCTTGTGCCAACCTAGGAAGTTTAAACAATTTCCGAAAAATGCTCAAGTTGAGTACCCTTGGTGTCATGTTCAGTTGGAAAGAGATAGTCTTTTTGGAGAAAGATGCAGTGTTCTAGAATTCATGCATGTAGACTTCGGGAACAGATGCAGTACATCTGAGTGTATCTCTGATGGGTGAGATGTCTAGGATATCCGTGGCGATTTTGAAAGCTGGTAAGGACGGATCAAAATCCTCTTGTAATCGAGAATTGTTCTCAGCATATGGAAGCCTATCACTGAGCGAAACAAGTTCAAGATCACGAAGTCGTTGTTGTTCCTCTGTGATTGACATTTTCCTGCTTTGATGACATAAGCACAAATGATATACACAAAATATATATATCTTAAGTCTATGCCCAGTTGAATCATAGGGAAAAATTCATAACAATTATTACCACATATTATAGAGAAACAACATACAAACATAGTTCAGATGAACAAGGTCCTTACATTTAACAACACACTTAGGATAATGACAGATATGCCAAAGACATTTTATTCTAAAGAGATAGCGACCTAGCATTAGTTCTTAAAATATTTGGATTTCTTGGTTGTCATAACCAGAACCTCAGTGGGTCTAGGTTTGATTTCTACTAACACCTCAGTAGGTCTTGGTTTAGTTTCAACCAAAACTTCAGTGGGTTTTGGTTTAGTTTCAACCACTACGTCAGGAATTGTAGGATAATCCTCAACCCAAAAGATAGTAGGCTTGAACACAGGGCAAGACAACGATGAAGCTTTGTCTTCCATGGCCTGGAAACAAAACACAAGACATTGACTAAGTAATTTGTATCTCTTTTGTTTACAGAAGAGTCAACTTATTAAATAAGATGAACTTCTGTAATAAGAAACCGTTCAAGTATTCTTTTGAGATAAAATTAACTAGTTACAATAAAACTTGGTTTCGTGTTAGTGGCCCTAATTTACTTAAAGCCTAATGAGGAAATAGTGCAATCTAGGCCGAACTCATTAGATAGTCTAAGGCAAGTGCATAATACTTAAAAATTCCTAAGTCCATCGCAATGGTTCAAACCATCGGAATCCTAACCAAGCCATCGCAATGGTTCAAGCATCGCAATCCTATCGAAATAAAGTCCTATCGCAATATCTATGTCTATCGCAATAAGAGCAATTCCATCGGAATGTATGAGCCATCGGAATATGTCCCATCGCAATACCTAATACGATACCATCGCAATAACGCATCGGAATGCGTCATCGCAATATGCCATCGCAATGTGCCATCGTAATGACCCATCGCAATGAGCAATCGCAATGAGCCATCAGAATGACCCATCGCAATAGCCCATCGCAATGAGCCATCAGAATGACCCATCACAATGAGCCATCGCAATGAGCCATCAAAATGACTCATCGCAATAGCCATCGCAATGAGTCATCGAAATGATTCATCGCAATAACAAGGTATCACAATGAAGGTGTCGCAATGTTCATCGAAATCCGTGACAGGGATTCGATCTAAACGTTGACTTCTTGATTCCAGGAACTAGGCAATGTTTTAAACGATTCTGGGCAAAACCAATGTTCATCTATTCATACTTAACAAATCCCACAACTTAATTACCATTTTCATTGCTAAACACGAAACCCTAATTTTTCGATATATAAGCTAAGGAATCTTTTTTGTTTTGAGATGAAATGAAATGAGTTTAAGTGATAGCAAATGTAGCTTAATGCCATACCTAGATGATGAGCAAATAACAGAGATTCAAAGACACTAGGATCGACGGATTTGAAGTTTTCAACAATGGCGGATGAATAAAGTTGTTGTGTGTGTTTGCGATTGTGACAGGGAAAAGGGGGGGGGGTGGTATGTTTTGACTTGGTCAACTTGTTGGCAAGTTGACATATTAACCCCCCATTTTTACAATAATTGCAAATATGGCCCCCCTTTTGTATTAGCATTTGATGTAAAGTGAATTTGATTTAACCAAATCAATTTACCAAAATACCAACCCGCTCACAAACACGACCACAAATACTTAACGCCAAAATTTAATAACCTATACATGAATTACGATTCCACACAAGTCACACTTAGCATAACAGAAGATGATGAATAGTTAATATTTTCTGAAAATCCTTTTTAAAGACCAAATTTGATTCCACGAAGATTTAATATTTGCTTCCCCTTAAACACGGACCCGTTTTCTATTTAAAGAGCTGTAGCCAATGATTTTAAGGACACAAATATTAATGAGGACATTTTCCGGTTAAGTGATTTTATTGAACGATTCTCGTGGCAATAAGATTTCTCTTATTTTTACAAAATAAGTGCACTGATACGTACACTAATTTGTGTTAGACCAAGTTATAAAGTAAACTTAGTCCCTTACAAGGTTTTAAAGTAAACCTTGCCCGAGAAAATTAATTCCCGTTGTGAGCCAACGTTTTCATAAGAAATACGTGACTTTAATGCGAAAAACGGGTTGCAGTCAGAAATAACTACAAGCCATAATGGGCCTGTTTTAAAACTTGTACAACTTTTATACGGACTCTATTTATGGCGTCATGTCAATATTAATCGACATTTCTAAAGCCGTAAATATTACCGTACTAAAAGACATGCCCGTTTTGAAAATGAAAAATATTTTTGGATTTTCTTGATTTTATATTTTTTATGGTTTTTGAATGTTTTATATTTTTTATGGTTTTTCTATGTTTTATATTTTTGTATTTTGCTTTTGGTGGTTTAAAGATGTACGATAATATACAAGATCACGATCAAAGGATACTCGAGAATAGTTTACCACTACTATTCTTCATATTCTTCTGCCAACTCCTTAAGTGTCGCTGGTGAGAATGATTTCATGCCTAGCTTTTCGATCAAAACTCGATACGTACTCGATCTAAGGCCTTTGTGAATATATCTGCCAGATGATACTCATTGTTGACAAAGTACAGTTCGATCACTCCATTTTCCACTTGCTCCTTGATGAAGTGGTAGCGGATGTCAATGTGCTTTGCTCGAGAATGTTGAACGTAGTTGCAGCACAGAGCGATTGCACTTTCGTTATCACAATACATCGGGATTTTGTTGAATCCAAGACCGTAGTCAGTCAATTGTGATCTCATCCAAAGAACTTGAGCACAAAAACCGGACATAGCAATGTATTCAGCCTCCGTACTGGATATCGCATCACTTTTCTACCTTTTTGATGCCCAACTAACAAGTGTATCTCCAAGAAGTTGCACACTGCCAGAAGTGCTACGTCTGGTATCTTGACACCCGACATAATCCGCATCTGCATATGAGATTAGTGCAATAGAGTCCTTTGGATACCACAGACCATGATGAAGTGTTCCTTTTAGATACCGAAAGATCTTTTTCACAACATGTAAGTGCTTTTCGGTAGGCCGAGCCTGATACCGGGCACACATGCCTATAGCAAATTACAAATCAGGCCTGCTAGCAGTTAGATAGAGAAGGGTGCCGATCATTCCACGGTAAAGTTTAGGATCGACAGCTATCCCTTCCTTATCTTCATCTAACTTGGATCTCTCCACCATTAGAGTATCCACGGGGTCACAGTTTTCAAAATGATATTTCTTTAATGATTCAAGAGCAAATTTTGATTGATTAATGAAGATGCCTCTGGGATTCTGAGAAATTTGCAACCCTAAGAAAAATGAGATTTTTCCCATCATCGACATCTTAAAGCGTGTGGACATAATATTCTCAAATTGGTTAGACAAACGTTGATTAGTAGCAGCAAATATTATATCATCAACATAAATTTGTACCAGTATCATGTCATTGTCCTCCTTGAGAATGAATAGCGTAGGGTCCACTTTGCCTTTGGAGAAGCCTTTCGAAATGAGATACGACGATAAGAGATCGCACGCGCGTGGAGCTTGTTTCAACCCGTAAAGAGCCTTCTTGAGCTTGTACACGTGATTAGGATACTCCGAGTTGACAAATCCATTCGGCTGGCTTACATAGACATCTTCCCTTAATTCACCATTGAGAAATGCCGTCTTAAGACGATCATATTCATGTGAGCAGCATAAGCAAGGAATAGTCTAATTGCCTCCAATCGTGCAACAGGAGCAAAGGATTCTTCAAAGTCAATACCCAAAGCTTGTTTGTAACCTCTAGCAACCAATCTAGCTTTGTTTTTCAGCACACTACCTAACTCATCGAGTTTAACCTTGTATACCCACAATAATGTCAAGATTTCAACGTTGCTGGGTAACGGAACTAATTCCCACACTTCAAGACGTTGGAATTCATTAAGTTCCTCTTGCATGGCTTCAATCCATGATGATTTGGTCATGGCTTATTGCCAGTTTTTAGGTACAGTGTCTGAAAGAAATGCATCAAAATAGCAATATAATGCATGCTCTTGGAGTTGATGGCGTGTTAAGACTGGTCGATCGATGTCACCAATAATATTGCGGATTGGGTAATCCTTTGTCCATTTTGTGTTGTGAGTTTCAATCCGTGGTGGTCGGGAGTGAACGATTGCAGGAGCTTCCTCTGAGGTAGACGCACCGGTAGGGTCTTCAGGTATATGTGAACCAAAGAAGGGAAGCTCTTGTAAGTGAGCATATTCTAAATCGTGATCATAGAGATCCTCTTCAACATCATTAGGAACGAGTGGGGGTGAAGATTCAGGTGTTTTTTGTGAATTGGTGGGGGATGGGACATCTGGTTCAAGAGTAACAGTAGATGCCTCAGATAGATTTCCATTATCTTGAGCAACATCTTCAGGAATCGGAGCTACTACTACAGGTGCTGGAGAATCATTACTCGGTGGATCAAAGAATTCATCAAACATAGGTTGAAATAACTTATCCCACTCGGACCTTGTAGGTGGTATAAATGATGGAGAAGTAGGATTGTTGGGAGTTAATCTGGAACTGATTGTACCGGTTCCCATCTCGTGTAATGCGGGTTCAGAGCTGTGTTGCTCAGAAGCCATCGCTGTTAGCTCAACAAAATCGACATCCCAGGTTTCTAATATCTTGCCAAGACGACGGTTATAAATTCGGTAAGCTTTCTTTGAAGGCGAGTAACCAAAAAAAATTCCAATATCAGCCTTCGGTTGAAGTTTGCCCAAATTCTCACTATTTGTATTTGGATAACACAGTGCACCAAACACATGAAGATATGAAATATCGGGTTTGTGTCCATGAAGTAGCTCATATGGAGTTTTACCATGACGTTTACGAATGATGGAGCGGTTTTGGGTATAACATGCGGTTTCCACTGCTTTAACCCATAAGAATAAAGGAGCATTCGCATAAATCAACATAGTTCTAGCAGCTTCCATAAGTGTACGGTTACGTCTTTCAACGACACCATTTTGTTGTGGAGTGTGAGCCACAGATGTTTCATGAGAAATACCAACCTTTTCATAATAATTTCGAAGAGTCTGATTAACGAACTCAGTGTCGTTATCAGTCCGAATGCGGCGAACAGTAGCATTACGACGTACTTGGATCATCTTTAAGAAAGTAATGATATACTCTGGTGCTTGATCCTTGGATGCTAAAAATTTTACCCATGTAAACCTTGAGAAATCATCCACTATGACGAGGATGTATTTTCTACCACTCACACTCGCCGTACGCATTGGCCCGCAAAGATCCATGTGCAAAAGATACAGTGGTTCTTGGTTGGTGTCTTCTGCTTTAGGTTTGTAAGATTTCTTGGTGCTTTTCCCCAAAGAACACGCGGAACATAAATGATCCTTGTCGAACTTAAGTTTTGGAAGACCACGAACAAGTTCATTTCTAGCCAAATGGTTAATAGCATCAAAGTTAAGATGAGATAACCGTCGATGCCACAACCATGACTTGGTCTTAGATGCTTTGGAGAGTAGGAAAAAAGGAGAGGCGGCCATCATGTTTTGAATAGACAATGTATAGAGATTATCCCCTTCGAGAACCCTTTAACAAGTCATTTCCTGCAAGATCGCGAATGAAGCAAGTATGTTGTCGAAAGGACACTTCAAGGTGTGAATCGCAAAATTGTCCCACTGAAAATAGATTGTGACCAAGTCCCTCTACATAATAAACCCTTGAAATCGTTACATTCCCAATTTGGGATTCACCATAACCCATAATCTTTGCAATATGGTCGTTGCCGAATTTAACCGTTCCTAGAAACTTCCTGACGAAATTTCTGAGCATCGAGCGGTCTCCAGTCATATGTTTGGAGCACCCCGAGTCCAAATACCAAAGAATAATTTGGACGACCTGAAAATATTACCAAACATAGACGATGTATCGGATTCTAATTGTTCCTCTGAGTTAGCAGGTACAGATATAATTATCTTAGATTTGCTATCAGACGAAACTTTAGGCTTCCAGATTTTCTTACTAGTGGTTGGCTTAGATCCTAGTTGTCTAGTATTCTGAGGTACTTTTTGACTGGGGACATTACCACTGGTAGGCACAATAGTGGGGGCAGACCTAGTTAAAGGGCGCTTTTTCCATTTCTTAGTGCTAGTGTTCCTATTTAAAGGACGCTTAGACCTAACTTCCATGGATGTGATCCTAGTTAAAGGGCACTTAGTTCCATTAGCAGTGAAGGTCCTACCAGTGGGTTTCCATTGCCAACCAACTTGGGTGAATTTCTTCCCCGTTGGAATCCATTCAAGATTGTTCTTAATAGCATACATTTCATTCACGTGATCAACAAGGCATAAATCATGACTCTGAGAAAACATGCATTCATTACAATTCCAACATTTCGCATTAGAATTCACATTTTTCTTAGGTTTCCACTCATAAATAGAACCTTTTGTCTTAGCTACATGATTCTTTTTATTTAAAACTGAAATAACATTCCTAGGGTGCACTTCTACTTTCTTCTTCTTAGTCCTATTAGTGGAAGGCTTGATCCTATCTGTCTTGTCTTGAGATCCTTTAGCCTTAGTGGACACAGTTACTCCTGTAAAAGCCAAGGGAACATTAGTGATAGATTTTGACTTAGCCTTGATGGATGTGTTCAAAATAGGCTTAGCTCCTGGGGTCTTATTGAATAGAGTAATGGAAATGGTGGTTTGTTGTTTAGATGGTACAGATATCGGTTTCCTAATGTACTCTAAGTTTGCTAAACAATCCTGAACGCGATCCATATATAACAAAAGCTCATATACACTATGACTTGTGGGATCACGTTTACGCATTTCATCAACAATCTCTCTAGCTAGATCAACATGTTCTAAGGCATTTTTCATATATGTGGCAAACTTAGTGGGACTTTTCTTAAACTTTGGATCCTGATATAGCACACGTGGGTTGGGTTTGGGAGCACTAGAGGTCGAGGCAGAGACAGTAGCTGGATAATCAACACTTTCTCGTCCTTTGAGTTGAAGTGTCTCCTTTAATTCTGATATAACCATGTTTTTGTCTATGAGCTAAATTTTTAGGTCAGAGGATTCCTCACATTTCCTGTTCAGTTTGTCAATTAATGACTTTTGTTCTGTCGCTTTAAAAGCGAGGCGTTCTTCTATTGAACCAGAATTTTGTGAGTCACCCTGCCTTACTTGTTCACGCTCTCCTAGCATAGAATTATTTCTATTTTCTAGGACATGATTCTTAGTCGCTGCAGCCTCTAGTTCCGTTTTTGTTTCTAGTAATTCTCTCTTAATTCTCATCATCTCTTCCTCTAAATCCTGAACCATCTGAATCATCTTGTCACTTATCTCAACGGAGTTTCCACTATCATTTAGTTTCGAAAGAGTTTAATTTTTAGATTGATTCTCAATTTCAAGAGATATAGAATGTTGTTGAAGCTCATTAAAACTTTTTGAGAGTGTATTATACAAATCTTGAAGCTTTAAAAATTCGGTGTTGGATTAATGACAAGAATGATTATCTACAGTATTCACATGTTCAACAGTATTCACAGATTCATGCACATCATCACAAATATTCACAGTAGATGAAATTTCGTGAGTATATTTACCAATAACAACTTACATCACTTCGAGAGACACCATATGTTCTAAAAATCGGTCATATTCGGATAAAATCTTTTCCTTTTCAATTAAATGTTGTTCATAAGCATCATCCATTTCATAGAAAACTTTTTGAACTTCACCAATTTCAAAACTTAGATTACACGCAACATCATAGACTCCTTGTTTAATATTGTCCACAAACGAAACGATCTCTTTCTCAAACACCGTTTTCATGTGTTCGAACGCCCATTCTCCAGCGGTTTGAGCCGTTGAAGTCGTATATTCCAGGATGACCTTGTCAAACTCGGTAAGGTATTGCCCAATCTCTTCCAAGCTGAGCTTTACCGTACTAACCGGTGGAAGATTCTTAGGAATTTCCTTCGGTTGGTCCGAGTTAACGAGTGTAGGAATTATACTAAGGCATTCTCTAGTAGGCATGAAAGTGGATGTTTGGATAGTTCTCTTTTGCATACTAAATCGAGTTCTAAGATCTATTGTATCATTTTTTGCATTCATTTGAGCATAATCATATTCAGGATATGTAGGAAGTAATTTTAACCGCTTCTCTTCATATGGTGTCATACTCTCAGAATCATTCAAGAACACAATCGGATCTAATACCAATCCTAACTTGGTTGCATCATAAAGACGTGGGTTGTGGTGAAGCGCTTGCTTTGCATACCCCGGGTTAGGTGGTAAGTCTATTAGACGCGATAGATTGAACTCTTTAAATGATGCATGAAACAAGTGTACTAGATGTGAGGCAGCATATTGTTTTAAAAGCTTAATTTCCGTTTCTTTTATTCTTTTAGACGTTTTAATTTCCATTTTAATCTGTTTGGCCTCAAGAATTTCAAAATCCGTTTGAAGCTGTTGAAAATTATTAACGACTGACTCTTTTTCTTTAAGTTCATTCGAAAGATTTGCTCTTAAACTCTGAATTTCTAGAAGATTGTCCATTTGAACTTTCCTAAACCTATCAAATTCAGGATTGGTTAAGGTAGTGGACACAGGAGTCAATTCCAAGGTTTTAACCTTGTCCTTATGCAAAGCAAGCTCGGCAGATAAAGTCTGATTAACATTGAGGGTTTCACGGACCGCATTATTCATTTGACTATGTAAAGATGCAGGGACCATAACCAAATCAGGTTGAGCAGACGAATTGGTAGTCGTAAAAGATCCCGGTTGTGGTTCACTCAAAGTCTGAGGAATTTCATTGATACTGCTATCATTGTTTGTCTCGTCGATTGAGTTACTAACCACCGGAGGCTGTTCTGAATACTCAGACATTTGCTCAACTTGATAAGGTAAAATACTAGTATCTGTAGCAGTATGTGGTACCTCAGAAATTGTATCAGCTCCATATAGTGAAAGGTTTGCCATGAGAGCTGCTTGGCGGTGTTAAGATCATCACAATCAGAGTCGTATGCATCCAAGTCATCACATTGATATGCAGCATTGTTGGTGATGACTGTTGTGAGACCCTCAGTTTCCGCTACTCCCGGATCTGCAAGGAATGCCAATTCTTCTTCATCAAGCTCACGACCTTGGGCTTGAGCATTCACCAGGTAGATCTTCTCCTGAAACCATGTGCCGTCCCTTTTCCTCTTAGGCTGCTTGCACTCTCGGGCCATGTGCCCTTCCCCTTTGCAGTTGTAGCAAATAACCACCTTCATTTTACCAGTGTTGTTTGCTCTTGTAGCAGTAGTATTGGATGAACGTGCACCAGCAGGAGACGAATTAGATCTTCCTTGAAGTGGTTGTACCATGACTCTTCCGTCCTGAATTGTTGCCTGTTGTCGAGAGTTAGACGAGTTCCTTAACTGACTGTTAGTTGTTGCTGGACCTTTGTAACCTCGTTTGTTCAATGTTTGACTTAAATAAGCAGACATCTGAGCAAGGATATCATTAGGGCTATCTCCTTTGTCTAAATTTACGAATAGGGATGTCATCTTCACAGTAGAATGCTGGTGCTGCTTGAGCTATAATCTGATTGGATGGAGCACTGACTTGTTGTGAGTAATGAGGTTGATGAGCCTCAAGTTGTGGATAGGTACAAGCAAGGTTTGTTGGGGGTTGATACGGTGAATACTGGTGTGAAGCATAAGGTAATGGATGTGAATCTCCTTGTGATGATGATGTTGTTGGTTGTTGATAAGATGTAGGCGGCGGTGGCAGAATCGAGTACTGTGGGAAGCTTGGTGTTTGATACACAGGTTGATATGAAGATTTGTGTCCTAAAGCAAGCTGAGAGTTGTGGTATGACAGTGTAGGATGGTTTGCCAATAATGCCATTGGTTCATGATAAGATCCCTGAGAGATTCGATTTTGGATCACATGCTTCTCGTGTTGTTGTAAGAAAGCATATAGTTGATCTAAATTGGACTTGTGTAAATCACGAATCATCTTGACATCAGTGACATATTGACTCCATTCAGGGGGTAATGTGTTCAAAAACTTGGTGTTTAACTAAAACTGTTCAATCCTTAGATTATAGACATTCATGTCATTCATCAAAGTGGTAAAACGCCAGTAAAAATCATGAAGAGTCTCCCTTGGAATGTATTTGAACCTATCAAACAAATCATAAAGTTGACACTCTCGTTCTTGCTTAGTGAGAGATGTCCCTTGTAGCAAAACCGTAAGTCGATCCCAAAGATTCTTTGCCACTGTATGTTCACTTACCATTCGAAAGATATCGGGTGGTAGGGCTTGAAGAATTTTCTGAACAGCCCTCTCATCGGCATCTGCAATGAGTTTGTTTGCATCGGTTAACTCGTGATACTCCCTTGCCCTTGTCACATTGTTGACGGTAACCTCTCCCCAATCTAATGGACCTTTATCAATTGATTGAAGCATAAGTCGACCATTTTGTTTGCCCATGATGTACGTTCTCATACGGCCTTGCCATGCTTCAAATAAATCTTTGATGAGCAAAGGTGGGCGAGTATCGGTTCCCGAAATGATCGAGATATCGGTAAGCAAAGTCATGGTTGGCATATATGAATGTGAATTCATTTTGTGATCCTTTGAAAAAAGATTATCAAAGATGATCGAACAATGAAATAAGGTTATGAGTTTTTTGTGTTGTTAACTAAAAGATGTTGTTATCTTGTTGTTGTGTTTGCTTTTGAAATTTACCAAATTACCAAATTTAAAGCCAAATAGAAGGAATCCACTAAGTATCCAAAAACAAGTTCTATCGGAATGTTGCTTTCTGTCGGAATACCCAGATCGGAAAGTCCAGATCGGAATGTCTTACTATCGGAATGCTTAGATCGTAATGTAACCGTGTCGGAAAGTTGATGATATCGGAATGCCTAGATCGTAATGCAAAGCTGTCGAAATGTTCAGATCGCAAAGTCCTGTCGGAATGCTCAGATCGCAAAGTGCTGTCGGAATGATTCAGATCAGAATATGGCTGATACAATTTAGGCAGAGTAACGACTTAAAACTTCCTTATAACCATCGGAATCCCAGATCGCAAAGAACGATCGGAATATCCAGATCGGAATAAGTATCGAAATCCAAGTATCGCAAAGTAGAACCAGTCACTTTCCGATGGTGATAGTTATTGCGATGGAAACCCTTTTCACTTGTACTTTCCGATGGTGATGTTGCTTGAAATTCGGAATGAAGAAAACAAGAACTTTTTGAACTTTTGATCCAAGAAAGATTGTGTTTTAACCAAAATCAAGACACCAAAAACACTACAACACTACTGAATACGTTATGCTTCTTGAAATCACGATCAAACACAAAAAAAATTTGATGATTCGGCAATATGAACTCAAAAAGCCACGAAATGCTTATAAGAACATACGCAACACTAAAAGAAACCTATATTTCATCCCATGCTCTTGATACCAATTGTAGAACAATGATAATCTTTAAGAATCAAGGGGGTTGATGTTTTTTAGAGAGATAAACTTAGAGAGAGAAATGAAAGAAACTTGTATTATGGAAAACAAGAAATAAAACAACCAACACCTCTTTCCATGGTGGAAAGAGGTTTAAATACCCAAGTCCTTAATGGACTTGGGCCTCCGGCCCATGAACATGCTCATGGGTCGGGCTATTTAATAAATGAAACTAATCACTACTACGAGTCTATAACTACATTGTTGGAGTAACCGAGACTTTCTATATTTGTAAAACGTATTTCCAACATATCACCCAAATGGCATCATATCCACGAGATGATTTTGGGAGTTTGGTCACAAAATCCATGGTGATGTTTTCCCACTTCCATTCAGGTATCTCAGGCTGTACCAGTAGACCGGATGGCCTTTGGTGTTCTGTTTTGACACGTGCGCATGTCAGACATTTCTGGACATAAGTGGCGATGTCAGCCTTCATGTTTGGCCACCAATATAATTTCCTCATATCTTGATACATCTTTTCCGATCCCGGATGTATTGAGTATTTGGATTTATGTGACTCGTGCATGATTATGTCCCTAAAATTCCCATAACGCGGTAACCAACTCCTCCCGTGTAAGCACAATTTTCTGTCCGCCTTTGGTTCCAGTCTCTCTTTAGAGAGATCGGTTCGAAGCATTCCTCCTATGTCTTCTTTCAAGAGGTTTTCGGGTTTTTGTGCTTGGGTTTGCACTTCAAGGATTTGCTTAGGAAGATCCAGGTTGATGGTCATGGTTAAGGCTCGAACCCTCATGGGTCGGTCTTTATCTTAACGGCTCAGTGCATCAGCAACTACGTTTGCTTTACCTGGATGGTATTTGATTTCGTAATCGTAATCGCTTAACAGTTCGATCCAACGGCGCTGCCTCATATTAAGATCTTTTTGATCTAATATATGTTGCAGACTCTTGTGGTCGGTGTACACTGTACATTTTGTTCCATAATGGTAATGCCTCCAAATTTTTAAGGCCAAGACTACCGCTCCAAGTTCTAATTCGTGGGTAGTGTGGTTTTTCTCATGCTTCTTTAATTTCCTAGAAGCGTAGGCAATCACTTTCTTTCTTTGCATCAATACTGCTCCCAATCCCTTATATGATGCGTCACAATATACCTCAAAATCATCATTGCCCTCGGGCAAGGATAAGAGAGGCGCAATACACAACTTCTGTTTTATCAATTGGAAAGTTGATTCCTCCTTTTCTCCCCAATTGAATTTTACTCCTTTCTGAGTGAGTTTTGTCATTGGTTTGGCTATTTTGGAGAAGTCTCTGATGAATCGGCGGTAGTATCCGGCGAGGCCTAGGAATTGGCGGATCTCCGTTGGTGATTTGGGAGATGCCCAACTCTTAACGGATTCAACCTTTGTAGGATCTACGTGAATACCATCGCTGTCAATGACGTGTCCTAGGAAATGGACTCTGGGTATCCATAACTCGCATTTGTAAAATTTTGCATATAACTGCTCTTCCTTGAGTATTTTCAGTACTTGGGCCAGATGCTCAGCATGATCTTGTTTGTTTTTGGAGTAAACAAGTATGTCGTCGATGAAGACTATCACGATTTTATCCAAATAGGGTTTACACACCCGGTTCATGAGATCTATGAATATTGCCGGTGCATTTGTCAACCCAAAAGGCATAACTCTAAATTCGAAATGACCATAACGAGTTCTGAAGGCTGTCTTAGGAATATCCTCTTCCCGGACTCTCAGTTGATGGTATCCAGACCTCAGATCAATCTTAGAATACATGCTTGATCCCTGGAGTTGATCAAATAAGTCGTCAATGCGAGGTAAAGGATATCGATTCTTTATCGTTAGTTTGTTCAATTCTCGGTAATCGATGCACATTCGAAAAGAACCGTCTTTCTTCTTGACAAACAGAACAGGGGCTCCCCATGGAGAAGAGCTAGGCCTAATGAATTCTTTTTCCGATAGTTCCTGGAGTTGTTTGGCTAGTTCCTTCAATTCTGATGGTGCTAGCCTGTAGGGAGCCTTAGCTACAGGTGCACCCCCAGGAATCAAATCAATTTGGAATTCTATCTGTCGCACAGGGAGCATACCTGGCAGTTCCTTAGGAAATACCTCTGGAAAATCTCGGACAATTGGCACGTCCTCAATTCGTGTCTCCTCGGGTTTGTCTTCTTCTTCGATTTTGGAGATGTGTGCTAGGAAGATAGGGCATCCTCTGGTCAAGTACCTTTGTGCTTTGGTGCAGAAAATGACACTAAGTCTAGTGTTGATTATATCAGGGTTACCGTCCCCTCGTATAATCAAGGTTCCGTTTCCCCAAGGTATACAGACCAATTTTTGATCACATAAGATGACTGCATGGTACTTCGACAGCCAATCCATGCCAATGATGACATCAAAGCTACCAAGACTTACTGGGATCAAATCGATGTTGAATGGGTGGTTGGAGAATTTTAAAGTATAACCTCGAATAATGGTGTCAACCGTCACAATTTTTCCGTCAGCTAGTTCTACCGTATAGTAGGAGTCTAAGACTGATGGAGTAATTTCCAATAATCTACTAAATTTTGTTGTTATAAAGCTTCGATCTGCCCCGGTGTCAAATAGGACGGATGCATATTGTTGGTTTAGTAGAAATGTACCGGTGACGATGTTGGAATTTGGATTGGCTTGGGCATCGCCAACCATGTATTCTTGTGATGGGGTTCCTTTGTTGTCCTCTTTCCAGTTGGACAACTTGGGACAATCAAGTCTCACATGTCCAGGGGTCCCACATTCGTAACATACTACAACTTTCTTTGGCCCATGATTACTTTCACTTGCGGGGTTTTGGTTTACCTTACATTGTTTTCCAATATCATGATGGTAGTCGCATTTTGAACACTTAGGTTTGGATCCTAAGTATTTTTTGTTGCGGGTTGTGGGAGTAGTGTCATTAGTTTTCTCAATGTTTTGTCTTTTGGAAGATTGCCGGTGCTGGCTACGAGTGGTTCTACCCGACTTCCGCTTGTTGTCCGTTTGCCTTTCGGACAGGTTGTGAGCTCGTTTGTTGATCAGCTCTGTCGCAAATTCCATTGCACCTTCCATGGTAGTGGGTTGTGAAGCTAGCACACTGTCATGAATGTTGTCAAGGAGTCCGCTGACATACTTCTCAATCTTGTCACTCCTTAGAGGAAACATTCTGGTGCACATCAAGCTTAATTCTTGAAATCTTTGGTTGTACCAAAGGATATCATTGTTCTTAAACTTAAGATCCCACAGCTCGACTTCCAAGTTCTTCATTTATCCTCTGGGACAATACTTTTCAGTCATTCTTTCCTTGAGGTTGGCCCAAGTGAGAGTATAGGTAGTGTCTTGTCCAAGGGTGGCGACCATAGAGTTCCACCAAGTAAGGGCGCACTCAAGCAGAGTGCCTGTCGCAAACTTAACTCTGTTCTCGTCAGCACAACCGCTGATGCGGAAAACTGTCTCTAGTCTTTCAAACCATTGCATCAATTCAACAACTCCTTCTTCTCCTCGGTAGTATGAGGGTTTGCATTTCAAGAAGTCGGGGTAAGAACAATCCCTGTTGAAGTTGTTTCTGTGCATGTTGTGATTCACTTCATAGCTCATATTAGATTCTCTGGCTACCATAGCTGCCGTAATGCCTTCACCAATCATCTCTCTGAGTTGAGCATCAGTTACATTATGAGTAGCTTCAAGAACTTCGGTGTTAGCGGTGTTGGGAGAGATTGCATTATTGGGGTTTGATCGCGTAATCACCCTTTGTTTGTAATCATACACAATATGAGACTATTAGTTCAAACGTTAGTGCGATTTTTATATTATTTGCAAGAGATGATTTCATGCGTAAAATTCATAACAAATTTGGATAACCTGTCAGGATTTCATAATATAATACTTTGCACAAAAGATATAACATAAGAGAATGATAGCATGCAAATTTCCATAAGGAATTAAACATTCATCGAGCATAACAAATCCGGGACAGAGACTTAGCTAGCCTTGTCCTGGGCAGTGGTACACATAGTCTTAAGTACATCAAATCCCAAAAATACATGCTAGAAAAGAAAGGTACAACACAAGAATGCATCAACAAAAGCTTGAAAAGAAATAAAAGTATGAAGGCCTCATATCATGATAGCCGGGATACAACCCATAAGCTTTTCATGATGTACAAGAAATCCGGTACATCTATACTAGTCCTGCCTAGATGATCCACTAGGTATGGCTGGTGCTGATGGTACTGATGAAGCTGGTGGAGCTGCAGATGCTCTTCGGGAACCCTGTAATGTCCGAATCGTCGCTCGGGTCTCCTTGAGCACATGGAATGCTGTCAGCAAATGGGTCCGGAGTCTATTGGTGGCTCCTCGGAGATGAGTCATCTCTGCAGTAATCCCGTCATGTCGGACGGTGGCAAGATCACAAAAGATAGACAACGATTGCTCCTGAGCAGATATGGCAGTATGGGCCTGATGTTGAGGACCCTCCATGACCTGAATACGTTGGTGAAGACGATGGTTCTCCTCTATGAGCCACTTCACTGCTTTATCAGTCTTGGCCTGAACATCCTTAGTGGCCTGGGCTTCTCTCCTCATGGTGCGGGAGAAAGTGTCAATACAATCATGGATGATGGTGTGGCCTTGTCGACCGGCTATCACTAGGCTGTGGAGATCCGATATCTCCTTCTCCTGGCGTGCAGCCAGTGCAGCAATCTGAGCCTGAACGGAATCGACACGTCTCGCTCCGGAGTCTTCCCAGTCTCATAAGTGGAGACGGGTACGGACCCGGAGGAATAGCCCGATGATAAGAATGGAGGCACGGAAGATGCTAGGCTAGGAAGAACCTGGTCCTCCTCCATAGAGGTCGGGGCCAGTGTAGCTGATGCGGAGATAGGGAATGGGTCCTCTGGGAATACAGCTTTGATAGTTGGGTCATCCTCTAAATCCGAGGCTGACAACCATCCATACTGCGTCGATCGTGGAGATGAACAAACAACTGGAGTAAGAGCTACTCTGGGTAGGAGAGTCGTGGATGCAGTAGGCGGAGTCATGATGCTCTGAAATAGTATTATTTTAAGTTTGAAGTGAGTATAAGCTTACAAACAAAGAACAATATTATTTAGATTACATGCTTTATGAAATATATCGCTTTTAAACAATTATTAGAATATTTTAAGGTTACAAATATCAATACTTATGTATACACACACACATATATATATATATATATATATATATATATATATATATATATATATATATATATATATATATATATATATATATATATATATATATATATATATATATATCTTTACATTATATATAAGAGGAGGGATTTGTCACGTCATCAATCAGGGCATTAATCCCAGTCAGCACATGGGCTTACGTTCTGAGCTTAAGATGCCACCTTATGGGCTTACGTTCTCGGCTTAACATCACGACTCGGTCTGATATATATATCCTTCCAAAACACATACGAAACTAATTCGATCCATATCTATTGTTCATCAAAAAGTAACAGATTGTTATAAAAACACATACAAACGCACATTGTTAATCGACTTTTCTTTTTGTTAATTCTGCTATTGTTAAATAAACCTTACTGTATTCTTTTGGAGCTAATTTTTTGCAGACTCAATGAAAACCATTGAATCACGAAGGTATATAGATCAAGTCAATGTTATCAAACTTTATTGTACATACAATTATAAGGTATTCAATATTTAATTGGTTTCGTTTCTTTTATTATTGATTGGCCTTTTTTTTGTTATAATCGCATCCCTGTTCGTCCCAGTATATATATGTTTTAGAGGTTTTTTCTTTGGATTTATTAACTTTGTGCATCCTACTGAAAACGGACAGGTATTGTTAATCGACTTTTCTTTTTATTAATTATGCTATTGCTAATTAGGGTGTTGATGATACTAACCAAAGATCCACGTAATAACTCTTCTAAATCATTCTCATACGAGCTTCATATGATTTTCAGTGACTTAATCACATAATCATGTTCGTGTGATCATAATTAATAAGGTTTCTGGATTTTGTAGGTTGGATTTTGATGGATTAATTATATAAAGATAACTATCAGCAATCATAAGGTATGTTTTGATTTTAATTTCTGTTTTGTTTATGCTCTCTATAGATGTGTTTATTTGAAATATTGGTTTGTTTAGGTACTGATAAAATGGTGTTGATTATATATTTTTTTCTCAAGTTTCTATATGCATTCAAGTACCCTGATATGTATCATTAAACTAAGTTCATTACACGTTCACATCTTACTGTGACTTTGGTGGTGAATTCTTGCAGCACAGATTACATTAACCGAGCATGGGAGATCCTTGATCAGATTCCTGGAAGAGAGCAATTGGTGTTTCTGATCACAGTCAGGTAACCTGATCTCTGTTTGTAGCTTTAAAATATTGGTTGTTGATTTTTGATTACAAATGTTTATGCACATAATGCATTGGGATACAAAGTTAATGACATGTGCTTTATAAATGTCATCAGGGTCTTAAGGGATTATGTGATACCGTTGCTGCTGGTATTGAAGTTGGTGATGGTTTTCCTACTAATCAGACGATATTTTCTTGACAAACAGTGCAAATCCAGTGGTATAAATATCTCCCTTTTGTGCTCTCAAAAGAAGTACAATCGATTTTCACAAACGAATGAAAATAAATCAATTTTCTTTCGCAATAGATGTTTGTTTATAACATTGAGTGGTTTTTATAAAACTTAGCGTTTTCTTTACTTTCTATCACTGATATAGTGTCGGATGTTTGTCAGGTGGTGGTTGTGGCTGTGGTGGTGAAAGTGGAGGATGCTCCTTTAATGGTTGTTTGCAATTGATTGTACATGCCAGTTACCATTGTAAGGATATCAGGTAGTATTCCTATTCTCATGTTATATATATACATAATAAATTGCCAAAACTCAAATAAGTATCGGCTACCGAATGTGGCTGAGATTGCTAGATGGACCATGCCTTACGATAGTCATTTTCTGAAATGTTAGCTACTGTAATTGAAGATAGATTGTAAGTGTAACTACCAAATACAAACTTAATTTGCTCTACATATGTTTAAGTGATGTGAAATAGGCTACTTACCGGGAGCTTTTTAGCGAGTGTTTTTTTGGCTGAATCTAATGAAGTTTTTTTACTTTTGCAGTCTCAGTTGACAATAGGGAAGCTAAAAGGATATGCTAAGGTTGTTCCGATTTTGCTTTACAAGGTTACTGTTTTTCAATTTGTTAAGTTGGTTTCCAACTTACTTATTTGTTCAACTTATCCTTTTAAATAACCACTCATAAGCTACTTAATCTAATCATTGTATTATCTACTAATTTCAATAATAGTGTAAATTTGTACTCCCGTCTTAGATTATGCAAGTATTAAAGGATATAAACAAGTTCAAGACATAATAAATTTGAACTAGATAATAAAGTGAGGTGAGCATGCTAAAAGAGTAATTGCTGATGTTTCTGCAGCTGAGGCGACTGCAGCCGCTGCTCAAGCTGCTGATGAGGAAGTTCGACTTGCTGAGTTGAATCGGTATTCAGGGAAATCAAAGGAGGAAACAGCTGCTGCAACCCCATATCCATCGTGGGCCTATAGTTTATATTTTTTATTTAATTAGATCATAGTTATTGTTAGTCTGTAACTGTGAGTTTTTGTATTGTTTAGAGGTCGTGCTCAACATAATTGATGTGAGAACTAGCAAAGGCATGAGAGAATTTAAGGGAAGTGCAGACGAGTTTTCATTTGGAAGAACTGGTGGTTTTATCGGGGTTCTTAACATGTTATCATGTGGTTTATTCTGTAGGTTTATGAGGAGAGTTTCGGTGTGCATCTTAGCTCAGTTGTTCTTTTGGCATTTTCATTCAATATATTCATTTCTCTCACATTGCTAGAAATAACTAAACTTAATGATGCAGAATGCGCGTAGCTGCTGCTGCTTCATTTGTAGCCCGTGTGCCCTCACATACACAAACACTATCACTTAATTCAATTAGCAGAAAAGACAAACTATCACTCAATTCCAATGTCTTCTGATCGTCATTTAGACTGTATTGATTACATCCGTATTGACAATTGTGATAAGCTTTTTTCAGATTCCGAGTTCATTGATCTTTCGTACACATCCAGTAATTTATTACAGAGCATCGAAGTAGCTTTGTTACCTTTACATATAAATCATTCCAATATCTTTCTTTTAGTAACTTAGATATAAAAATATAAGCCTTAAATTTGGAAAGAAAATAATCATTTAGTTAAAAGAGTGGCTCCTTAAATTCTTGGTTGATATTTTTGTCATGCACTATTGCAGTCCCCGTCATCATAATTTCTTTTTTTGTGCAGGCACAAGTGGGATGATGAGTGAGGTGCATTTTCTGTACTTCAATCCAACGGATAAACAAATAGCGAGAACATACATTGATCAAAGCAGAAATTGTCACAAAGTGTGAAAAGGTGCACCTGAGCAGGTATGGTAGCTCTTCTAAAATTTTTTAAAGCTAATGTTCTTTGTTCTGTGGATATATGCAACCCCAAAGATGTTAAAAAGACAATTTTTTTACATAATCAATAAGTTTTCCTAACGTGGTCTTCGTTCTCTAGCTGTTTGCTAACGAGTAAGTTTTTATAACCGCTCATACGGGAATATGTCATTTAAAGTATGCTTAATCTAATAACCATTAAGATAATGTGATGGTTTATAGACGAACTTTGTAGGAACAAATATAACTGCAACATAGGATATATATACTGATGTTTAATCATTGTAAACTATGTCCCGTTGGTGACAACACCCATGTTTCAATGCGAGTTATGGGTACCTACGGTTGTTGGGCATCCGACTATGCGATGAGTGGTAAAGTTACTATTAAGTCTGATATACATAGCTTCAATGTTGTGATGTTGGAGTTAATTACCGGATGTAAAGCAATTGACATGACTAAAAAGTCAAGTGAGAAAAGTTTAGTTCTATGGTGAGTTACTTTTGCCTTTAACTGTCCTAAACCTCTGTTTACCACATATTCCAGGTCCTATCAAAACCATATTCCAGGCATCCAAACAAGAAAAAATAATCTCCAAAGTATTCTTGTGACTCATTCTCACTTCGAAATAGAACCAGATTGAGTTTTGATTCTTTAAGCTCTTATGAAATAAGCTAACCTCATGTATTGTTTGTTAATAAATAGAATAATACTAGAACCTATATAAAAACGATTAAAATTCTGCTACCCATAAAATATAAAGCTTATTAACAATGAATCAAACCATATTCCAGGGGATATTTTTGGGTATGCACCAATAGGCGAATGTGATGAGGACAAATCATATTATGTGGAGATGACTTCCAATACCAATATGTAGAGTCTTGGTTCAAGGAGATGTACAAGGTAATTCACTATGTTAACAAGGTATAATTCCTATTCTCGATCTTGTCACGTATATCTTTTACGACTTTTCTTTTAATAACTAAAAAGGGATTGCCAATCACCTCCTGAAATAAAGTAATAATCATACATAGATACAAATGAATATAACATTTTCCTGCATATGTTGCCCCCTATTGAAGGACCACAGGACCATCACCTGCGCGTGAGCTTCTTCGCATCAAGGTACAGGATATATTTTCAAATCAGTTCACTATTGTTATTGTCATGATTGTATATCTCAACCCTACTTCTAATCAGTAACCACGTGATGCAGTTGCACACTAGCTAACAGTGAAGATTCTTACTGGATAGGTTACTTCACGATTTGTCCAACCCTCATAGGATACATTCGTTCATTTAGCGGATATGATGTTAATATATGAGTTTTTTAATTTTTGTAGGTATTTTGATCAGTAGATGATTATGATGACTCGGTTGAAATGATCAAGAAGATACACATGTAAAGTCGTTGCACCTATAATTTATGCATACATGCATTGAAGTAAAAAAAAGGGTATGACTAAAAGCCACACAAGCAGACACTCATGTTTCTTCTGAACTTGGTTTCTGCAATCAGTGCTCTATCGATGTTCATGTACTTGCATTATACTGTTTTTTTTAACTAAAATTTTGTTGTACACCATTTTATTGTTATTCGATATCTGAGAAAAAGAGTTTGCTGAACTAATAAAGAACTATTTGTACACATTCTTTGTGTAGGAGCACTATGTTAAAAGTGTACCCTATATTCAGAATGTTACTGAAATGGCATTTGATGAAATTACACCTAAAGATCCTAATTTTTCATTCATTCAAGTTGAAGCGAGAAATCTGAAATTTCTTTATTTTGAAATTTTGAGATATGTTGTCGCATCTTTTGGTATGATTTCCAGTTGCTCCTAACCCAATACATATTGTAGACGTTTTTTAGGAGCAGGCTGAACTTCTGTTGGCACAAAAACAGGCACAAACGATGGCAATGTTTGTCACTGTTGACACTTGAACGACTTCCACATCATTCTCAACAGCAGACACAGATTATAACAACTGTCCTGGAGATACGACTGAAGGTTTAGGCGGTTCTATCGAGATCAAAGTTGGCATGCCATCAGATGGTAGACGTTAAACGCCTATATGTTAAATCATGTCATCTGCAAGGTAAAAAGGGTTCAGACCGTTCAGTGGCATATAATTAAATTTTTCTCTTCTATTTTAAATCAACTATATTGTGACATAGGTCTCATTTATTAACAGCTAGATCTTCAAGTTAATGTACTCCTTATAATTTATGATTTTTATTGTTTGAGGTTCTCAATAAATTTTGAGTGGAGAAAATTGGCATAATGTTGTGTTTCAAGTACCCGCCCGGTCTTACCAAGGATCCTTACACTGTTGTGGTTGTGCTCAAGCTATGCTGCCAAAGAAATATCCATATGAAAGATTCTGTTTGGTATTTCACAAAAACATATATTTAATTAATGAGGTAGTTTAGTTTATGTATTACCTCTTACCAGTTGACAATCTTAGATATGTTATTGCAAAAAAATGCAAAACAGTTGAAAAGTACTTGCCTACGGTTTGATCAATTCCCAAGTTCTACTTTTTAAAAAATATATACTCTATTTTTCTGAATTTTTTTCAGGCTTGGGTCGACTGTACGTCAAAAGCATGTCTGAGATTAAAGAGAAATGTTATCCCTTTTTAGATATGGATTCATTCCAGTAACAAGATATATCAAATGGTTAATATACAACAATCTAAAAAAATTTGTTTAATAGGTAAGTTGTTTTTAGTACAATGGCCACGTAGGTGAAAGCTATATGCATGTTGAATATTCCATTTAAGAGATATAGACTGCATCGAATGAGGAACAAGTTTAATATTATATGCCCGATCCGTTATCGTTGTATGTTTCGCGAAAACCTTTTGTCTGTAACAAAAGAGACATGTCTTAGTGTCTTGCTATTTACACATACAATGTGATGATTTGTATACTTACATAGTTAGATTTTATCATTGATTAAACAATCCTTTTTTTTATCATTGATCCACCAAAGGCCTCTTGGCCTAGCGGTGTGTAAGTGGCCCTCTGACCTAAAGGTTGTGGGTTCAAGTCTCGGTATGTGAGCAAGTTTTTGTGAATTCTAATAAATTGATTGAACAATCTTAATGCTCGCACTAAAAAAAAGTTGTGTTATGTTTTTTTTGCATATTTCTAAATAGTGTGAAAAATATTATTTATTTATTTATTTATTTTTTGATAACCATGATTTCCGACTAATTGGCTGACTAATCCACGTGATTTAGGTCTACCGCCACACAGACTCAAACCAGGTAAAGCACTCTCTTTTCAGAACACATATAATTGTGTAAAATAATGATCACATAAATAAGTGTGAACAAATTTTAACATTTATATGTGTTACAAATAAAAGTTTACACTAAAAAAAATTATAACCACTCCACACTTTTAAGTATGAGCCACATTTTGTTACACCTATATTTTTTTCACATTTCTCATTTTCAGAAGTGTGAAGAATATGGGTCTATAAAAATAGGTTCACACTTAAAGGTGTGGAGTAATTATGAAATATTCCACACTAAAAATGTGGACTTTTGTTTAAAAATAAGTATGGTGTCACTTATTTGTATGACTATTTTTTTACATATTTATATGTGTTAATAAACTCAAAATATTTTCCATTATTTAAAAGTGTGAAAAAAAATTGTGAGAAAACACAACTTTTTTTAGTGTCGGTTTAATGTAATGCCCACTTATGAGTGTAATACGTGATTTTCATAAACTATGTTAAAATTGTTTTTATGATTAGACGCAAGTAAGCTTTTTGATGATTATACAATGCTTTGTTACTTAACAAAACGAACTGTAATTTAAAAGGATGTTTGATCCTTTGTAATTCCCATGGGTCATGGTGAATTGAGGTATTTACAAAAACAAAGGCTATATAATAGGATTAAAGTAATAAATTACTAACGAATTTTACTTTTTTTTCTTGATATTACAAATATAAAAGATAAAATACTTATATAGCCATCAAAACTTGTTAGTACCGGCTATTATTAGTAACGTGAAAATATTATATTCCATGTCATTTTTTTGCCTACATGGCGTTGACTTTTATTAGACCAGAATTTTATCACAGATACACGAGACATCACCCACTTTTTTTCCACATCACCCATCTTCTTCTTACTTTTTTTCCTCATAATTTTATCACAGATACATGAGAAATCAATGAGAAAAGTTCTATAAGGAACATACATCCAAAAAAGAACAAAGGAAGCAATCTCCACCATCCAATATTAATCTTTTTAAATTTAATTAAAAAAACACATTTTCATCATATTTCTTAAAAATTAAATATCTCTCAAACCGTTAATCGTTATGAAAAAATAATTATACCGTCACGACGGGAATTAAATTATCTTTCCATAGATATGCAACTCTATATACTTTCGGTGAACTTTTTTTAAAAAATTTCGTAAAAAAATCACATGTAATTCTCGAAAAATTACTTGTAATTCTCGAAAACTCATGTTTGATTAATTATTTTAAAAATCACATTTGAATTTGTAACGTCACATGCGATTTGTGAAATCACGTGTATTTTTTTGACGAGAATTTCAACATTGTAAAATCGTTAAAAGTATATGAAAATAACCGTCTATTAAATGACAAAAATATTTTCGTTATTATTTTAAAACCACACGTGATTTATGTGAATTACATTAAAATGTTTGAATCACATGTAATTTTATTAATATATTAAAATGTTTGTTGCCATTAATATAAAATATGTTCATTTTATCGGGGTGGAGTCCCCTTTACCCAAAAAAAATATATGTAAAACAAATTGGCTTCTGAATTACATGTGATTCGGTGATAATTACATGTGATTTTTCTTGTATTACATATGATTCAAGCATACCGAAACCATAACTTTTTCTACCCACATTAGATGAATCACATGTGATTTTTTTAATCACGTATTATGTTTTCATTTATGTAAAATATATAAAACAAATTGGCTTCTAAATTACATGTGATTTTGTTTGAATCACATGTAATTCTGCTTGAATTGCATGTGATTCGGTGATAATTACATATGATTTTTCTTGCATTACATGTGATTCAAGCATTCCGAAACCTTAACTTTTTCTAACAAACCCATTTTAGATGAATCACATGTGATTTTTTTAATCACATGTAATCTTGTTAATATATTAAATTGTCTGCTTGAATTACATGTAATTCGATGATAATTACATGTGATTTTGCTTGCATTGGATCACATGTAATTTGATGATAATTACATGTGAATTTGCTTGCATTACATGTGATTCAAACATTTCAAAACTTTAACTTCTTCTAACAAACCCACTTTAGATGAATCACATGTGCTTTTGTTTGAATCACATGTATTTACCACGAATTACCTCTAATGCAAGCAAATTCACATGTAATTATCATACATGGATCACAAGATAGCATACATGGATCACAAGACCACTTTAGATAGCATACATGGATCACAAGACCACTTCGGAAGGATGGATGATGTGAGGAATGGAAAGAAAATGTTATTTACCACGAATCACATGTGATTTACCACGAATTACATGTGATTTATCACGAATCGCATGTGATTTACTTGGTTTCTAGATTATTGGTATTAAAGTTGAAAATAAAAATCTATGAAAACATGTAACTTAAAAAAAAAGACTAACGCGTCAAATGGGACGAAAGTTAGATGTAAAGTTATGTGAGTCTACATGAATCACATGTGATTTAAAGCAAAATTACATGTAATTATTTATAAAATCACATGTGATTTAAAGCAAAATTACATGTAATTTTGTATAAAATCACATGTAATTTGAGCAAAATTACATGTAATTATTTATAAAATCACATGTGATTTGAGCAAAATTACATGTAATTCACACAAAATTACATGTAATTTTCATTAAACACTAACTAACCACTTTATTACAAAAAACATATGTAATTCACACATAATTACATGTGATTTGCATTTAACACTAATAAACTATTTTATTACAAAAATTACATGTAATTCACACATAATTACATGTAATTCACACAAAAGTTAACGATTTACAGTGTTAAAAATTCTCGCCAAAAAAATTACACGTAATTTTCGAAAATTACATGTAATTTTTCGAGAATCACATGTAATTTTTTATGCGTAAATTTAAAAAAAAAAGTTTGCCGAAAGTGTATAGAAGTGCCTATCTATAGAAAGATAACTTAATTCTCGTCGCGATGTATAATTAGTTTTTCGTAACGATTAACGGTTTGAGAGATATTTAATTTTTAAGAAATAGGATGAAAATGGGTTTTTAAATTAAATTTAAAAAGATTAATATATACCATTAGATGGAACTTGAATGGATGGTTGAGATTGTTTCCTTCCTTCTTTTTTTGATGCATATTCAATAAGGATCTCACCTCAGAAATCAATATATACATCCATATTTAAAAAATGAACAATATTAACCAAATCTAAACTTAAACAAAATCTACCACCCATTTAAATGTGAAAGATCAATTTCTATATCACCCATTTTCTTGTTTCTTCTTTTTTGCAAATCCACCTAAAATCCTCCTCCAAATCTTTCCATTAACGAACATTTTTCAAAATGAACAAGATCTACTTAACAAACATTTCCACATAACCTCATCTTTTTTTGGAGTAGCAGCGGCAGATTTCGGCACACCAGCAATAACCGCCGACAGACAAAAAACGACCAAATTACCCATATGTTCTATGCATAATGGTTACTGGATCTTCTTTCGATTTCTATATATCCACCCACTTCAAGATTGGAGATCTTTACTTCTTTTGTTATGTTTTTGAGGTTAGAAAAGCATACATCGAATTCATCAAAATAGATCTTAATGAAATCGAATTCTTCTTTTGGTGGTTAAATGATAATGAAGATACGGATGTTTATGATTTTTAGGTTTATGAATTTTATGGTTAAAAGCGTTTTTATGTTACTATGATTTTTATGGTGGTGATTGAAAGTTCTGTCAAAAAAAGTATGAAAGAAAAATAGAATGGGTACCCTTATTGGTACCCATTGCCCCACAAAAAGTATACAAAAATCTGGATCCACTTGCCACAGTCTCCCAGTTTACAGTATAATGCAGTTTTTTAATCAGTTTTTGTTCCGTATTTCTGACAGTTTAGGATATTTGACCTCTAAAACTTTATAATTTTCATACTGTATTTACAGTTTTTTAGTTTTATAACATAAACTAAATTATATAAATTAAAAAAAATAAAAAAAATAAAAAAAATACAAAAATCAGGAGAGGGTACGTATAGGTTTTTTTTTTTCTGACAGTTTAGGATGTGTCGGTATTTTTAACTTTTTGACCGGTTAACAAAGGTGACATTTGAAGACGTTTGTAATGTTAGAAGAGTTTTTAAACTTTAATGGCTATATAAGTATTTTATCTTCTATATTTGTAATATCGAGAAAAAAAGTAAAGTTCGTTGGTAATTTATGGCTTTAACCCTATATAATACGACAAACTTTTAAAAATTGATTTTAATAAAACATTTACTTTATTTTATTATGGATACCAAACAAATATTTATCAAATAAAAAGTTAAACGATAGTCAGAAGTCATACCCGTCCATCGGACGGGTTTTGCCACTAGTATATATATATATATATATATATATATATATATATATATATATATTTATATATATATATATATATATATATATATATATATATATATATATATATATATATATATATATATATATATATATATATATATATATATATATATATATATATATATATATATATATATATATATATATATATATATATATATATATATATATATATATATATATATATATATATATATATATATATATATATATATATATATATATATATATATATATATATATATATATATATATATATATATATATATATATATATATATATATATATATATATATATATATATATATATATATATATAGGGTGAGGTTATTTTCAGAACCAAATAAATGTACAGAACTACGAGAACCACCTTTTTACTCTTAAAATGCACATGTATATATATCGGGTTAGTTTATTAGGTAGAAATACATGAATTTTCATTGTCGTAGGTCACTAAGAACATGTATGCACATGTATTTGTTTTGTATGTATGATAACTATCTTTTCGTTGGATAATAAGAAAACACATGTGCACTTTTCATATCGCTCATCATACTCGGATATATAACCAACAAAACAACTATTAAATGATAATTTAAACATAATAATGAAAATACATATGCATTATTAAGAGTATTAAGGTGGTTCTCGCAGTTCTGTACATTTATTTGGTTCTGAAAATAACCTTTCACTATATATATATATATATATATATATATATATATATATATATATATATATATATATATATATATATATATATATATATATATATATATATATATATATATATATATATATATATATATATATATATATATATATATATATATATATATATATATATATATATATATATATATATATATATATATATATATATATATATATATATATATATATATATATATATATATATATATATATATATAGATTTCGGTTCAAATGAGAACTTTTTAAAGTTGAAAAATAAGAACTAGCTAAAATCTCACAAATGACACTCTACTTCAAATAAATTTTAAACGAGATTAACTAAAGCTAAGTTTTTTAATAATTTGATGGGCTTTCTTTTGAAAATTAACGAATTCTAGGTGATACATCTTGATTTAAGGAATTGATTTGTATCATGTCTTGGTATCGTGTATCATGTTATTTAGTGGCGGTTGTTTATCAAATGTACCATTTTATGTATAAGATATTATCTTGTTGAGATTTTGATGTGTATCACATTTTTAATTGTATATCAGTAATACGTGTCACACTAAGTCGTTGTTTATTAGTCAATAGAATGTTAAGTTGTATAAATAATATATATTTTCGTGTATTATTGGTAATATGATTATGTATCAATGTTTTATTGGTGTTTTAGATTAGTTCTTATTTTTACAAGTTTAAAAAAGCTCTCACATTAACTTTCCTCTCTCTCTCTCTCTCTCTCTCTCTCTCTCTCTCTCTCTATATATATATATATATATATATTTTAATATTACAAGTGCAAAGCTTAGTTTAGTATTACCCATATTCTCATTTCAGTATTTTACTATATAGTGTAAAATTTTCAAGTTTAGTAGTAACTCACTAAACAATATTGATAATTAAGTTTAGTAAATATATATATATATACAACTAGTTCACATAACATAAAATACCCTAAGATCTATATGCTTAACTAATACGGTCCCAAAATAAAATCCCAAAAAGATTTTTATAAGTTATAGTCCAGTTTTAAATAAAAGAAAAATCATTTTATTTTTATTTTATTTAAAAATTTATCTGGTTCTCTATAACTAATTCTCTGATACCATTCTCTGTAACACCCTAGGGGGGGGTCAAAATATGCGGAAAATATCCCCGGAGATGTCACAAGGGTGGATCGATAGCATATAGTCCATAGAGCATAAGATAAAGAGTTAGTCAAATCAGATTACATGTTTATTTAAACAAATAAATAAAAATTGTCTTAAACATGACAGTAGGTGATTGTTTTTGTTTCCCAAATAGAACCCCTGACGAGTCCTATGATGCAGATTTCCAAGATGCTGGAGACCATGCACACACCACGTACTAAGTTCATGTTCCTGTGCAAAACATACTAACGGGGGTCAACATAAAGTTGGTGAAATTACAGATTTTAACAATTGATTAGTTTGGACATACAATAATCATAATAGTAATAATGCACAAAGCATTTTTACTAAAATGTAAATAACATTTGTTTATTATTAGAAACTGAAGCTTAACCTCCATAGTCCTCAACAGATGAGGACGTAGTGTCTTACAAAAAGACACCCATTCCAGTTCCAACATGGTATACGTCTGTTGTCCCGGCCAATGCACAGTGAGTATGACTCACCCAGACGGGGATGGTCAATCCCTAATAGATCTATTTATAACATTCGGGCGATTTACAACAATTTAACAGTTTCAATAATAATCAATCATAATCAAGTTTATACAATCCAGTTGTGTCCATTATATGTTTGCATATTTTCTTTCCCAAAAGGGAAAGGTTTATCAAAAGTTTATATGGGGTTGTAAACTCACCTGGGGGTAGGCAATTTCTGTTTAGTACGAATATACAATTAAAGTTCACGCCAAAGTTATGCCTAATCAGATAGTACAGTCTTAATAGATAGTACAAAGAACATATATGTATGCTTATACAGATTTTATTCAGTTCATTTACTCTATGGTATTTATCTATATAACCGTAGTTCAAGTAGCATCAATATTCATTTAAACTTATTTATATAAGTTTCATTTCTAATTAAACATAAAATGTTTAACTATTAATATCAGTTAGCATACAAGTAATATTAGATAATCATACTTAAAAGATTAGTTTTCAATTTGTTCAACGTTCATATAGTTTTTATTTTTCTAAAAATATATGAGTTTAAGTATGAGTAGTATATATATCCCTAATTGTTATATAATTACTTCCTAAAGTAAATATAAATATTTTTATTTTAAAAATAAAATATAATATTTTATTTAACTTTAAAGTTTCCATAAATCATTTTAACACTCATAAAATAATTTAACTTAAGAGTTTATACATTAATTCTTTATGGTCTAGGTTTTTAATTATGTTTTATTATAATTAAAACTAGATTTTAGGGTTAGGGCTTGTTAAGGGTTTAGGAATGTGACAAAACTAGTCCCTCCACATTTTAAACAAGTATAACTTTCGGATTTTTCATATATAGTACCTAGGGTTTGTTAATGTTTTGGCCTATGGCAGATTTAGTCCCCCTAGTTTTAGCCAGGTTTTGTAATTTTACTAAAATTACAAAAACAGCCCCTAGGACTTCTTTAAGTTTCAGCAATTTACAAAAATAGTCCTTAGGGTTTTAAAATGACAAAATAACTTTTAGAAACTTCCCAAAATGGTCCCTATGGTTTAATTTACCACGGATAGTAATTATTAAACCCTAGACTTTTGGATATTTGCATTTTCAGTCCTTGTGCTTACTAGTTTATCAAATCAAGTTTTATAGGTTATCAAATCAAGTTTTATAGGTTACAGTTTTAGTCCTTAAGTTTTATAAATTGTCATTTTCATCCAAAATGTTTTTATAAGTTATTTTTTTATTATAAAACATTTATTTAACATTCAAAATAGTATATGGGCTCATTAAATAGGCTAAACATCTAATGGGCTATTTTATTGGGCTTAACTATATTTTTAAGTCCTTTAATTAGTTAAATGGGCCTAAGTGTAATCTTAAGTCCATTAAGTTACTAGGCTTTATTAAATGGGCTTATTGGGTCCATTAAGTTTTGAATTAACATTTCATGGGCTTAAATAGTCCATTAACACTACTTTACATTTTATGTAAGTTTTAACTTAGGATATTCTTATAAGCTTGTCTTTAGTTTATTCATATTTTGTTTTGAATCTAAAATAGAAGAATAAAACTTATAGTTTGTTTTATGTGATGTACCAATTTAGATCTAGGTATGTTACAAGGTTTTATAAAAGTCATAAGTTCCAATCATGAGCTTAAGACCTACGGCTATGATTAACATAGCTTATTAAGGTGTGTCAAGTCTTGTTTTAAGATTGCATTTACTTGCAAGTGTTTCAATATTAAGATCTAGCTATGTATATAATAAGAAAACAAGTCAAAGTCCATGTACATCATATATAGCTCACGGTTAGTCATTCAATCTTGGTATTTCCAAGATATGGTTTTTAGCTAGTTTTATATTTACCATTTAACCACAAATCTAGGTTCTACATATACATGCATGTACACTAAAAGATCATCTAAGTACACATATAACATTTTAGTGATTTTCAATAGTCCATTTAACATGTAATGATATGTATTCCATCATTTAAACTTAGCACATAAATCATGTATTCATTGATCATATATGCCGTGACCTTCTAGGTCATGGTTTTCATGGTTCTTGAGTTACACATGTTTATTTTATGAGATCTATGATTATTTGTTATCCAAAGTCCCATAAAGTAAGATTTGTAACCCTTGCTACATTAAGTTTATAAAATGTTTTTATATGATTTTAAATCAAGCTTATACATATAGTACTAGTCATAGATTTCTTATTAAAAGATTTTTAACCATGATTAATGGTACACAAAAATAGGCCGTGACCTTTAAGATTATGGCTATTACCAAATCTAGATTTTTAACAAGTTATATACATGTGTTTATAGATGGATGATGATGCATGCAAGTGAAAATCAAGAAACATAAGGAGTATACCTTTCTTGCCTAAATGTTACCAAGGAAGATCTATATGAATAAGGGGGTTAGAGATCTATTCAAAATGATGAAGGAGAATCTAAATATTAAACAAGCCGTGACTTTTAAGGTTCGGCTAGGGCTTGGTACCAAAGATGATAATAATGCTATCAAGTGATTTGTGATTACTATGGGACAAAGATCTAGTAGATTTAGTGAACAAACTTGGATTTTTGGTGGCTTATATCCGAATTGTTTGAGAGTGAAAAGGGGAGAGAGATATGCTTAAGAATATGGAGAATGTATGTGTGTGAGATTCTAGCTAAAAGAGGAGAGAGAAGGAAGGCAAAAGGGTAAGCTTGCATTAGGAAGGGAATACATGACATGTGTCATACTCTTCATTTCCAAAGAAACTCTCCCTCTTCCACCTATAGGTGTCGTGGACACCTAAACATAAAGGGGGAAAAGTTGGGCCTAAGTTGGACTTATGTTGTGGGCTTGTGTTGGGCTAGCACCAAGAGGTAAAGGATTTTGGGCTAGTCCAAGATGTGAATGAATGCCTAAGATGTACATATATACATAGATGGCATAAATACTTATCACAACATATTTCCATATGTTGTTAAATGTTACATTCATAGATTTGTTTCATATATATGAATGGTTCATTATTTGTTCTCTTACTCTCATATCAAGATTTAAGTTATGTAATCCATCATAAAAACAAAATGACTGTAGATGTAAATAAATACATAATGATAAGTCCACACACACATCTTATAGGATTATAACACATGAGTGATTGCTCTTAAGATCTCTAGATGAAACATCCTTACATAAAATCATGGTAAAATCATGGATTTTACATAATAGAAACACTTCGTACCCAAAAAGGTAAGAATGTTGTGGATAACGTAGCCACTGTCTCAGCACCGTCCTCTAGTGCCATCAAAACGAACCTCATCGTCATCACACCATTTAACAAGGGCCCTAGGACTAAACCATCTCAAACATTGGTCACTAAAGATAAGGAAAAATTAAAACCAGCTTCTAATATTCCCGTGTTTTCTTCTACAGGAGTAAGCACCACTACTAAGGCTCAAAGATCTAAGCTTAAAAGAAATAAGAAGAATGATAGGATCTTGCCCCCATCTAGTAGTCAAGTGAAGAAGAAAGTAGAATCCCATCCTAGGAATGTTATTTATGTTTGGAATAAAAAGAATCATGTAGCTAAACCTAAAGGCTCTGCGGTTGTACAACGTTCTAAGCCTACTGTGAATTCTGATTTGAAATGTTGGAATTGCAATGAATGTATGTTTTCTAGTCGTCGTGATTCTTGCCTTATTGACCATGTGAATGAGATGAATGCCCGGAAAAATGGTTTAGAATGGAAACCGACTGGGAAAGTGTTAACCCAAGTTGGTTGGATGTGGCGTCCCACTGGTAGAACTTTCACTATAGTAGGAAATGCGTGCCCTTTAACTAGGATCAATCCCACTACAACGAAGAAAGCGTGCCCTTTAACTAGGAGTACCAAGGCTACCAAAACACAAGTGTGTCCTTTAACTAGGAACACCAACACTACTGTAGGAATCGAGTGCCCTTTAAATAGGTCTACTCCCACTGTAGTGCCTGCTAATACTCCAAAACCTCAGAAAGTTGGAACACTCAAACCTGTTAGTGCTAAAACTCACATTAGAAAACGCAGGAAATCTAAGGGTCACACAAATGTTAGAAATTCTGATAAAATTATATATGTATCTGCTAATACTCCGGAACCAATAGTTTCCAATGCATTGTCTACTGTTGTAATTGAAAATAGGTGGTCCAAATTGTTCTCTGATATTTGGACTCTGGTAGGTCCAAGCATATGACCGGAGATCGCTCTCAGCTCAGAAGTTTCGTCATCAAGTTTCTTGGTACGGTTCGATTTGGAAATGATCATATTGCAAAAGTAATGGGTTATGGTGAATATCATATTAAGAATGTTATAATTTCAAGAGTGTATTATGTGGAAGGTCTCGGTCACAACTTATTTGCTGTGGGACAATTTTGTGATGCAAACCTAGAAGTTGCTTTTCGAGAGCATACCTGCTTCATTCGTAATTTGGAAGGGATTGATTTATTGAAAGGTATTCGAGGGAATAATTTGTATACATTGTCTCTAGAAGGCATGATGACCGCTTCTCCCGTATGTCTTCTCTCCAAAGCATCAAAGACTAAGTCATGGTTATGGCATCGACGGTTATCTCATTTTAACTTTGACGCTATTAATCATTTGGCGAAAAACGAACTTGTTCGTGGTCTTCCTAAACTTACATTTCACAAGGATCATTTGTATTCCGCGTGTATAATGGGGAAAATCACTAAGAAATCATACAAACCCAAGACTGAAGACACCAACCAAGAGAAACTTTATTTGTTGCATCTGGATCTTTGTGGGCCAATGCGTGTTGAAAGTCTTAGTGGTAAAAAGTACATCCTCGTCATTGTCGATGATTACTCTCGGTTTACATGGGTGAAATTTCTTACAACAAAAAATGAGGCACCTAAACTCATCATCGGATTTCTCAAGATGATTCAAGTGCGTCTCAACACTACTGTTCGACGCATTCGTACGGATAATGGAACTGAACTTGTGAATCAAATTTTGCGTGATTATTATGAAGAAGTTGACATATCTCATGAAACATCCGTTGCTCGCACTCCACAACAAAACGATGTTGTTGAAAGGCGAAATCGCACACTTATGGAAGCTGCTCGAACGATGTTAATTTACGCAAATGCTCTATTGTTTTTATGGGCAGAAGCAGTATCTACAGCAGTTTTCACCCAAAACCGGTCACTAATTTGTAAACGCCATGGTAAAACACCTTATGAGCTTCTCCATGGAAGAGTACCAGGTTTATCATATCTTCATGTATTTGGTTCTCTTTACTATCCAAATAATGATGGTGACAATTTGGGAAAACTTCAACCAAAGGTTGATATTGGTATTTTCATTGGTTATGCACCCACAAAGAAGGCATACCGAATCTACAACCGTAACTCTCGCAAGATCCTCGAAACTATGAATGTTGATTTTGATGAGCTGACAGCAATGGCTTCTGAGCAAAGCAGCTCTGAACCTGCACTTCATGAAATGGGACCCAGTAACATTAGTTCTGGTCTTGTCCCAAACAACCCTACTTCATCATCATTTACACAACCTTCTAGGAATGAATAGGATACATTGTTTCAACCGTTCTTTGATTAATTCTTTACTCCTCCAAGTATTGTTGCTCCAGAACCTGATGTAATAGCTCCGGCTACCGAAGTTGTTGCTCAAACAACCGAAGCACAATTAGATACGTCTGCACCTACAATTGGTAAAGATATACCTGCAACGAGTAATTCTTAACCAACACCCGAATCAACTACTCATGTCATTCCTATTGATGATGAGGAGGATGATGATGATCACGACTTGGAATTCGCTCAAATGCGTGAACTTCCATTCTTTGGTGAACCAATTCCCGACTCTAATCAAGCAGGGTCGTCCACCTCAGAGGAAGCTCCTACTACGGTCTACTCCAATCCACGGATTCGTGAACATGACAGCAAGTGGACAAAGGATCATCCTATAGATTCTATAATTGGTGACCCTAATCGTCCGGTATCCACACGAAGTCAGTTACAAGAAAATGCAATGTTTTGTCATTTTGATGCTTTTCTCACTGAAGTTGAACCTAAGACATGGCAAGAAGCTTTTACTCAATCATGTTAGATAGAAGCTATGCAAGAATAACTTAATGAATTTATACGTCTTGAAGTATGGGAAATTTTACCATGCCCGGATCAAGTGCAGTTACTCACTTTGAAATGGGTCTACAAGGTGAAACTCGACGAGTTAGGCGGAATATTGAAGAACAAATCTTTACTCGTAGCTCGTGGATATAAGCAATTATTAGGCATCGACATTATGGAATCCGTTGCTCCTGTTGCCCGTTTGGAAGCTATTAGACTATTCTTTGCTTATGCAGCCCACATGAATATGATCGTCTATCAGATGGATGTGAAGACGGAATTTCTTAATGGTGAAATCAAGGAAGAGGTATATGTTCAACAGCCGGATGGTTTTGTGAATCCTAAATATCCTAATCATGTGTACAAGCTTAAGAAGTCTCTCTATGGGTTGTAGCAAGCTCCACGCGCATGGTATGATCTATTGTCACAATTCCTCATTACGCAAGGCTTCGCTAAAGGCAAGCTGGATCCCACGCTGTTTATTCAAAAACGAGGTAAAGATATGATTATGGTACAAATATATGTTGATGATATTATATTTGTAGCCTCGACCCAAACCTTATCCGATGAGTTTGGGACACTCATGTCTTCCAAGTTTAAGATGTCAATGATGGGCAAGGTATCATTCTTCTTAGGTCTTCAGATATCTCAGAGTCCTAGAGGCATTTTTATCAATCAATCCAAGTATGCCCTTTAATCTCTTAAGAATATAAGATGGAATCTTGTGACCCCGTGGATATTCCAATGGTGGAACGAACTAAGCTTGATGCAGATCCACATGGAGTTTCCGTTGATCTGACACTTTATCGTGGAATGATCGGTACCCTTCTGTATATTACAGCTAGTCGACCCGACCTTCAGTTTGCTATCTGTATGCGTGCTCGGTATCAAACTCGGCCTACTGAGTTACACTTAGCGACTGTTAAACGGATCTTTCGGTATCATAAAAGAACCATTAATCGGGGACTTTGGTATTCGAAGGACTCATCGATTGCACTAATCGCATATGCAGATGCGGATCACGCGGGTTGTCAAATTACAAGGCGTAGCACGAGTGGAACTTTGCAACTACTAGGAGATCGACTAATCAGTTGTGCATCTAAAAGGAAGAAAAAGCGCTGCAATTTCAAGTACGGAAGCAGAATACATAGCTATGTCCGGTTGCTCTGCTCAAATTCTTTGGATGAGATCATAATTAACCGACTATGGTCTAGGTTTCAACAAAATTCCGATGTACTGCCACAACAAAAGTGGAATTTCCTTATGCTGCAACAATGTTCGATTCTCCCGGTCGAAGCATATTGACATTCGCTACCACTTTATCAAGGAGCAAGTGGAAAATGGAGTGATAGAGATTTACTTTGTCCGATCTGAGTATCAGTTGGCGATATTTTCACAAAGGCTTTAGATCGCGCTCGAATGGAATTTTGGCCGACAAGCTAGGATTGAGAACTTTCTCGCCCGAGACTCTAAAGGAACTGGCAGATGAAGCGAAAGAATAGTGGTGGTAAACTATTCTCCGTATCCTTGGTGATCATCTGTATATATTGTTTATATTTATATCCACAAAAGAAAAATACAAAAATATAAAATCATATAAAAACCATAAAAATTGAAAAATTTCATAAAAATCCAAACATATTTTTTACTTTATTTTTCAAAGGCATGTCTTTTGGTACGATAATATTTATGGCCTTAGAAATGTTGATTAATATTGACACGGCACCATAAATATAGTTCGAACAAAAGTTGTAAATATTTCATAAAACATGCCCAAATGGCTTGTAGCTATTTTTTACTGCAACCCGGTTTTCATATTAAAGTCAAGTATTTCTTATGAAAGCTTTGGCTAACAACGGGAATTAATTTTCTTGGGCAAGGTTTACGTTAAAACCTTGTAAGGGATCAAGTTTACTTTATAACTTGGTCTAACACAAATCTATGTACGCATCAGTGCATTTATTTGTTAAAACAAGAGAAGTCTTGTTTTTATGAAGCTATCATCTCTACAACCATAGCTATCTACAATTGGTATCTACATACTCGACGATGCGACTACTCAAACGACGACTACAACTCTTTCATAGAACATGGGTCAACAATTGAGGGGAAGCAACTGTCAAGCATTCAGAATCTTTGATGCCGAACGTGCCAAGTTCACAAATTGGTGTCAAGACAACAATACCAATCGTACATATGGTGTCAAGAGATGACTTCAGACGTGACGAGGCGACCAACATTCGTGAACAAGCACCATTTGATCTTATCATATGATGTTCTCATCAATCAGGTCCAACCTTGTCAATTTATTCTAATATGGTGAATATGTGATCATGTTACAAATCGGTATCATATCTCACAAATTGGTCTCATGAAGATTAAAAGGACTTACATTTTTCTTCCCAAAACCTTTGTTAAAACTTCATTAAATCAATTGATATTAAAAACATCGATTGGGTTAATATTTTTAATATGGGGCAGAAAATGTGATTTAATATGGGAAATTATCACAAATGGTTTAACTTAACGTGATATCTCATCCCGACATGTGCGAAATCTTTTCGAATATTGTGGCATATGTTAAGGGGAGAAAAATGGATTTTCTATGTCAAAATGGATTTCATGGTGACATATACTTACCCCTAAACTCATTTATTTCACGACTATGAAGATTGTGGTGACATAAGGATGGTAGGATAGGTTAAGTCCAATGATTCTTCTAAAACCGGAGGAATCCTCCCAAGGACCTTCCATAGCTAGAAATAGTAGTCCTTAGGAAAGATGGAGAAATATTGTGAACGTAGCTGAATGCCGACTGATGACGTATAGTGGCTTCGCTCACTATTCGCAACCCCAACCCATCATCTTTTTGCTAATGGTAGCCCATTACGAGTGGAGCAATATGTTACAGACAACCCATGAGGATGTCCTAGCAGTAAGTCGCACGCGGTTGTTTAGTGAGCATGATACACGAATGAGTCTAGCATAACATGATCATGGACCATATCATACTAGACTGGGGGACATGTCTACGTACAGTCGGTATTTGGCCCGGCCCAACAGGCCCACGACCCACACACACCTAACTTATCCTTCAAGAAATCCTAGCACTATATAAACAAGGCTAGGGGTCTCATTCTACATGAGGTTCTCTCTCTTTACCACACCTCTTATACATTATATCGATCGAATATTAACTTGACCATCGGAGGTGGACCCCGGGGCTCCGGCCTCAGGTCCACGTCTAACCAGTTCTTCTTTGTTAACAACATTACTCCAGACCCGGGAAGACGCTTAACGGCCCAGGAGAGTCGTCAGACTGGCCCAACCAAACTATGCTCCAACAAGTTGGCGCCATCCGTGGGACAACGACTAAACCATGTTCCTGTTCTCATGCGGGTAATTCCGAAATCATCATACTTTTGTGTTTTATAAAATATATGATATTGACTCGCCAAAAAATAGTTATGCATTCATATCTATTCAAATAGGATACCTATTTAGTACGTTAAGTAAAGTCACCACTTTTTTGATTTGCATGATTATGCGTTGAATAATAATTATATCTTTTCAAAGGCCATGTGGGTAACAAGGTTATTCCAACGACATAGAAGCTCATCACTTCACACCACTTTTGATCGTTTTTTACAAAAAAGAAAAAAAAAAAACAAAACTAACATAATCAGCTGCGAGTCGGTTTCCATCGTTCATGGTATGCACAAGCATATTTAGAAACAATATTCGAATATCTTTTAACATGTCAAAAATACTAGAGTATTTACATCTTTTTCAATTAATAAAAGATATTGTTTTACAATATATGTTATCAATATTTTTAAAAAAATATATACACGTATATCTTTTAGATCCGACAATAAATATTACATATATTCTTTACTCAGTCAATATATACATGTCGCGGTCATGTGTCCGTCCTTCCGCGGTAATTCATACGCTCAGACATATTTTATGTTTATTTTATTTTTTATATGCGGTCATGACATATCCAGCTGCGCTCGTTCGCATGTTTGTGTATATTTTATTTATTGACTGTGGTCGTGAGCCGCACCCTTTCACGCTGGTCCGCATGATTGTTTGTATTATTAAATGATATTACACATATTTTTTCAATTAATAAAAAGATATTATCTATCTTTAAAATTTGATAAAGATATATTCCGATATCTTTCAAAATTACAAAAAATATTATTTATATCTTTTTCAAGAGGTAACAGGATATTGCCTATACTTTTTTAATATGCTAAAAGATATTTTCTATATCTTTTATATTAAAAAAATCATGATATTTATATTAATAAGATATTACGTATATTTCTTAACTTGGTAGCAAGATATTATATATAGCCTTTAGCTTTGTGCGATTTCCTTTTATTGTGATAAATGTTCGCATCTTTCAATACATATCTAGATAGATACTTTCATGTCTAGGATTAAGTGATTACTTATTATTATTATATATATATGCTAGTTCGTACACTCGGATATCTTTTGCTTACGGGCGTACATGTACACATCGTTCCCAGGCGGAATAAGAGGATTGAGTGAACCTAATAATTCAACTTGTCGTGTAAGAGGGTTGCAAATCCAACGACCACGGATCATGTATCCTTGTTAGACACCTTGCTATCAAGACGTTGTAGTAAGTTACGCAAACCACATGACTCATGATGGACTTGCAAAAGACACATTGTGCACGTCTAACAACATTTTGTCAAAACTTTGACCGTCCTTGTGGTAGTAGCGGTACGCCGCACGTAATAGCATAACGCATCCCATAAGTTAGTTAAGATACGTCTTATACTATGTGACAATTCGCGGTTATGGCAAGACCCATCCGCGTTGGTTCGTACATTCGAACCCAATTTTTATCTTTCGTACGCGACTATGGTACGTCCATTCGCGCTGGTCTGTGTGATCATAATTTTTTGAAATACTTGATTAAGTTTAATACTACTAATCGAGTGTAGCACCATTAAACTTGGGGGCTACCAGGGTATACTAATACCACTGTTTATGTGCACGTCACACAAATATATTCGGATATATTCCTTTGCCGCAGAAGTCCGCCTTCTGTCGGTTTATTCCTTTGCCATGGAAGTATCTCTTCCATTGGCTTATTCCTTCGCCACGAAAGTACTCCTTCCGCGCGCTTGTTTCTGCGCCATGGAAGTATCTCTTCCATTGGCTTATTCCTTCGCCGCGGAAGTACTCATTCCGCGCGCTTGTTTCTGCGCCATGGAAGTATCTCTTCCATTGGCTTATTCCTTCACCGCGGAAGTAAATCCTTCCGCGTACTTATTTCTGCGCCATGGAAGTATCTCTTCCATTGGTTTATTCCTTCGCCGCGGAAGTACTCCTTCCGCGCGCTTGTTTCTGCGCCATGGAAGTATCTCTTCCATTGGCTTATTCCTTCACCGCGCAAGTACTCTTTCCGCACGCTTGTTTCTGCGCTATGGAAGTATCTCTTCCATTGACTTATTCCTTCACCGCGGAAGTACTCCTTCCGTGCGCTAATTCCTTTGCCATGGAAGTATCTCTTCCATTGGCTTATTCCTTCGCCGCAGAAGTACTCCTTCCGCGCGCTTGTTTCTGCGCCATGGAAGTATCTCTTCCATGGCTTTTTCCTTCGCCGTGGAAGTCCTCCTTCCACGCGCTTGTTCCTTTGCCACGGAAGTATCTCTTCCGTTGGCTTATTCATGCGCTATGGAAGTATTCTTCCACGTGCTCATTATCCTTCGCCGTGGAAGTACTCCTTCCACTGGCTTATTGTCTTCGCCGTAAAAGTACTCCATCCACTGGCTTATTGTCTTCACCGTGGAAGTATTCCTTCCACTGGCTTATTGTCTTTTTCGTGGAAGTATCTCTTCCACGTGCTCATTATCCTTCGCCGTGGGAGTATATCTTCCACGTGCTTATTGTCTTCGCCGTTGAAGTACTCCTTCCACTGGCTTATTATCTTTGCCGTGGAAGTACTCCTTCCATTGGCTCATTATCATTTGTCGCGGAAGTACTCCTTCCGCTGGCTTATTGTCTTCGCCGAGGAAGTACTCCTTCCACTGGCTTATTGTCTTCACCGTGGAAGTATTCCTTCCACTGGCGTATTGTCTTCACCGTGGAAGTACTCCTTCAACTGGCTTATTGTCTTCGCCGTGGAAGTACTCCTTCCACTGGCTTATTATCTTTGCCGTGGAAGAATCTCTTCCACGTGCTCATTATCCTTCGCCGTGGAAGTACTCCTTCCACTGGCTTATTGTCTTTGCCGTGGAAGTATCTCTTCCACATGCTCATTATCCTTCGCCGTGGAAGTATCTCTTCCACGTGCTTATTGTCTTCGTCGTGGAAGTACTCCTTCCACTGGCTTATTATATTTGCCGTGGAAGTACTCCTTCCATTGGCTCATTATCATTCGTCGCGGAAGTACTCCTTCCGCTGGCTTATTGTCTTCGTCGTGGAAGTACTCCTTCCACTGGCTTATTGTCTTCGCCGTGGAAGTATTCCTTCCACTGGCTTATTGTCTTCGCCGTGGAAGTACTCCTTCCACTGGCTTATTGTCTTCTCCGTGGAAGTACTCCTTCCACTGGTTTATTGTCTTTGTCGTGGAAGTATCTCTTCCACGTGCTCATTATCCTTCACCATAGAAGTACTCCTTCCACTGGCTTATTGTCTTTTCCGTGGAAGTATCTCTTCGACGTGCTCATTATCCTTCGCCATGGAAGTATCTCTTCCACGTGCTTATTGTCTTCGCCGTGGAAGTACTCCTTCCACTGGCTTATTGTCTTTGCCGTGGAAGTATCTCTTCCACGTACTCATTATCCTTCACCGTGGAAGTACTCCTTCCACTGGCTTATTGTCTTTGCCGTGGAAGTATCTCTACCACGTGCTCATTATCCTTCGCCGTGGAAGTATCTCTTCCACGTGCTTATTGTCTTCGCCGTGGAAGTACTCCTTCCACTGGCTTATTGTCTTTGTCGTGGAAGTATCTCTTCCACGTGCTCATTATCCTTTGCCGTGGAAGTATATATTCCACGTGCTTATTGTCTTCGCCGTGGAAGTACTCCTTCCACTGGCTTATTATGTTTGCCGTGGAAGTACTCCTTCCATTGGCTCATTATCATTCGTCGCGGAAGTACTCCTTCTGTTGGCTCGTTGTCTTCGCCGCGTAAGTACGTCTTTCGGCGGCTCGTTATTCATATCACGAAAGTACGTCTTCCGTTGGCTCATATATTTGCTGCGGAAGTACGCCTTCCGCGACGAATTTCTTTGCCCGACCATTTGAGTGATTTTTCCAAAGTTGATATTGTTTGACCGTAATTAGACGGAGTCTGATCAACTACGCTTTAGCTCAAGAAAAGACGTAAAGAATTTTGGAAAATCATTGTCAAATGTTGTGGCCGCAAGGCGGATATAATATCCGCATAAACATGCCACATAAGTACGTCTTCTGTTGGCCTTAAGACGAATGAAATATTCGCGCTATGCTGCATCATTAGTGGGTATAAGAAGTATGCCTTCAAATGTTCACGATGCAGCATACGGGTTCCACCTCCACCTTCACACAACCTTCTTATCGTCCTCACGTTAGAGATGAATAAGAATGATACCTTGCCAATGCTAGTGTTACCCCGACTATAGAACAAGTTTTCTTCTTACGGGGTCCTTACCGTCTAATCACGGGAAACCAAGCATTCGAGCACACCCACCAGTCTTACGTACACGGGTTCCCCATTTCTTTCGACGTGGATATGCTTACAGGTAGCGGATATGGAGTAAAGTCTAGTAACCTTGGTGACAACCACGCATACTAGACCGGGGGGACATGATGACGTATAGGGGCTTCGGTCACTATTCACAACCCCAACCCATCATCTTTTTGCTAATGGTAGCCCATTACTAGTGGAGCAATATGTTACGGACAACCCACGAGGATGTCCTAGCAGTAAGCCGCACGCGGTTGTTTAGTGAGCATGATACACGAATGAGTCTAGCATAACATGATCATGGACCATATCATACTAGACTGGGGGACATGTCGACGTACAGTCAGTATTTGGCCCGGCCCAACAGGCCCACGACCCACACACACCTAACTTATCCTTCAAGAAACCCTAGCACTATATAAACAAGGCTAGGGGTCTCATTCTACATGAGGTTCTCTCTCTTTACCACACCTCTTATACATTATATCGACCGAATATTAACTTGACCGTCGGAGGTGGACCCCGGGGCTCCGGCCTCCGGTCCACGTCTAACCGGTTCTTCTTTGTTAACAACATTACTCCGGACCCGGGAAGACGATTAACGGCCCAGGAGAGTCGTCAGACCGGCGCAACCAAACTATGCTCCAACACCGACCAGTACTTAATTTAGCACTGGAACAATCACAACAAGGTGCTAGTTATGAAGTATTGGTAAGCATTGAAGGGGTTGAAGAATGAAAAAGAATTGTAAAGATAAAGGGTAAAGAAGCCCTCCTTACAACCTTAGGCAGAAACCGGGTCAATACATATGCTATTGAGATCATTTTTAATGATTCTTGATATTGAAGGCAGACGTCATGGACCCAGTGATGCAATGCACAACCCATCCCAACTAACTCAGATATCTCTTAAAAGATATTTGTTTTAATCACACGGAGACAATGCATTATCTATCGATTTATTCACTCCGAATATATTGATATTGAAAAGGTGGCACTCCTCTCCAACCTCTGATCACTAAAAATCCAAAATTCATGATTGAGTCTAGAGCCATTTGAGATCATCAAATATCTCATTAGGAAACACTTTCATAATTCCTTGTTTCTTCACACACTGTGAAAAGTAAGAAAGATCTCAAGAGTCCTACGCAAAATCTTCATGATCTTGCCTGAACATCCGAGTAATAAGAAAGTATTTACAATGAAGATGGAAATCCTTCTTGAGAGAATATCAAAAAGCTCATGGTAGGTGACTTATGCGATTCTTTATGAATCAAGCTTGTGATAACTGGAAAGCAACAGTGGTTTAATTCTTAACTGAATTTAAACACGTTCCAGGCCTCTACGCAATATCTTAGTGATCTTGCCAGAACACTCAGAGTGATACCTTAGTGTTCACCATGATGAGTGGAAATCCTTCTAGTGTTATCCTCAAACAGCACTTGGTAGGTAACTTGCAAGATTCTATATGGATCAAGCTCGTGACAACTGGAAAGCAACGATGGTGCGATTCTTTAATGAATCAAACTTGTTCCAGGAATCAGAATTGACGGCTTCAATCATGCGGATTTTTTTATCCAAATGATTCACTCTTTACGTTCGCAGTCAGCTTTGGACGGTCGAGTAAAGAGAACGGGTTTACCCGCGAAATCTTGTCAAGGAGATTTTTAATTTAATCTACCTGCCACAAGTACAATATTTTATATCGTCTAACGGTCTTCACCGACCGGAGGTAAAATGCTACCGAATTAGAATGAAATGTTCAAATCCATTTCGTTCGTGTCTACTTATGTTGCGGCATTTGAAGATGGTGGCGTTGCGGAATCCGAGAAGAAGTCGTCCCCGCATGCTTATACTTTATGCCCTTAATACTTCATCTAATTCTAGAATGTCTAAAAGTCACGTCTTCTGCTGTATCGAGCTCTGAAGCTTTCAAGAATTACAAAGGTATAAGTATGTGGGACATGAAGTCACGAAGAGGCGAAGATCACAAGTGAAGGATGCACAAAAGGAAAGAGATTAATGCTAAAGATTGTTATCAGAGATCACATCAACATGTTCACCAGAAAAGAAAAAGAAAAGAAAGACGAAGACTACAAGCTCAAGACAAGCATAGAATGCTAGGTTTATTTTATTATTGTAACTTGGGTAACACCCTTGTTTGAAGTGACCTCCCTTAGGGGGAGATTGTTGGATGTACATTTTACGTATTAGAAAGGATCGGTCACTCCAACAATCGTCTAAGTAATAGCTCGTAGTTTAGTTTTACTAATATTATGCAAACAAGGCTAAGCCAAGCCTACAACTTGTGTAGGCCGGCCCAACTTGTAAGCCCAAGCCCATCTCATGGGCTTAGGTATATAAACCCTCTCCTTAGATGGAGAGAGTGTGGTTTTCTCATACTTTACACATAGTAAAAGGTGTATTCTTTACTTTCTCTCTCTAACATGTGTGTGAAATCTACCATCTTTCTATCTCTTTCTCTCTCTAAACATAAGCAAGATTTACAATATCTGTACAACCTTCTAGAGTAATTACAAGAAAAGAACAGATGACTATGAGACTCCTCAACATTATTACATAAATAGCATTTAGTCTCTAGGGCATTAAACCACTTAGACAACATATCTCCAGTTTTACGTCTACCTTTAATGGCAAGCCAGGATATGAAAGCATGCCTAGGGATGCATTGGTTAAACTAGATGTGTTTATACGAAATAACCTCAGGGCTATCAATCCTAAGGGCCCTCTAAACCTCAGTCACACAAAATATTTTCTCAACTCCCTTTTTGTCCCACCATACAGTAATATCCTTTCTATCATTGCTAAGAGTAGGAACAGGGAAATCAATCATTCCATCAAACATTCCAATCCAATCAATAGGCCAAATCTACTCATTATCATCAATAAGATCTCTAACTTTATCATTAACAGAGAAACCAACAAGTTGAATCATATCTCTATTAATGACTTTACTCAAAGGACCCCTTGAGTGCCATTTATCTACCCAGACATTACAAGTCCTCCTATTACCAATCTTAACAAAAACAAACTCTCTGATCATATCCCTTAAAGACATAATATGTTTCCAACACCAAGACATACCACGAGTGGTTTTAATATTCCAAATACTCTGCCCTTTAAGCTTATGAATCTTAACCCACTTAACCACATGGTGTCTTTATTACAAATAATATGCCAAAGATGCTTAATCATAAGAGCATTGTTCCAACTATGCATAGATTTGAATCTAAGCCCCCCTGACTCTTTGGTTTACAAACATCATCCCATTTAACACTAGTTAAAGCACCCGTTTTCCTATTGTTACCCCACAAGAAATTGCTAAGAAAAAGATAATATCATCACAAACAGCAATAGGAAGGATGAACAAAGACCCCCAAAACACTTGCATGGTAGATAATACAGAAGCAATAAGTTGTAGTCTACCAGCAAATGACAAACATTTGTTCTTCCAACTATTGAGCTTATTTTGAACTACCTCAAGCAGATAACTACAATCCCTCTTAGTAATCCTCTTAGACACAAGGGGAGAACCTAGATATCTAATCGGAAGTTTACCCTCAGTAAATGGCATAACTATAAGAATCTCATTTTTAACATCAATTGGTATATTTCAAAAAAAGACATTACTTTTCACCATGCTAGGATACAAACCACTAGCTAAAGTGAATTCATCAAGCCCCCTTCTAAGAATAGAAGCTGACACCATATCCATATGGCACAACATAAGTAAATCATCAGCAAAACACAAACTGTTAATACCAAGCTTTTGACACCCTGAATGATACTTAAATCTTTTGTCAAGTTTAATATGTGTTTTAACCATAAGATTCAAGACCTCTATCATAAGAGTGAAAAGATAAGGAGAAATCGGGTCACCCTGCCTTAACCCCCTCTTTGCTTTGAAAAATCCATGGGTCTCACCATTAACGCATACAGAGAAAGAGGCAGTCTCTAAACATGTCATGATCCAATGGTCATAAGGGGATGGAAACCAAACTCTTTAAACATTTCCTAAGAAAAGACTAACTAACCGTATCATAGGCTTTTTGGATGTCAATCTTAAAGGCGCAATTCCTAATACCACATTCCCAATTATAACCCTTCATAAACTCCTGGGCAAGTAAAATGTTATCACTAATAAGCCTACCCGGTAAGCCTACACGGTATGAAAGCACTCTGATTAACATCAACTAAACCATTTAGAACCGGTTTAATCCTATTGGTTAACACCTTGCTGATAATCTTATAAACAATATTGCAACATGAGATGGGTCTATAGTCAGTAACCTTAGCCGGACTGCTAATTTTAGGGATAAGAGAGATAAGAGTAGTATTAACCTAGCCCAACATATTCCCACGAGAAAAATATTCCCTCACAGCATCACAAACATCTAACTTCACAATCTCCCAGGCAGCCTTGAAGAATTTAGAAGTGTATCCGTCAGGACCAGCAGCCTTGTTATCTTAAAAACTAAATAACGCCTCTTTAATTTCACCCTCAGAAAAAGGTTTAATAAGATCAATGGATTTCTCAACATTAAGCCGCTTCACAAATAACCCAGCTACATCTTCAATATCATAGACCTCATCACACGTACCCAAAAATGAAGTAAAATGATTAAAAATCTAGTGGCAACATCATCACCATAATAGGCATTACCCTCATTATCATATACCACTTGAATCATGTTCTTACTCACTCTGCCTCTAATAACGTTATGGAAGTACTTACTATTAGTATAACCATCTCTAAGCCATTCAACTTTAGTTTTTTGCATCAACACTTTCTGTTCATCAATCATAGCTTCCTTATAAGCACTAGCACAAAGTCTTTCCTCCTCTTTCAAACTACTATTCCATGGTTCCTTCTCTAATCTAACTTGAATATTTTCTAACTCAATCTTAAATTTCTTGACCTTCTCAAACACATTCCCATTTTGTTTATTTAACAGTCTCGTATATTTCTTCATAGCTCTAAGACGTTTAACAAGTCTAAACATAGCATAACCTTTAACATCCACTTTCCAATGTTCATCAACCACCTCTTTAAACTCCTTCTTATCAGCAACATAGTTCATAAACCGAAAAGATCTTGGCATAAAAACACTAATCTCTTGTAAACACAAGAAAACCGGAAAATGATCAAAAGAAAAAAAAGGATTAAACTCAAAAAAATTGTTCGGATATTGATCAACGAAAAATTCATTTCCCATCACTCTATCTAACTTTTTGAAAATACCTGCTCCAGGGTTTCGTAACCTCTGAATCTAGGTATAAAACATCCCCCTACTAGTAATGTCCTCAACACCTAACTTATCCGTACATTCCACAAAATGCCTTTTTTCTTCAAATCTGATAAACTTACCACTCGAGTTTTCATTAGTTCTCAAAATGACATTGAAGTCACCCATAAGAACCCAAGGGGAATTAGCAATAGTAACACCATGATCAATCAAATTCTTCCAATGTCTAATCCTAGGAGTAAGATAATTCTCACCATAAACCACTAAGATAAACACCTTCCTATTGTCTTTAATAAACGTAACTAAAAAATGCATCACTTGGTCAATTTGAGAAATAAGAGTAGCATCCACCACACTTTTGTCCCAACCTACAGCAATCCTATATCCCTTTGGACTATCTAAAGAATTAGAACACCAAAGCCAATTACCAAAGACCTCATCACAAACCCTGTTAACCATCTTCTTACGCAACTGCGTTTCAATAATCCCTATAATAACAATACCATTATCCTTAACAAAATTCCTAACTTCATTTTGTCTTAGGGTATTACCTAACCCCTTGACATTCCACGATGCAATATTTATACTCATTATTAAACCGGAGGAGGTGGAGCAGATAAACCCTGCATCTGGTTTAAATCTGAGTCCATAACGTTTGAAACTAGATTGGTTGCCATAAATTTAGCATTCAGACTTAGGTCTTCAGCCACATCTTCTTCCATAATCCCACCACTGTCATTTTGAATAGCCTCAAGGGCAAGTTTAAAAGCTACATCACCAATAGATGATTTGTAGAATTCAATCTTCTCAACAGACCAAGAGTTCAGCTCAGTAGAAGTAAGAACCCGACCCGTTTTGAAAAACAATTCCACCTCAACAAACTGTTTCCTCAAATCGTGAACACTAATCATATCTTCCTCATCATTGTACACCTCCTCATAAACTTCTTGGTAAGATTCATTTTCAGATAAATTCTTCTCCACTAACAGCTCTATACTTTGATCCGCTATGTTCTTAGTCTCTATGGCTATCATCTTATTGCTGTGACTAATTTTCCTACTAATGGTGTCTATCTTAGATTTCAACTCACTAACAGATGCCCTTTTAACTACCTCCTCCATTTTCGTAATGAAATACTCCCTTAACCTATCATCCCAACAACTCTTCTCTGCCACAGAAATAAGGACTCCTTTCTCACAACACATATCAATTTTCTTCATCATACTTTCCCATTCCAATGTCTTCTCCAGTCCATCTTCATCTTCCAACGTAGCAAATCTATTATGAGAACTATTAGATACCTCTACATTACTCTCCTTCCTATTTCCTTTTGTTCCTTTCTTTTCAACTATATTTTCATTACCCTTCCCATTAATCTCACTATCTATTTCCATCTGACTCATCTCTTTAGCAACCTCCTCCATACCTACACTATTAACAACCCCATTACTTGCCTTCTTCACTTGATACCTCTGCTCCATACCGTCCCTATTGCACCTTTGATCACCCAAACCTATTCCACCCCTACCCATACCTCTTCTCATTCTACCTCTACCTCTCACATTTTAACCACACCTACTAGTACCTTCACCATAATTATTACGCTGCCCAATATTCAATCCTCCTACATTCTAATTCCCCCTTCTATTCCCAACAGTCTTCCAACAGTCTTCTTCATTTAAACCCCCTCATTTACTTTAGCTTTACCTTTAACCAGAACAGCCTTACTCTTTTCAGCCTCATTTCTTACACGTTTACTACAATACTCATAGTAGTGACCAAAAACCTTACAGTGAGAACATGTCGGAGGTCGCCAAGGATACTCAACCCTTAACTCCATCTTCTTACCCAATTTTTCATAAGTAACTTCTATAGACTCTGGTAGACGCCTCTCAGCATCCACTTTTATAAGAACCCTAGCAAAACTAGCCCTACCGTAAGCCTTGTCACACATCGATGTGGTAATTCGATCCATCATGATAGGAGTACCTATACAACTAGCAATCCTGCTAATTCCCTCATTACTCCATGCTTCCAAAGGAACATTCAAAATCGTGACCCACAACAGAACTTTAGTGGGTTCAGGCCTCACCATACATAAACCCGGCTCCCATTTTTGAACAAATAAATTACACCCATCCACAAGCCATGGACCATTCTCCATAACAAACTGCATCCCCTCTACCGCTTTAAACTTTAAGAAATATAACCCACATTCATTTGTAATAACTTCAGCAAAATTATAACTCCTCCACATTCTTCTCAAATGACCCATTATATCCCTATAACTCATTTTCATACCTACAAAATACCCTACCAAAGTTAAGTCCCACTTTTTACTACCCTCCTCAACCACATGATCTAAATTCGCACTAGCTACACCCTTCTCATTAAACTTCACAGGATATAACTTTAGCATATTGCTATTGCTTTCCACAAACCCTTGAACAGCCTGCGTAAAAGCTTTCGAAAGAACTGTATTCACACCTTCCTCCATAACAGTATCCCCGATAACAACAACCTCCTCTACCTCATTTCCCTTCCCATTAGCACCATTCAAACTAGACATACATTATTATCCTTAGACAGAACCCCAACCTCATTCCTATTACCTCCATCAATCAAGACATCACCCTCCTAAGCAACCTAGGACCTTCATCAATATTAATCTTATTAAAAATAGGGTTTTAAGCCACAGGAACTAGCATAGGACATAGTACCCCATTACTACTACCCAACATAACATTAGAAGTTGAATTAAAAATGACATTTCCTAGTTTTCTCTGAGGATCACTCAACATTTCATCAACCACCTCATGTTCAATACTAGCATACACCTCACTCTCAGTCACGAACTCATTCACACTTCTAGAATCCTAACTATGGGTTTCAGAGCAAGCAATCGAACCACCACCCCTACCTTCCCCAACATCACTATCACCATTAAAATCAACCCCTTCTATATCCTTTATCCCATAACTTTTCTTAACCCCCTTCTTAAAACTAACATGAGAGGGTTTCGATACCTGTTTAGCCTGCGTATTCCCAGTAAACAAACCCGTCTCCTTGTTTCTATTCCTATTACCCCTCTTGGTGCGAACAATCTCATCCACAGCCCTAGGTGGCATTTGGGATGAATCAGTAATAGGAGGATCCTGTTTCACCATGATAACAGGTAACGAATCAAGCAGAGAGATAGAAAAGAAGAAACATGGTGATTGAGGTTAGAATTAATAAGGATAAAGGTGTATGATGAAAGATGAATAATAAAAGTATAAGTGTGTGTAATGGTTAACAAACCCAAAACAGTATCAACTAATTTTTAAAAATAACAATAGAATGATTTAATGGTAAAAACTATATGGAATAGTAGATCAGGAACAGTAGAACAATTATCCAAAATAAAATCAATGATCCAAAGGTTGGATCAAATTTAAATGGATGATTACTTAATAAAATTTCATGGTTTTTAGAGAGAGAAAAAAAGGTGCGAGAGAAAAAGGTGATTTTTGATTTTTGATTTTTGATTTTTGATTTTTTATTACTTTTTTTCTTACATGAAATGTCAAATACTTAATGTCTAGTTTTTTATATTATTCACCTTTTTAGGCTTCCCAAGGATAAAAAATATCCTTATTGTTTTCAAAGAAAGCAACGTGTTGTTAGTGAAAAATCATATCTCGACCGTTATATTATGGTGTGTCGTCGAGATGTTGTTTTTCCGGTGCATTCACAACTACTTCAAATACTAGCTGACCAACTTCTACACCAGGAAAAACACGACTAAAACTACACAAAAAAATCCCTAGGTGTGTTTTATACATCTAGAATCCGTGCAAACATGTTTTCCACAAATTTTATGTGGTTTATATGGACTGTAAATTAATAATCCGGGTTTTTCTTAGGTTTGGATGATTTTGGCCGGTTACGACATTTTTGGTCGGTTTTGATCAGTTTTCGACTGGTTAAGTCGCTTTTGACCAAGGGTTTTTGAATAAAAACGTACTTCTTGTTTCAAGCTTTCATTTCTTAGTCGTGATCTTGAAATGGAGTCGTGTAGCACATGTTATGACTTTGTATTGCAACCCTCATGTTTTTTGATAATTTTCTAAATATGTTTTTGTGTGTTAGCGATTATGTTTGGCTCTCTCTCTCTTTACAGAATGGAATTAGTAAAACTAGATCCCTTTTGTACATTTTTGTATGTTGTATATATGTATGTTTTATGGGAAGTCGAGGCACAATAGTTTGTATGTAACTCTACAAATACATACACAAATAAAGATAGAAAAACGGGTTTAATGTGAATCCAAGAGCAAATATCAACAAAGTATACCCCAATCATACCGGTAAGGAGGTTTAACAGAATAATAGATTTAATAAATAGCTCGCCATTGAAATAGAATAAAATGATGAATCAAAATTTTCAAAGTCATATAATACATAAGCATGAGTTTCTTACTTTTTTTTTCTTAAAGGTAAATTTATTAAGAAAATGAGCCACAAAGGCAAAGTAAAACCCGCTTCAAAGCTTACAAAAATAGATAGGACACATCCCTACCAAGAAGCTTAAGCAACAAAAACATTGGCATGGACAAATCCCATACTCAAAAACCACCCCAACAAATACAAAAAGCTCAAAACACACTCCTTATACAAAAAAAAAAACCATGACCCATAAAACCTATACTTCTTGAAATCCAAAAAAAGCAACGCCTGGCAATAAACTTCATCAGAATCAATAAACACTTGTCAGCATACATCTTGGGCAAAAGACCAAGCACCTGTAAACAAAGAAATACCAAACTCCTCCTTTGCCACCAAGACAAACCATTCCAGATGTCAGTAATCTTAACCCATGAAGGGAACAAAACTTGCACCCATATCCAATTACACAACCAAAAAGCAGCCCCACCAAAGGACCAGCAGAACCAACATGTAAATATAGAACACATACTTATACAAGTGGTGGTGGTGCAACCATACCATGCATTTGGTTCATATCAGCATCCATACTATTTGAGACAATATTACTCGCCATAAATTGTGCACTCCCACTAAGGTCTTCAGCCACATCTTCATCCATAATCCCACCTTTATCCATCTTAATAGCATCTACAACCAAATCAAAAGCCTTACTGCCAATAGACGATTTGTAGAAATCAACCTTCGCATTAGACCACGATTCAAACTCAACAGCTATAAACACTTTCCCCGTCTTAAGGAATAATTCCACTTCAGCATATTGTTTCCGCAAATATAAGATCCTAATCCTATCCTCCTCATCTTTATATACTTCCACATATACCTCTTGGTAGGCCTCATTAACTGATAATTTCTTATCCACCATAACCCCTCTAAATTTATCATCAGCTATGTTTTCTGCTGTAATAGCAATCATATTTCTGCTATGGTTTAACTGCTTCTCAAAGCGACCAATCTTGGATTGGAGCTCACTGACTGAAGACCTTCTAACCACATCTTGCATTTTCTTTGTGAAATAATACCTCAACTCATCATCCCAACACATCTTCTCATCCACTGAAATTTGAGTACCCTTTTCACAACACATATCTATATTTTTCATCATTTCCTCCCATTCCACTGTTTTCTCATTTCCATTTTCATCACTTAAACTTGCAAACCTGTTTTGAGAGTTAGATTGCACATCACTGTTACTGTCATTCCTGTTCGGCTTCCTTGTCTTCCTTATCTCAATATTACCACATCCATTACTACTCACATTGGCCTCTTTCTCTATATCCATGTGACTTACTTCCATGACATCAGAACTTACACCCTTTTCAACAACAACCCCAATACCACCCTTCTTCACTTGAAACCTCTACTCAACACCCTCCATATTCAGTCTTTGATCACCAACACCTCTACCACCTCTTCCCATACCAACCCTACCCGATCCACCTCTACCCCTCACATAATAACTACCTATGCTAGTACCTTTACCAAGGTTACTTCACTGACTAGAAACAGAAACTCCCACTCCCACATTACCCTGATTGTTACCCACTACCTTCCAACCATCCTCATCTTGCTGATACACCTCATTAGCCTTAGTTATTCCCATATCTTAAGTCACATTAACCTTCTTAACCTCACTATTAACACGTTTAGTACACATTTCAAAAAAATGTCCAAAAACCTTACAATGAGAACACATTGGTGGCCTCCAAGGATAATCAGCTCTTAGTTCCATCTTCTTTCCCAGCTTTTCATATGTCACTTCTACAATCTCTGTAAGCCTCTTTCAGCATCCACTTCCACTAATACCCTCGCGAAACTAGCCCTACCATACGCCTTATCACACATAGAAGTTGTGATCCTATCCATCATGATCGGTGTCCCAATACAGCTTGTTATCCTACTAATCCCCTCATTACACCAAGCCTCAAGAGGAATATTAAAAATCCTAACCCACAAAGGAATTTTAGTGGGTTTAGGTTTCACCATACACATACCCGGTTCCCACATCTAAACAAACAACGGACACCCATCAACTAGCCAAGGACCATTTTCTAATACAAATTGCATACCCTCTTCCGACTTAAACTTTAAAAAATATAGTCCACTCTTATTCGTAATCACCTCCATAAAGTTGTAACTTCTTCACATTCTTCTTAGATGCCCCATTATTTCCCTATAACTCATCTTTTTTCCCACAAAATATCCAACCAAAGTCTTGTCCCATTTCTTACTCCCCTCCTCAACCACATGGTCTAAACAAGCACTCACTATACCCTTCTCATTCACATTAACAGGGTATAACTTCAACACATTGCTATTACTTTCAACAAAGCCTTGGACAGCTTGCATAAAAGCAATAGACATCACCGTGTTCACACCCTCCTCCATAACAATATCCCCTACATTACTCACTTTAACATTCCTATTACCCTTGTTACTAATCTCACTCAAACTAGGCCATTTTTGCATGTTGTTAAATGAAGAACTGGCACTAGCATTACTACCTCCATCTACCAAATTAACACCACTGCTAAGCATTTCAGGCCTATCGTTAATAACAATCCTATTAAGAACAGGATTCTCAGCCACTGGCACTGGCATGGGACCTAAAACACTATCATTATCCTTACTACCCTCAGCAACAACAGAACAAAAAGTGATATTACCTATATTCTTACGAGGTTCATTACATATTTCATTCACCAAATCCTGTTCCAAACCTGCTAAAACTTCACCCTCAGGCACTGATTCGCTCAAGCTTCTAGAGTCATGACTTTGTGATTCTGAGCATGCCACAGAGGCTCCATCTAAAACATCACCATTCTCACTCTATCCATCAAAATCAACCCCTTCAATATCCTTCCCACCCACACTCTTCTTAACCCCCTTCTTAAAACTAGCGTGAGAGGGTTTTGATACATGTTTAGCTTGCGTATTACCAATAAACAACCCCTTCTCCTTGTTTTGATCCCTATTACCCCTCTTAGAACGGCTAACCTCATCTGAATCCCTAGGTGGGATTTGGTCTGAATTAGTGTTTGGAAGATCTGGCTTCACCATGATCAAAAAGAGGAATAGAAAAGATGAACATAGTGATAGATGATGTATAAGAAGAAAGGCTGTGAAAAATGAATCAAAATGAACAAAAGTGTGTGTTTAAGTGCGTGTAACGATGAAACCCAGAACAATAATATCAATATAAAAGTGAAATAGTGGAAAAATTAACGGTGGAATTTTATATGTATTTGTAGATCTGAAACAGTAGAATCAAATGCAAAAATAAAATCAATGATCCATTTGATGGATCAAATTTAGATGATAGATTTCTTAATAAAATGTCAAGGTTTTTTAGAGAGAAGGAAAAAAGAGAGAGAAATCACATAGCATGAGTTTCGTACTTGAAATGTCAAATACTTATTGTCTAGTTTTGTATATTATTCACTTTAGGCTTCCCAAGGAAAAAAATATGAATATTGTTTTGATCAAAGAAAGCGACGTGTTGTTAGAGTAAAATCATATCTCGACCATTATATTATGGTGTGTCGTCGAGATGTTGTTTTTCCGGTGCATTCACAACTACTTCAAATACTAGCTGACCAACTTTTACACCAGGCAAAACACGACTAAAACTAAACAAAAAAATCCCCAGGTGTGTTTTATACATCTAGAATCCGTGAAAACATGTTTTCCATGAATTTTATGTGGTTTATATGGAATTTATATTAATAATCCGGTTTTTTCATAGGTTTGGATGATTTTGGCCGGTTACGGCATTTTTGGTCGTTTTGGTCGGTTTTGATCAGTTTTCGACTGGTTAATTCGCTTATGACCAAGGGTTTCCGACTAAAAACGTACTTCTTGTTTCAAGCTTTCATTTGCTTAGTCGTGGTCTTGAAACAGAGTCGTGTAGCACATGTTATGACTTTTTATTGCAGCTCATGTTTTCTGATAATTTTAATCTAAATTTGTTTTTGTGTGTTAGCGATTATGTTTGGCACTCTATTTCTTTACAGTATGGAATTAGTAAAAGTAGATCCCTTTTGTACATTTTTGTATGTTGTATATACGTATGTTTATTATGGGAAGTCGAGGAACAATAGTTTGTAAGTAACTCTACAAATACATACACAAATAAAGAAAGAAAAGCGGGTTTAATGTGAATCCAAGAGAAAAGATCAACAAAGTACCCCCATCATACCGGTAAGGAGGTTTAACTGAATAATAGATTTAATAAATAGCTCGCCATTCAAATAGAATAAAATGATGAATCAAATATTCAAAGTCATATAATACATAAGCATGAGTTTCTTACTTTTTTTTCTTAACGGTAAGTTTATTAAGAAAAGGCCACAAAGGCAGAGTACAAAGCTTCAAAGCTAAACAAAAAATTAATTGGGACACACCCCAACTAAATAACTTTAAGCAGAAAACATTGGCATAGAGTACAAATCCCATACCAAACATAACACTACCAAAACAAAAAAACTGGCAATGGACAAACCCCATGCTCAGAAACCTAGCAACTAAAAGAGATTGATAGCTGCTTCCTATACCAACAATACTTGATCACAATTGATAAGACCAAGACCCTGCAAATCCATGGCACTTCCAAAATAAGACTGATTTATAGTTATATGTGAGAACCACTTCAGAATACATGGCAGTTCTAGTTCAACCACAAAGGGAAGAAACCAGGAACTACCAATCCATCCCCCATGGAAACCCCACAATATAACTATAACACCAGTAATGCAGGCAAGAAAAAACCTACACATAAACGCCATCAGAAACATTCAGCAGGAATAAAGTGAGAGGTGCCAGAGTAGCACATCATGGTTATTGCCTCCTCAAAACCTCAACTATGTAAAACCCAGTGGGAAACCATAGAAGGAGGAAAGAGTACAACTAACCATGAATCCTCTCACATGATGCCTAACCCAGATTATCTATCATCATGACATTAAGCAGATAATAGGTTAGTAAAAGGAGGACAAAGCATCAGAAAATAAGCTTGGAAAATAAAACATTGTACAATGGATTAAACAAGGAACGAGAGTACCATGCCTTGCAAGACGACACATCTTTCAGCACGCTCTAGAAAGCATAGCACCCCCACCCAAGATAAAAACCAGAGTCCACTAATAGCACATCAAGCTTCCCCGAATCATCCAAATTTGTCCTCCTAAAATCCTCATCAAAAGAGAATATCAGATATCATGACCAATAATGAATATCAGCAGAATGTTGCAAACAGACCAGTAACAGAACACCACCAACCATTCATAACAGCAATCATCAAATACCCTACATACAAAAACAAACCTCCAAAAAACCATTTCTGTTAACATCATAGAGCATACAAAGATGAGTCCAACTCATATTGCATAACCATAAACCAGTCCCACCATAGGACCAGCCAAACCAAACATACAACAAAGCCACACCACTCATAAAGACTTCAGATGATCCGTAAGCTCAAAAGCAACTCTTATACCAGGGTTGCTATCATTACATAGCTTAATACTCCATATAGTAGCAGCTTTAACCACATTAGCAGACAGATTCATACTCAAACATAGTAACATAAGTCTAACAGTATCAATGACCATCTTAACTAACACAACGATATCCCTATGCTTCATACCCATCCTTCTGTTATATCTTTCCTGTCATAAGAAGTAAATACAAGCTCCAAAAAGGAGTCTCTGAATAACACTCCAAACATTGTTCTTAGTAGGATTACTCACCATACCAGAAATAGCACAAGACCAAATATTACTAATATCATCCATAAGCGCCATAAGTTTAAGCCTTTCCCATAACCTCTTTGAAAAACTACAAGAAAAAACAAATGGCTATGGGATTCATTTTTGTAACCACATAAGAAACAAGACACATCACTAGCGTTAAACCATTTAGCTAACCTATCACCAGTTTTAAGTCTTTCCTTAATAGCAAGCCATGTAATGAAAGCATGTCTAGGAATACATTGAGTAAACCATACATGTCTATACTAAATAACCTCTGGCTGCTCAGTCATTAAAGCTCTCCACACCTTAGTTTGACTAAATCTCTTCTCAATACCACCTTTGGTACACCATATAGTCGAATCTCTCTTATTCTCGTCTAAAAAAGGAACTGGAACATCAAGCACTTCACTTAAAGCACCATTCCAATTAGTTGGCCACACCCAAACACCATTGTTTATGAGATTAATAACCTTGTTAATGGAAAAACCAGCCAACTCAATCATTCTAGCATTAATCAGTTTACTAAGAGGACCTTTAGTGTGCCATCTATCAAACCAAACATTACATGATTTCCCATCCCCAAGTTTAACAAACACAAACTCCTTTATCATATCTCTAAGGGCTAAGAAATGTCTCCAACACCAAGACATGCTTCTTATAGACTTAATATCCAAGATATATTTACCTTTAAGCTTATGAATCCTAGCCCATTTAACCCATATGTAGTCTTTATTACTAAGAATATGCCATAGGTGCTTAGTCATAAGAGCGTTGTTCCAACTATGCATTGATTTGAGCCCAAGACCCCCTTGGCTTTTAGGAACACAAACATCAACCCACCTCACACTCACTTTAGCTCCAACCTTATCCTTGTAACCCCACAAAAAGTTATCAAGAAGGTTATCTATATCATCACAAATGGCTAAGGGTAAAATGAACAAAGAACCCCAATAAACTTGCATAGACAACAAGACAGAAGTAATCAACTGAAGCCTACCCGCGAAAGATAAACTTCTATTCTTCCAACTATTGATCTTATTTTGCAACACCTCCAAAAGAAAAATACAATCCTTTTTAGTTATTCTCTTAGACACTAAAGGAACACCCAAATACCTAATAGGCAACGTGCCTTCAGAAAAGGGCATAACCATCTTAATATTATTTTTAATCTCACTAGGCGTATTACAAAAAAACAAATTGCTTTTAGCCATACTAGGAAATAAACCAGAAGACATAGTAAACTCATCCAGACCACGTCTAAGAATGGAAGCCGAAAATAAATCAGCATTGCATATCATCAAAAGGTCATCAGCAAAAAACAAGCTAGATATTTTCAAGACTTGACAACCCGAATGATACTTAAACCTCCTATCCCTCCTAATTTGTCTTTTAACCATAAGATTTAAAACTTCCATAACAAGCGTAAACAGGTATGGTGAAATTGGGTCACCCTGCCTAAGACCTCTATTAGCTTTAATGAATCCATGGGTCTCACCATTAACAGAAACCGAGAAGGAAGCAGTTTTCAAGCAAACCATAATCCAATGAATCATCACTGGATGAAAGCCAAAACTTTTAAGACAAAATTCCAAGAATTCCCAACTCACCGTGTCATATGCTTTTTGGATATCAATCTTAAAGGAACAATTAGTAACCCCCATATCCCAATTATAACCTTTCATAAACTCTTGGGCAAGTAAAATGTTGTCGCTAATTAATCTACCCGGTATGAAAGCACTTTGATTGACATAAACTAAATCACCAAGGACAACCTTAATTCTATTAGTAATCACTTTGCTAATGGTCTTATAGACAACATTACAACATGAAATAGGCCTATAGTCAGTGACTTTAGCAAGGGATGTAATCTTAGGAATAAGAGAAATAAGATTAGTATTAACCTGGCCAAGAAGCTTCCCACTAGTGAAAACCTCCTTAACAACAACACATATATCATCACCCACCACATTCCAAGCAGCTTTGAAAAACTTTGAGGTAAAGCTATCAGGACCCGAAGATTTACTATCCTCAATGCTAAACAGAGCTTCCTTAATCTCCACATTAGAAACAGGCTTGATTAGATTAACCGACCTCTCCACATCCAATTTCTTCATAAACAGACTCGCAGGGTCTTCAATGGGAATAACATCATCACACTTACCAAGAAAAGAGCTAAAATGTTTGACAAACATGTCAACAACCTTGTCAGAATAACACGCGTTAACATCATCATCATAAAGAACCCGAATTCTATTACGGCTCACCCTTCCACTTATGACATTATGAAAATAAGCACTATTTGAGTCACCCTCTTTTAGCCATTCTATTTTAGTTTTCTGCTTAAGAAGTTTCTCTTCATCAAGAATAGCTTCTCTATATTCTCTAACAGAAGTCTTTTCATCATCACGCAACACGGTATTATTAGGATCTTTATCTAAAGAAATTTGAATCCCTTCAAGCTTATCCTTCCACTCCTTAACCTTCTCAAAAACATTACCATTCTTCTTATTAAGCAATCTCAAACCCCTCTTCAAATTTCTAAGCCTCTTAACAAATCTAAACATAACAAAACCCTTAACATCAATTTTCCACCCTTCCTTAACCACCTCTTGAAACTCCTTCTTATCAGTTAAAAAATTCATAAACCTAAACGCCTTGGCCTTAAACATCTGAGCCTCAGGAATACATAAGATAGCCGAGCAATGATCAGAAGACATGTACGGCATAAAATTAGCATAACTAGCCGGAAACATATCAATGAAATACTTGTTTCCCATAATCCTATCTAACTTTTTGAAAACACCATACTCCGTATTCCTCATACGCTGAACCCAAGTATAGAACATGCCACACATATTTATATCCTCCATTTCAATCTGCTCAACACACTCCATAAAATCACGTCTTTCATCAAACCTAAGGTACTCACCACTAGAATTCTCATTGGTCTTGAGAATAACGTTAAAATCACCCATCATAACCCACGGGCAATCCTTAACAACTAAGCTATGATCAACTAGATTGCTCCATAATCTTTTCCTAGGAGTAAGATAATTCTCCCCATAAACTATAGAAACATAAATATTAACATTCTCTTTAATAAAAGTAACCAAGAAATGCATAACTTGACTACTCTGAGACAATAACTGGGCAATGACAGCATTAGTGTTCCATCCCACTGCTATACGACAACATTTACAGCTGTCCACAGTGTTAGAGACCCAAGACCACCCATCAAAAACCTCATCACAGACCTTGTTGACAAATTTCTTCCTCAACTGAGTCTCCACAATTCCCATAAAAACAATACCATTATCTCTTATAAAACTCTTAACTTCTGACTGTCGAGGGAATTACCAATCCCTTTGACATTCCACACTCCTAATTTCGTACACATAATTAAACAAGAGGGGGTGGTGCAGTCATACCCTGCATCTGGCACAAATCTCCATCAATAACATTCGTAGGAACATTTCTTGCAACAAACTGAGAACTAGCACTCAAATCTACTGCAACATCATCCACCATATCATCTTGTTTCCAATACTTAGCTAAATCCGCAGCCGACGTAAAAGCTTCAGCACCAACAGAAATTTTATAAAACTCAAGTTTGCCTCAGACCAAGAGTTCAACTCAAGTAATGAAAATTCCTGTTTAGTACGAAAGAAAACCTCCACCTCAGCATACTGCTTCCTTAACTCTAAAACTGCAATCCTCTCCACCTCATCAGTATACAATTCCTCATATACCTCTTAAAATGCTTCATTTTTAGAAAGTCCTTTCTCTACCATAACCGCCTTATATCTCTAATCAGCTATATTTTTAACCTCAATTGCTATCATGTTATTACTATGCTGAATTTGTTTATTTAGCACAACAATACTAGCCATAAGCTCATCCAAAGAGGCCTTTCTAGTAACATCTTGCATCTTCTTGACAAAATATGACTTCAACTCCTCATCCCACTTTCTTCTTTCACCAGTCGAAATATGAACCCCTTTTTTACACGCCATATCAATTCTACTCCTCATAACTTCCCAATCTAAAACCTTGTCCACAACCACCTCACTTGCTAATGTAGCAAACCTATTCGCAGATTGAACATTCACAGCAGCCTTCGTGTTTCCTTCTTTATTATTCACACTCCCATCCTTATGCTTACCAGCCACACTATTCTTCTTATCAACTTCCATCCTAGTAACCATTAACCTTTGGCTCCACATTCTCCTTATTACTATTCACATCAACCGTATTCTTCCTAACATTAGGTCTTTGAACATTCACTTCCCTATAAAACCTTTCATGACCAACCCCCTTCCACCTCTACCCGTATTTCCTCTAACTATCTCATTAAAACCCCCTCTGCCATAACCATTAACCATCCTATTCCTTAGTCCATAAGAAGTACTTCCCTCATTAACCTGATTCTTCTTACTTCCCACAGTCGTCCACTCACCATCTTCCTCATTTTGAATCTCCTCATTAGCCACAGCCTTACCTTTATCAACAACTTTTGCCTTCCTCAATGTCTCAATCACACTTCTTTTAGTACAATACTCATAACAGTGACCAAACACTTTGCCATGAGAACAAACCATTGGCCTCCATGGATATTCAACTCTAAGGTCCATGGATTTTCCCAAACTCTCATATGTAACATGGACACTTTCTGGCAAGCCTCTATTAGCCTCTACCTCAATCAATAGTCTAGAAAAACTTGCTCTCCCATACGCCTTATCACACATAGAAGCCGTATTTCTATCCATGATAATTTGAGTACCCACACAACTAGCTATCCTTCTTATACCTTCATTATTCCAAGCCTCAAGAGGAATGTTCCATATTTTAACCCACAATGGAACCTTGGAAGGTTCTGGTTTCACCATACATAACCCTGGTTCCCATTTTTGCACAAACAATGGTACACCATTAACCACCCAAGGCCCATTTTCTAAAATAAAATTCATCCCCTTCTCCGACTTAAATTTGAAAAAGTATAAACCACATTCATTAGTAACCACTTCTGCAAAATCATGCCCCCTCCACATTCTCCTTAGGTGACCCATAATGTCCCTATAACTCATCTTCTCACCCATAAAGTACCCAACAAGAGTCATTACCCATTTCTTACTTCCCAATTCAATAACAGGATCCAAATTAACACTAATCCCCCTTTCTCATTGACATCAACAGGAAGCAACTTAAGCTTTGTACTAGTACTCTCCACCATACCTTGAATCGCCTTCAAAAACACATTAGATATCCTAGCATCAGTGTTTTCTCCAATAACAGTATCACCATTAGCCACATTTCCTTCACCACTCTTACCATGACTTCTATTCTTAGGCAAACTTGGCCACTTTTCAGCATTGTTAAATGAGAAAGTAGCATTGGCATTATTTCCTCCATCAACTAGCTCTTCACCCCTTTTAATAATCCTAGGACCATCATTAACCTTAATCCTATTTAGTATAGGGTTTTCACTAACAGGACTAGCAATACGGGGTCTTATTACTGATATTATGTTCGTGTTTTGGTTTTACATAACCTTTTTCATATAACGGTTTTTATTAAACTCTATACAACGTTATAAAACGTATTATATGATATTTTTACGACAATAGGTCGTATAATGGTTTTGAAGGCAAACGCCTATATTATGATTTACAATAAAGATTTGTATAAAATACCCTTCGGTAATGATTATATATCGGTTTTATGTTAATGATTATTACTAAACTCTATGAACTCGCTCAGCGTTTTGTTGACTTTTAACATGTTTTATCTCAGGTACTTGAAGGTAATTTTCGGGAAGACGACAAGAATTTATGGCCCGCATTTAACTAAAAGTTTCCATTCAAATGTTTTGTAAATTTGTAAGACATAAATAGACCTGAGGACCTATGTAATTTGATATTTATGAATGGAATATGCTTTATTATTAAACGACGCGATTTTTAAGCGTTGTCTATGATTTGAGTAATGTGTTGTCCTGTAACACCAACGAATCTTCCGCTAAATTGAAATATGAATATTTGGGGGTGTTACAGTTTGGCATCAGAGCTCTCGTTATAGAGAACGAAAGATTTTAAAAACCAACATTTTGAATAAAACATTTCAAAATCTTTTAGCTATAAATATTTTTCAATAAATATTTTGAGAAAACTGTTTAAAAATCATTTGACTATAACGGTGCCGAAGAATTCCCGAGTTACCAACAAGGCCAGACTGAGAAGTGTTATTTTAATATATATATATATATATATATATATATATATATATATATATATAACTTGGATTATATATATGTTTTAATTTGATTACATGATTGTTTAATGATTATTCTAATATTTATACGAGATATTTATACGACGTAGATTGTCACAAGAAACCCTAACTCCCCTAGCAAATCAATCGAAGCTGTTTTTGTAGGAAATCTAGCTATTCTAGATCTAAACCAAGTTGTGGATGTTCATAATCCCAACAAAATGGTTGATATTCGTATAAATGTTGATATTAGTTTATTGTGATTTTGAAGATGAATTGTCGAGATTAAATCTGATACCGATGTCATGACGATCTTTCCTTATAGAGTTAAGTTTGGCAAAACCTCACCACCTGGAAAGGCGTCATCTGATTCGGTGTCACCCAATTCTTAAATTTGAAATCGAAAAGGGTAAATGTTGCACTTGAGGCTGTCATTAGAACCATTACCCAAAAGCCTCATGCCACTTGTACCTTTCCGAGAAGTCTAATTGAATGTGTGAGTCATTTCCTACTAGTGACTCATTTGATAATTATTGTTATAAGATCTATAGAATTGGAAATTAAGTGTTCATCATGTCGAGCTTCTATTGCCCTTTACAACACCGAAGAATAAGGTTGTAAGAAATGGAGAATAAGGTAGAATGTCGCGTTGAGTATAAGTTGGTTGAAACTTGGATAAAGTTAGAATTAACTCATATGGAATATGAGATTGTTAAGAGGGAATCGTTGAGTCCTGTGATTGAATTATAAAGTTTTAAATGATTGTTGGTTCGTGTTAAGGGTTGTTCCTAGACCATTGTCCAATGACGAGGATGCCCAGTGTCTAAACAATAAATTGAAGAAATCTTCTTCTGAATTGGGGCCGATGGATCTTCCGGGACACATGGAACACCTAATGACTGTTGTAGATTAGTAATCATTGTAGTTTTTTTTTAAATCACTAACTTAACTAAGACATCAGTTGGAAGAATGAGTCCTTGAAATTGTATAACATAGTGACACGTAATGTGTAACGATACAATTTATGACTTGTTTGTGATTAATGAAAAGACTATCTTAGATTGCTAAATTCTACATGTATCATTGTTATCTATCTTTTCTTGCTTCTTCCTAGTGTTCGCATTAGTGATGAAACCATTAAAGAAAGTACTCATTTCGGATAGAGTTGCGTTGTAGATTCTTCTCTTTGTATTCCTGAGTGCCATCGAGGTCATGAACCTCATGATTATTTGGCTAAGCTCATTTCCTATCATATCGTAGTTAGTTCTTGGTGAACAACTCTTCATCACTCTTTTACAGATCACTCATTGTTTTTATAAGTTAAAATAGTGTCCCTTGACAAAAATTGAATTTTCATCACCATATGGATTATTCAAAGTGAGACTTATAAGTAATCGTTATCGAAATAAAGTTGTTTATGAAACACCTTAGAGAACTTAATTTATTCCATAACGAAGAACATCTCTGTAAATTCATTTTGATTCTTATTCCAGAATTAAGCATGAAAATATTTTTATTTTAAACATGATGACAAAATTTTGACGAACTGAGTATTGCATCGTTAATCAAAAAATTGTACATAGTTGCGTGCCTACGTACAATTTGGAAGGGACCATGCAAGGCTGATTAGTAGTCACCATGAAATTCTTAATAAACACTACATTTTCTTTGTAATTGTGAAAGATTAAATTTTCTTTATGAGATCTGCAAGAAGTGCAAAAATAGGGACATATTGTTAGAGACACCTATATATGTGCCCGTACAATTTATTTTTCAGAATCGAATTTACTCATCTGTGGATATTGTCTTAATTGACAATTGATATCCCCTTCGTGTCCAATTCCCTCATGGTGAGATTCTTTGGAAAATTTTCTAATTACCGAGTGTTGATTCCCGACTGGGTGTATCGACGTTCCTATCATTTGATTAGATTCCATTTGAATGACCTGGGTAACGATCCGAGGTGCTTTCAGATGCATAAACATATCATGAAAACATGGGATATATCCATACTCGTTAATGTTTTCGTCTTTATCTGATTTGAAATTCTCTCGCGTAAATCATGCGTTGACCTTACCCTTTTAATGTTAACTATGTCTCCAGATATCCTTGATTTGTGAAGGATTACGAGTTATTCTTAGCCTTTTGAGAAATTCTTATCTTATCAACGGTAATAAAACTGGAAAGTTGGTAATGCCATTAGGATGGATTGGTTGATTATGACATGATGTCATTATCTTAATTGATGGGAACTCGAGTAGAAATCGCCTAAAAGATAAGATGTTGATTATCAAAGGTGATCCAAATAATTCCCATGGGAGGTCGTATCCTGCATTCAGGCTTGAAATTATACCATGAATGGTTGTGAACTAGTCATAGATCTTGTAATCTAGAAAGAACCTACTGTGGATTTATTAAAAGATGTTCCTGCTATCTGAGACTTTCTGAGGTATTTGCTTATGAATTACCTAGACTTTCGCCAATAAGGCAAGTTGAATTTGGTATTGATTATATTCTCGGTACTGTACCTGTAGCATGTGCACTATACGTCAGCACCATCTGAATCAAAAGGGTTACCGTACAACTGAGAGAGTTGTCGGAGAAAGCTTTTATTCTACCGAGCTCGTCATCATGAAGAGCTATGGTGTTATCATTCCTTATATTTATTAATTACCGTGAACTAAGTAAAGTGACGATCAAAATTGATATCCATTACCTAAGATGAAAGATTTGTTCGATCATTTACAAGGTTCTAGCGTATGTTCCAAAAATTTGATCTACGGTCTGGTTGTTATTATCAAATTTGCGTCCGCAAAGGAGATTATTTATTCCAATCACTACATCCAGAACTTGTAATGAACATTATGAGTTTCATGTGATACCGTTTGGATTCACCAACTCACGTGTGGCATTCATGAGATTGATTAATCATGTGTGTAAGCCATAGTCTTTATTCATTCATACATTCCTACTGCAATGTAACCTACTGTTGCTTTGATCTCTAGGTGTGGGATTGAATGTACACATACCTAGAGTAGTTTGTGTTAATCAATAATACAAACCCTTTGGGAAGAATTCGACTTTTTTAACCATCTTGTTCTAATCATTATTTTATTTCGCTATGTTTAATCATATGAATGATGATTACTCTAGGTAAAACGGTTTCGACTGTTTGAGTCTAACGATATTGGATTCAACACCATCTGTGGACTATCCTGAGTATTTATCATGTGATTTAAAGATTTGATCCCTTACATTATTTCATCGCGTGATCAATGGTAGTGGAATCTATGTGACTCTTCAAAGATCGGAGCCATTAAGGCTTTGGGTTATACCAAAAAGAAAGTGCAAAAATGTGTTGACAGATATTTTATCAAAGGATTATTAAGGAATTATCCCGTTATACCCAGATAATTTAACTAAATTCCCTTAGGAGTAGATGTTGTGTATACCTCAAGGAAACCTAAGAGGGATTGAGGAAACCATATTACCCATAACATGGAATTTGGAACGACAGTTTTTGCTTTTCAACTAAGAAAATTTTGACCAAAGTTTAAACAAAGATTTTTCGAACAATTAAGGATCTTGTTAAATATTTTCGATAAATCAACAAAGATCGTGTTAACTAAATTAAAATTATTTTAAAACATTTTTCTATATTTGGGAAAACTAAGAAATTACAAAATTTGACGTTTACGTTTTATAAATTAAATATTTATTATTTAATTACTTGTAATGTTTATCGATGTTTAAAACATCGGACTGGGCAAAACTAATAAATATAATAGTTGAGACAAAACTAAAACTTAGAAAATATGAAGAAAGAATTTATGAGAAATTACGATCATGATATTTATTTCATCGGGGAAGGTGAAAGAAATTACTGACGTGTTATGTAGAAAGGACAAAGAATCAATTAGGATGTGTTCCTTAGTAATGACCACACAGAATAATTTGTCCGAGCAATTTAAAAATAGCTGATGCTTGTAAAAAGGATAATATAAATAATAAAGGGTTTCGCGGCTAATGAGAACCATTAGAAATGGGAGCCCATGGCGCTAAGTGTTTAAAAGGTCATTTTAGTTGCATAAATATGAAGGTTTGTGAGATTTACTCATGTTAGAATCCCATGAGTTTAAGTATTCTACTCATGTCATTTCTGGTAAAATGTATCTTTATCTGAGGAAGTTGTACTGATGGCCAAATATGAAAACAGACATCGCAATATACGTTAGCAAATATCTAACTTTTGCGAAGGTCAAGGCTAAACACCAAAATCCATAAGGATTGCTTCTACAGCTTATTAATCCTGTTTGGAAGTGGGATAGAATCACCATGGATCTTATCACAAATCTTCCAAGGTCATCATCTGGATTTGATTCTATTTGAGTCATCATCGACAAACTGACAAAATTTGCTAATATCATTCCCGTTAATGATAGGTTCTCGATGGAGAAGTTGACTCACTTGTATTTAAAGGAGTTGTGTAAGCATAGTGTGCATGTATCGATCATCTCTATCAAGATCTTCGCTTCACATAAAATTTCTGGAGATTCCTTCATAAGTCAGTGGGAACGAATCTCGATATGAGTACTTCTTACCACTCCCAATCGAAGGGACAGGGTGAAGTAACGATACAAACACTAGAAGTCTTGCTTTGTGCTTGAATGATTGACCTTTGGCAATGACTGGATAATCACTTTCCTTTGGAGAGATTATCATTGATAATTATCACATTAGAATAGAGATCGAATTTTGTGAGGATCTATATAAAGAAAAGTTTAAGAGCATTTGTAGGCAGGAGTTTGGATGGAAATACCCAACCCACGAGGCCTGAAATGATTGTGGAAATTAGGATCTGATTATTCACTGCCAGTAGCGGGCAGGAGGTTATGTGAAAATGAAATGTAGATCTTAAAGTGCAGGATGGGTAGCAAAGCTATGCCGAGAAATTTTTCATCATGGAAAGATGAATGGATGATCTGAAAGACCGTGGGAATCTAAGTCCCTGCTGTATGGGACCATTGAGATAATGTAAAGATTTGGTCTGAGAGGCATATAAGATAGATCTACCCTAGGACTTCAAGGACTGCATGAATTATGTTTCGTATAACGAACTTGATAAAATGTCTATCAAGTGAAAATCTGATTATTTCTTAATGAAGTTTAGATCGGCGAAAACTTGCATGCATCGAAAACCCGTGGACATCATGGATAGAGAAAGTAAGTCAACTTAAGCATGATCGTATTCCCATAGTTATGTTTGATGAAACTCGCATATTGTAATGAATTACACTTGAGAGAAAAGACCGAATGTGGAGGAAATGCCCACATGTCTTTGACTCTATAAGAAGCGAGTAGTAAGATAAATTGATCTTTAAGGACAAAGATCCTTGATGTGTCGTGGATAGTATATTAATTAGATACGTTATAGGGTAAAATACAAAAATTACCTTTAGGAAAAAGTAATAGACTAAATTTAACAAAGACGGATTCAATTAAACACATTGATGATCCAAGTTCGTTGTACATGAAGATCGAGTGAATTTAAGACGTTTTGTTTCGATTTGGACAATTGATTTGAATGGGTTTCGGTTTTTTTAAAACTAAAATTAATCCTACAAATTAAAACCTAAGTGCATGAATCATTCCCCGTTTAACAATTATTTAAATATTCAAAAGAAAATTAAACTATTTAAAAATCTATTTAAAATTAACTATTTAATTAAAATAACTTTTACACTATTTAAAACTTTATTTAAACTTTATAAACTAGTTAAATAAAATTAAATCTACTTTTACTTTTTATTAAACGAAATCTATTTTTTAAAACTAATTTATTTAAAACTAACTTAATTAAATTTTAATTATTTTTAAACTAATATTTTTAACTAATTAAATTTCTAAAATTAATAAAACATTTATTTTATTTTATTTTATTTATTTATTATTTTAATGGTTTTATAAAAGTAAATTTAATAAAACTCTTAATTAAAATTTATTTAAATGAAAAACTTGTAATAAAATATAATAACTAAAAACTGACAGCCACTCAAATAAACCCTATTAATTATAAAAGAAGTATTTAAACAAAAAATAGTAGCTGGAACAAGTGGTAAACACATTGGGCGTTCAACCATGAGGTCATGGGTTCGAGTCCCGTTGGGGACTTTTTGGATGATTTTATTTTTTGGACAAAGTGAAAGTAAAACACAATCACAAGAGTGACTTTTTATGGTGAAACTGACTGAATAAATTCAGTACAAGACTAGCAGACCAATTGAGTCTGTTAGCCCTAAATAAGAAACAAATCAAGATTAGCAAAGCTAAATTTATCAGCAAAAGCAAAAATAAATGACAGCAAGTTAAACCAAGTCGTAATCAGATCCAAACATACATCCAAGATCATCAGCAGGTTTAGCTAAACTTTATCCAGGTAACTTAATCTTGGATTTCTTAACCCTATAACAAACAATACCCACATCAACTCATTACACTAGCAGGTTTTGAATTATTACAGTTACCTAATCAGTCACGACTTATAGTAGAAGCCTAAACTGTTGATCCCAAACTTAGATCAATTAAGCTTGTGTATACGAGATTAGATCAAGTTATACACGTAGAGAAACTTTGTTTATGTATAAAGTAATCTAAGTGTTATGCGGAATTAACACTTAAACAAGAACACACAAAGATGTAAACAAACTTTCACTTGATTGATAATAACAAACTTGCTTACAATGAAAGTGTTTAACATATGAAAAGTTATTATCAAACATAACCTAAAGGTCTTCTTTTATAGACATAAGAAGCCTTGTACAAGAATCTACGTATCAACTATTCTAGGTAAAGATAATTATAGAAAATACAATGTTGAACTTATCTTTACTAGAAACAAACTAGAAACATAATACGCGTAGACTAAATCTTTCCATCAGTGCTTGTCTTCAACCTATCAACACTTGACTTCTTCTTGTCAACGCTTGATCTGTCAGCGTTTGTTTTCTTCCTATCAACGCTTTTTTTCCTCTTGTCAGCGCTCAAGTGGACTGGCTATATTTTATTCCCAACAATCCTCCCCTGAACTTGATATCTACTCTAGTAATCAAGTTTCTGAATAAACATTAGGAACTAGGAGGAATCTTACAAACTTGATCATATTGGTAGTAAATATGTCTGATCAAATCTTTGGCCACGTCACTTGAATAATCAATCTCCAGCTGTGTTGTCTTCATCTTCTCTAAAACTTCTTTGGACATGGAATACTGACCATCTACAAGAAGATACTCGGCAAACTTTATAGAGCTCAAATAATATACACCAGCAGCTGAATACAAACGCCATTGAATACCACTGAGATCATCCTCAAGATCCTTCCAAAAAGCAGGATCTTCTTCTTTTGGTCCACACATTCTTTTGAATGTTGACCAAAGTTTTATTCCGTTGACTGAAGTAGGAGCTTTAGTCTCATACTTGGCCTCTAACAACCTCCAAAGGTCTACCAAGTCTTCTCTGTCCATACTTGCAAAGAGAGATACAAGAGTAGTAAAAGTATGTACCTCTTTCCCATACCTGCCAATCTTCCAATACCCACTTTAATCTTCTTCATAGCTTATAATAGGGTTTCTGGAATCAAGAGGTAACACTTGTACCATATCTGAAGCTTCCAATGGTGAGAGCTTGATGCTCCTTCTTATAACAGCTTCACTAGGCTTCAATCTATCCATATCTTTAGGAAACTCAAGAGGAACTCCCTTCTTCAAAGGTCTTGGAACAATCATTGCCTTCTTAAGCTCCATCTTTTCTGCAAGTTATTCTTTCCTTTCATCTGAAAGAAGTTTTAGAGTGTTTTCTTCCTGCACTTTTTTGCCCAAATAGGATAAGCCTTATACTCCAACTCTTCAAAGGATAATCCCAACAATTTCTTATAGGTCCATCCTGTTCCATGACATCTGAGTAGCATGTAGTACAACTCCCTTCTATCCCTCTTCAGCATTGAGAGAATATTGCTAGCTTTGTGTTTCAGAATTACCTTGCAGTCTTTTTGTACTCTTAGAAGAATCTCCAAACCCCAAATATGGTCTGAAATAGTCAAATCTAGATTCTCCATACACCTATCTTCCCAAGCATGGTACATCTGAACAACTTCTGGCATATCATAATCTACTTGCAATTTCAACTCATTCAGCTTCTCTCTTGCCAAATCATCACCATATTCAAGTCTCTCAGGTTGCTCAATTATCATCACACTTGAATCTGAACTAACTTCGTCACTTCCTTCTTGTTCCTCTGAAGTGACAACAAATGGTGATTCACCAACCTTCTTTCTTTCTTGTTCCACAAGTTGTGCATCCAACCTTCTATCAAACTTTACCTGTGCTGCATCCTTTGGAACTTCTACTTCTACCATGATTCCTTTACCCTTATCTAATGGATCAATGATGGGTAAGGATGATGGTAATACCTGTGAAGATACTTCTTTGATGATGGTTGATGACTGGAATACATAATCTCATCTACAGGTCTGTCAACGCTCAATTTACTTGTGTCAGCGCCTAATTTGCTCATGTCAGCGCTCAAACTTTGCTTGTCAACGCCCAAATTACCTGTCTCATCGCCTCTTATAATTTTCTCCAACATAGCTGTAAAAGACAAGTCTAAATTGTTAGGTATTACCAAAGATCTGTCAAAACCTGGTTGCTTCTTCAATTCAGTTAGGGCCTCAGCAATACCCAAAGATTCACCATCATGTGAGCCCTTATCACTTACATTAATCTGCTCATCCTCCCTTTGGAAGATTCCTCCATCCCACGCCTTGTGCTAGCATTCTCTAAAATAACAATCCTCTCACTCAATTGCTTGAGTTCAAGGCCTTGTGTACTGACAATATGTACCAAGTCTGCATTTTGCTTTTGCAAGCTAATGCAGACAGCCGTCAATTCCATTAAGGTCATTGGTTCCAATCTGCCCTCCTCTAAAATGGGTATTTGACCTCCCAAGTTAGATTTATGGGGCATGGATGAGGTCTTAAAGATGTTAGGACTATCTTGGCTTGCATCTAAGCCAGAACCAATAGTCCCAGCCTCATCCATAGCACCAACCACACTTGTGGTGGTGGTTCTCTCTGCTACATGGCGAGGACTACTAGAGGAGAACACTCCAATAGTCCTTTGGCGTTTTTGCAACCTATATTGTGGTGGGGTAGAAGATGATGTGGATTGGGTGGATGTTGGAAGGTTAAGGGGTGTTTGGGTCTGTGAAGGAATGGTGTCAACGTTTGGATTACTTGTGTCAACGCCAATATTTAATGTGTCAGCATCAAAGGGTTCTTGGTCAAGTTCCATGTGTTGAGGTGAAGGTAAAGGTTCTGGTATTGGGTCAAGTTGTGGTTGAGGGTCTGGTTGGGGTTGTGCTGCTAGAATAAGAGCAAGCATAGCTGGGTTGAGGGGTAAGTCACGATGAGGGGGTGAGTTCATCTTTGTAAAAATAGCTTTCTTTTGCACAGGGATCTCATAAAAATCATCATGATCCCTTGTCCAGTAATTTTGCACATCAAAAACCATTTGTAAAAATCTGGGATAAGCCAAAGTCATCTTACTCCCTTTGTTTTTACACATGCCATCAAAAATCATTTTAGAATAATTAAACTTTTTCCCAGTTGCAATGCACACAATAGCACTAGCAATGGATCTATTAATCTTATTGTGTGCAGTACACTTGGGACTCAAACATTGTAAGATGACATGTATGAGGTACTTCCAGGCTGGGGGAAACTCCTGTTTATGATATTTGTTTTAAAGTTCCCTCATCAGGGAAAGGATAACCCAAAGCCCTTAGTCCTTGTTCTATTTCATGAATGGGAATGGTGGTTATACCATCTGCATCATCAAGATGCAAAGCCTGGCGAACCAAGGCTTCAGTAACCACCCATGTACGCCCATGAACAATAGATGATAATGTAGTCACATTATTAACTATTGAGGAACTTACAGTGTTCCAAAACTGTTTAATATGTGTGACAGAGATGATGGGAGCATGAAAAAGAGCATACCTAATTGGGGATGCATTCAAATACGCCACCATCTGGGTGTATTGGGGAAACAGAGCATCATCAGCGTCCAAATATGCAATCATGTTGTGTTGACTCCTGAATCCCAATACCAAATCACTTGGTTTAAATTTTGGTGCCATTGTAGAAGAAAGCTGTTTGTGAATATTTAGAAAGATAAATTATAGGAGAAAATTGTTAGACAAGAATATGAGATACCCTGTTTAAAAATAGGAGCCAAAGATATAGGAGAGATAGGTGAATGTGATTGGTAAAAAATGAGGCAACTATTTTCAAAATATCATGATGAAAATATTGAAAAGAAAATAAGTTATCTCATGCATTAATTAAAAGTTATATGCTCCCAAAATTACGGCCCCAAAATTCGTCAAAAAGTAACAACTGGGTAGGTCCCAATGGGTATCAACGGTAAAAAATAACCTATCAACGCCCAACGGCTATATTCTTGTCAAAGTTTGCCAAAGCCATGTCAGCGTCTAAATTGGTCATAACAACGCTTGGAAAAATACTTGTCAACGTCCAAAAATAAAAGTAATAAAAATGAAAAAGGACCTTAACAAAGTAATTTATCCTAGTGAAGATAACCTTTAAGTTGATAATTATTATAGGGCGGCAAGCACTGTCCAGTTACGCACACTTGCTTACGCAAGATAGACATAATAGTCCTCTAGTGTCCCTTGCTAACCAAAATTCTTAACAACTAAGTTATCTCATAAAACTCCTTGTTACTCCCAGGTAAAACCCATGATAAAATCATTCCCAAGTCTCCCAACAGACCACAACCAATTCTAGGCCAAAAATGTCTTGGCAGCATGCATAGTATATCAACTTTGCATGCTACAGTGCCTCATGATTTAGTAAAACTAACTCATACTCACCTGTGGACACAATCTAGAATTGTGATAAGAGTATCATAAGGATACCCAAAAGCCCTAAAGGTTCCTAAAACCTCCCCTTAAACTGTGGTACATATGTTGCTCAAAAATATGCATGAACATAAAAATTTATGTCAAGATAGGAATAAAAATATTCCAACCATCATCCATAAAATAAAAACATGCTCAAATGATTCTCCAAGGACCCATAAGCAACTCTGTATCCAATGGTACAATGCTAACACCACCTGCACACTTAGATTAAAAACCACAAAACTAACATTGTTGATGACAACGCCACGATAACACTTGTCAGCGTTAAGGTAACCTTTGTCAGCGTTAGAAAAATATAGTGGAAAATCTAACTTCCAAAAGACCAATAACAATGCATTATCTTGTACATACTTTTACATTAAGACCCCAAAACACATATTATGTGAGATTGATCATTCCAATACTTGTTACCAAGTATTGAAACCTTACAGCATCAAAAGGTTTAGTTAGTAAATCAGACACATTTTCTTCTGTGTCAACCCTATCTGGTTGTATTAAACCCTTTTCAAAACAATCCCTTATAAAATGATGTCTAATTTCTATGTGTTTTGTTTTAGAATGATGTACAGGATTCTTAATAATGCATAAAATGCTGTTATTGTCAACAAATATCTTGGTATGCATGAAATTATACCCATAATCCAACAGCTGGTTCTGAATCCATAAGACTTGTCCACAACAAGCAGTTGCAGCTACATACTCTGCTTCAGTTGTAGAATTGGCCACCACTGTTTGTTTCTTGCATTGCCAAGATATCAACCTACTCCCATGGAACTGACATCCACCAGTTGTGGATTTTCTATCAAACTTATCACCACCATAGTCATTGTCTGAATATGCAATAAGCTCCAATGGTGAATCTTTTGGATACCAAAAGCCAAGATCTGGATAGAATCTAAGGTACCTAAAGATTCTCTTGACAGCATAAAGGTGACATTCTTTGGGAGTCACTTGATAGCGTGCACAAGCACACACAGCAAACATGATGTCAGGTCTGGAGGCTGTGAGATACATCAATTAACCAATCATTGATCTATAGTGCCTGACATCCACATCTTTTACATCTCCAACTTTTCCCCAAGGGTGTTCTCTATCCATAGGAGTAGTAGCCCTCTTTTCATGTGGAGAAAAGCCAAACTTCTTCAAGATCTCTGCTACATACTTATCCTGTGAAATGAAGATACCATCTTCTTTCTGCTGAACTTGAAATCCTAGAAAGAAATTCATCTCCCCAATTGCACTCATCTTGAATTTGTCTGTCATAAGCTTGGAAAAGTCTTCACTCATCTTTGGATTGGTGGAGCCAAAGATGATAACATCAACATAAACCTGAACAAGTAAGACATCCTTACCAGCCTTCTTTGTAAATAATGTCTGGTCTATGGTGCCCCTCTTGAATCCATTGTCCACCAAATAAGTCGATAATGTGCCATACCATGCTCTTGGGGCTTGATGAAGTCCATACATAGCCTTCTTGACTCTATACACCTTGTCTGGATTCTATGGATCTTCAAAACCAGGAGGCTGCATCACATACACCTCCTCAACAATTGTGCCATAGAGGAAAGCACTCTTCACATCCATTTGATAGACAGTGAAGCCCATGTAGGAAGCGTAGGCTAGAAATATTCTTATAGCCTCAATCCTTGCAACTGGTTGAAAGACCTCCTCATAGTCTATCCCTTCCTCTTGTGTATATCCCTGAGCAACTAAACGTGCCTTGTTTCTGACCACAATGCCTCTTTCATCTTTCTTTTTTCTTAGAATCCATCTTGTCCCAATAGGTCTGACATACCTGGGACAATCAACAAGCTCCCAAACATCCTGAATAGCAAATTGGTGAAGCTCATCCTGCATTGCTTCCACCCAACTTGGTTCTTTGAGAGCATCAAAAATCTTCTTGGGTTCCTGTTGTGACAGAAAACAGGCAAACAAACATGCTTGAACAAGAGGGGTATCAACCTTCTTGTGTATATTGGCAATAAATCCACCAAGATTCTGATGAGATCTTCTAGTCTGGACAGGGGTCATGATATCCCCAATAATTTGAGAAGTGGGGTGATTCTTCATTGAAGAAGTGAGAACTCCTCCCTCAAAAAGTCTGTTGTCTGCAATCTCATCATCCATGTTGCCAATATCTTCTTCAGACTCCCTTCCATCAATATTAGTATGAACCTCTTCATGTGTATTTGAAGGTTCACCTTGTTCAAAATTGGAAGAGAAAATATGCTCAAAAGTGTTGTCAACGCATGAAGCAAGGTTGTTAGCGTTTGGATCATCAACGCCTGAAATGGTGTTGTCAACATTTGAGCCATCAACGGCTGAATTTGTCCTGTCAGCGCCAGATTTTCCTTTGTCAGCGCCTGAAGGACCATGCATGTTGTTGACTGGTGGTACTTGGGAACCACCATTATCCTTTCCAGCAGCAGCAGCAGCAAAAGCATCTGTCCATATGGGAATAGAAACATACTCTTGTATGGGAGATGACTTGTCTGCTTGGGATCCAGCCTCTTCATTAACCTGTGTACCTGAAACATCAACAGCTGGTTCTTCCACAACATTTGAAGTTACCTTCACAATGTCTGGATTAGTAACAGGCATATAATTCAAACTCCTAGATAGAGGTTCCAAGTCAAACAACCAATTTGGACCACTTTCAGGATCACTAGGTTTACTCTCTAAAAACCTAACATTTACTCTCTCAAGTATACGTTTTTCCTTCTTAAGGTTAACCCTATATCCCTTGCTCTGCACTGAATAACCCATGAAATAGCCTTCATCACCTTTTGCACTAAATTTACCTAAGGCATCACTAGTATCAAGTACAACTACATGACAACCAAAAGGTTTAAGAAAACCAATATTAGGTTTCCTTTCCCCAAAGTAACTCATAAGGTGTTTTGTTCTGTATCTTGTTGACCAATGCTCTATTCTGAACATAACAAGCTGTATTCACAGCCTCAGCCCAAATAGCTATGGAAAAATGAGCATCAGCCAACATAGTCCTGGCTGCTTCAATTAGGGTTCTATTCTTTCTCTCAGCAACCCCATTTTGCTGTGGGGTTCTGGCAACATTAAACTGCCTAGTAATCCCTTTCTTGGCACAAAAATAATCTAACAATTTATTTCTAAACTCACCACCATTATCACTTCTAAGCATTTTAACTTCATTACCAGTTTTCTTCTCTATCTGAGTAATAAAGTCAATTAAAGTATCAGCAGTGTCACTTTTTGTAACACCCCCAAATTACCACGCAGCGGAATGTCCACATTGGGTGTTACTCATAGCACATCACACACAATCATAGAAAACAATCCCAAATGAGACGTTAAAATGTATAAATATAACATTGTCTAAAATATTTTCCATCCCAAAAGATACCATCAGAGTAGCCTTTTAGTCCCAAAAACCGTTACCAACACAACATGTTCCTCAAAATACTTTAAGTAAATTGTTAATTTAAAAAGGATGAAAAATAACGAAGTTTAGACAAGTAAGCACCAACTCCCTCCTTGCATGCTCCGCTGCTACCCATCTTGATTACCTGAAATACATGCTTAAAAGGATCAACACAAAGGTTGAGCGAATCTATAGGTTTTGCAAATCATCATTTGAACACAAGTATATAAAAAGCAATTTCATTTACAGTTTGTACTCAACGTACCAATCCATTGTACTCAACATACCAATTCCATTTCAATCACAATTCCCTTGTGTGACCCTACGTTGGTATACGAGTCCACACCATTTCATTGTACTCAACGTACCAATCCATTGTACTCAACGTACCAATTCCATTGTACTCAACGTACCAATTCCATTGTACTCAACGTACTAATTCCATTGTACTCAACGTACTTGTTACAATCAAAACAACATTTAAGTTTAAGCAATCATTCAAAAGACTTGTGTTCTAGTTGTTTCAAATAGCATGTATTCCCTCTCGCGGGTTAAAATCATTTAAAACCAGTATAAAAGCGAGGCTATAGACTCACCTTAGATGATACACGAAGCTAGTAGTAGTAGTGATCGCCGAAGTGAATATGCCTCCCAAATATACACGTCAAAAGCCGCCACCTAACAAATAAGGTGCGCGCTTAACAACATACTCAAGTATCTCAAAACATACTTAGTATAATAAAACCAACGATTCAAAATAATATGTACATACACATGACCAAATCAATGCAAGTGAATCCCTTCTAAACCCCATAACATATACTAGCCTTCCAAAACTAGTATCTTCGATATTGATCCATCTCGAGATGCCAAATCAACATGGTTCAAGTACCCTAAATGGGTCTTCAATCTCAGAATATACACTCTTACATAAGACTTATACCCTTCTAGAACTTTTAGAAACTAATAGATTAGCCTCTCGCCTCAAACTATGACGCGAGGTTAAGTACCTCCCAAAAATACTCAGCCGGTACTTACCGAAAGTACACGCTGTTTTACCATACTTAAACAACTCCGTTTTCGACGAAACTTGGTGACAAACTCACTCAATATCTGTAGAAGACTCAGTTAAAATTTCATCAAATGATTCACATTTTAGACCCACCTGCTCGACATATCTTTAGACATTAAAAACCGGACAGTTTTGCACACTTGTATCGTAAAACCGTTTTGACCTCCTTAACCAAAACCATTTACAAATCAGACTCTTGATTATGAAAATAGACTCAAAATGCTAAGTTTAGGGCCTGAGAACAGCCCTTGACCGTTTTTGAAACTCAAGTTATAGTCCCCGAGATTTGACCCAATATCGACAACAATTTCGGATTGCGTCGATACTCGCCTCCCGGTACACAAATATTCAAACCTATGTAACTTTTGACTCGTTATGAGTTAGAAGCTCTACCTTATACCGAAACGAGCGTCTCGGCGACTACTACAACAATATCCAATAATACCAACACTTATCCAACATCTACTGTACGAAAATAGGGCCTAAACCTACTGGTCTAAAATGACATCTTCAAAACCATACTATATCCTATTTTGACCCATTTCCAAGTTTACCAATAACTCAAATAACCCATACCTATCATCTACAACAACTCCCAATATCCTAATCACTTGCATGACCATCATGCACTTTATCAAAAATTATAAACAAACGCATGCAATTAAAATAAAAGATGATTATGATATTAATAACATATGAGTGGAATCTTACAATGATTAATTAAGATCAAATGATCAAGAACACCCAAGAACCCCATAAATTTCGTGGGTTTTGGGTCAAAGAACACCAAGATGAAGTCTTTTCCAAGCTTGTATAACACAAATTTCTTGATCCTAACACAAAATAACACACATGCAACCAACAAAAATGGATCAATTCAACATTTTATAAAATAGATCTTGAAAATAAAATGTGTTGCATGTTGGATTTTTTTGGTGATAAACACTTACAAGATGATTATAAACATGGGGTATTGCTTAGATTTATCAAAAATCAAATTGTGGTGGTGGATCATGGTGGTGGTGGGTGTGCCGTGAGCTAGAGAGAGAAAAGGGGAGGAGAGACAAAATTTTTGTTGCAAGAAATGAAGTGTGTGTGTTTGTTTGAAGCTTATATATAGTGGAGTGGGGTAGAAAGTGTAAATAAGGCTATATTTTGGCCTTTGTTGCAAATTAACTTATAAAGAGCGGGAATGACACCTAGTCGGTTTTAAAATATTTACGAGAGTCGGGTTTCGTCCCGGATTCATAAAAATTTAAGTCTCGTTCAATAAAATACTTTTTCAAAGATTTAAACGCACACGAAAAGCAATAGTAAGGTTCCGACTCAACTTAATACGTAATGAAACAAAAATTCCAAAAATCTCCAATATCGAGATAATCAATACTAAAATATAAAATTTGGGCATCCATCGGCATCACGATCACTAGTAGTACTCTTCAGTCATCAAAACAATTAAATATATGCACACATTACCGACTTCAACGTAAACCATCAAACATAACAATACTCACCGTTACTTAGGAACTCAAAATACGTTACATAGTTAGGGTAAAATGATGACGTTAAGTACGGGATGTTACATTCTCACCTCCTTAAAGGAGCGACGTCCCGGCGCTCGCCTCGCCTCATACTCGTATCGCGCTCTCCTAGGAAAAACGAGGGCACTTCCTATAAAGAAATCCTCACGTTCCCACGTGAATCTCGTTCCACGTCTCGAAATACATCGCACCTTCGTAACGAGAATCTTACTCGGTCTCAAACGCTTAACCTCTCGATCGAAGATCTCTACTGGTTCTTCTACAAAATGCAACTTGTCACCAAGTTGTATCTCACCAAAAGGGGATGAATGAGTCCTTATCCGACAAGAACTTCTTCAAGCTCGACACACGAAAATTTACACAAATTATAAGAAGCTCATCCAACGATTTTAACTTATAAACAACCGGTCCCATCCGCTGGGTGATCTTAAACGGTCCAACGCACCTTGGACTTAACTTTTCTCCATTTACAAAACGGATTACACCTTTCCAAGGTGATACCTTAATAATTGCCATGCCTCCAACTTCAGATTTCCAACGGCTCCCTACGGTTATTGGCAAAGTTCTTCTGACGACTCCTCACGGTTTACAAGCAATTATCAATCCGTACGATCTTTTCGTAGTCTCCCAAATAGTCTCAGTTCTAATTTGTCCTTCATCTACTTTATTCCAACAATCTGGCGATCTAAACCACCGTTCATGATCCTCACAAAAACAATCACTCACGAAAGATAGTCGCATGGGTCGCATAAAACTCCATCAAAAACATTCTAGAAAAGAATTGAGACGAGGTAATTAGTAGTAGTCGTACAAAATCACCTTATTGCGTATTCTCGACCATGCCAACCTACTTCGTCAAACGCGAGTTCGTCGATACGGAAACCCTTCAGCGTATACATTGCGCTATCGGACGCATTACAGTTTAAACCCAAACACGAAAGCCACCACTAGGCATATAAGGTCAAGTTACGGCATGTTTGCCAAAAAGACAAACCACGCCAAGTCAATAAATTCAATCGAGTTAGCTCATGCTTGCTAAACAGCCAAGCCATGATGAATAAGAATACTTGACAAGACTTTCGGGTAAGTCAGTCAATCGCAAGGTTATAAGTTAAAGGATATCCAATGGCCAGATAGCGGTGGACGAAAAATCAAAAGAAATAACAAGAAAAAAAAATGTCTTCATCGTTGGAGAGAGCCCACACGTGGGTCCATAACGAAAAGATAACACAAAGACACCACCTCACTTCCGCCCACGCGCATTCAAAGTCTCAATAAGCATCGTCGTTGAAGGTCAAAAAGATACTACAAGGTACGTGTTCTCCATGATCGGACGTCATTGGACAATGCCGCCTCAAGTTCTCACAACTTACGATCACTCAACTAGATCACATACCACATAAGTACCTAAAAACAAAGGTCAAACATAAACATCAAATGTAAAACTCCGTCGTTGATCATCGATAAAACCTTGGACTAGCCCTTGATAATACAACTCGATCTCTAAAGTCTTTCCACTTGCGGTGTCGGCAACAACATACTCTTCGAAGTGAAAACGAATTTGTTAATTCCAGTCATTAAGAAATTCGGTCCATTGGCGAGAATTCACAACATATCGGACATACCATTAAGTTCTACTCCAGTGTTCAATGTACAAAATCGTCCCACTAACTTTTGCTTCAGCGTTCATCGTACAAAGGCGTCCCAATAATTTCAACTTCAGTGCTCAACGTGATGCATCCTATCCCTCGTTTTTAGTTTGTCATACTAGCCCCAAGAGTTTCGTCATCAAGAAAAGTCTTCAGTGTCCCTTTGATAGTAGCAAGTACAATTACAAAATCTTCACGTCCACGATAAGTTGTCGTTGATAACTTGATCCTCAGTCAGTCCGCAAGTACACACATAAATCCTAGTGACGCTTAAGCGAGTCGCCTACTCTCGGAACGGTCAACGGTTCTTAACAACCTGCTTATAAAGCTTGCGATCATCGAGACACATTAGAAATGGTCCATCGGAGTAAATCATAACTCGAGAGAATTCCAACAAGTTACTTGTACATAGATGATAATCGACGATCATCATAATGACGACAGCACCGAACGATTCTTACCAACGAAATACGAGTCGAAGGAAGACGTACTCACACCAAACATCCACAAATCGAGCCAGACATACTTGGGCCCACTCATTTATAACTCCTTGTCTACATCAAAAGGCGTCCCCCTCCATGTATACAAGAGTTTATAAATTTACGGTTCGGAAACTTATAACTTTCTTGTTCAAATGAAAAGGCGTCCCAATCCATTTCAACAAAACGATTATAAGTCATCCTACTCAAGTATTACTATCTCTCAACACGATATCATATCAAAATACCATAGTAAATACAAGGTGTCAAATAAACTTACATCATGATTTCCGTATTCAAATGTCCCATTCCATTTGAATAAGGAGATCATAACGATCTAAGGTCCAGTGGTTTAAAACCTTCTTATTCAAATGTCCCAATCCATTTCAATAAGACAACCTTAAACAACTCATAGTTGAGCGAGTTAAAATCTCTATATCTAAATGTCCCATTCCAATTAGATACAAGGCATTAAGCCACTCAACCGAATGACTACTACGAGCATATCTTTGTTGTACCCAAACTATATATATTTGATTAGGATATATATATCTTAAGCCCAACATTGGCATCCTCCTTTCGCCAATAAAACGTAGTCATATAAAACCAAATCACACGTCGCATTACGTAGAAGATGTCGCCTTGGATAAATGATTCTTCAAAATCATAAGAAGTAACGGAAATAAAAATATCGCGTTAATCAATTACGTTTCAATATGAGATGTCCTAAAATAGCACATCACGATGCGACGACAACGATCGAACTTAAACAAGTCGATATGCGATAGATTACGAAACAATATACACGTACCCAAAGTATTAAACGAGTTCATACTCGTATTCATAATACATAATTATCAAGATCGGTGATTGGCGATGAGGCCAACTCCTATTTAAAGCCGAATTATAAAATGTACAACAATCATTCAAGGACCATTGCTTCGTGTACAATGCCTTTAAATATCATAGTATATTCATACATATACATACTACCATTTCTATATACACATAGGTTCACATAATCATAGTCAAATATAAAGTAATACAAGAATAGCCTTACCGGAGCCATGCGGAGTAGTTGCGTGCTTAAAACTTTTACGACACACCAAAAGTTATAGTTTAGGACATTTAAAAAAAAAATCGACCTAGTTCTCTATAACTTGTGGCTCTGATACCAATCTGTAACACCCCCAAATTACCACGCAGCGGAATGTCCACATTGGGTGTTACTCATAGCACATCACACACAATCATAGAAAACAATCCCAAATGAGACGTTAAAATGTATAAATATAATATTGTCTAAAATATTTTCCATCCCAAAAGATACCATCAGAGTAGCGTTTTAGTCCCAAAAACCGTTACCAACACAACATGTTCCTCAAAATACTTTAAGTAAATTGTTAATTTAAAAAGGATGAAAAATAACGAAGTTTAGACAAGTAAGCACCAACTCCCTCCTTGCATGCTCCGCTGCTACCCATCTTGATTACCTGAAATACATGCTTAAAAGGATCAACACAAAGGTTGAGCGAATCTATAGGTTTTGCAAATCATCATTTGAACACAAGTATATAAAAAGCAATTTCATTTACAGTTTGTACTCAACGTACCAATCCATTGTACTCAACGTACCAATCCATTGTACTCAACATACCAATTCCATTTCAATCACAATTCCCTTGTGTGACCCTACGTTGGTATACGAGTCCACACCATTTCATTGTACTCAACGTACCAATCCATTGTACTCAACGTACCAATTCCATTGTACTCAACGTACCAATTCCATTGTACTCAACGTACTAATTCCATTGTACTCAACGTACTTGTTACAATCAAAACAACATTTAAGTTTAAGCAATCATTCAAAAGACTTGTGTTCTAGTTGTTTCAAATAGCATGTATTCCCCCTCGCGGGTTAAAATCATTTAAAACCAGTATAAAAGCGAGGCTATAGACTCACCTTAGATGATACACGAAGCTAGTAGTAGTAATGATCGCCGAAGTGAATATGCCTCCCAAATATACACGTCAAAAGCCGCCACCTAACAAATAAGGTGCGCGCTTAACAACATACTCAAGTATCTCAAAACATACTTAGTATAATAAAACCAACGATTCAAAATAATATGTACATAGACATGACCAAATCAATGCAAGTGAATCCCTTCTAAACCCCATAACATATACTAGCCTTCCAAAACTAGTATCTTCGATATTGATCCATCTCGAGATGCCAAATCAACACGGTTCAAGTACCCTAAATGGGTCTTCAATCTCAGAATATACACTCTTACATAAGACTTATATCCTTCTAGAACTTTTAGAAACTAATAGATTAGCCTCTCGCCTCAAACTATGACGCGAGGTTAAGTACCTCCCAAAAATACTCAGCCGGTACTTACCGAAAGTACACGCTGTTTTACCATACTTAAACAACTCCGTTTTCGACGAAACTTGGTGACAAACTCACTCAATATCTGTAGAAGACTCAGTTAAAATTTCATCAAATGATTCACATTTTAGACCCACCTGCTCGACATATCTTTAGACATTAAAAACCGGACAGTTTTGCACACTTGTATCGTAAAACCGTTTTGACCTCCTTAACCAAAACCATTTACAAATCCGACTCTTGATTATGAAAATAGACTCAAAATGCTAAGTTTAGGGCCTGAGAACAGCCCTTGACCGTTTTTGAAACTCAAGTTATAGTCCCCGAGATTTGACCCAATATGGACAACAATTTCAGATTGCGTCGATACTCGCCTCCCGGTACACGAATATTCAAACCTATGTAACATTTGACTCGTTATGAGTTAGAAGCTCTACCTTATACCGAAACGAGCGTCTCGGCGACTACTACAACAATATCCAATAATACCAACACTTATCCAACATCTACTGTACGAAAATAGGGCCTAAACCTACTGGTCTAAAATGACATCTTCAAAACCATACTAAATCCTATTTTGACCCATTTCCAAGTTTACCAATAACTCAAATAACCCATACCTATCATCTACAACAACTCCCAATATCCTAATCACTTGCATGACCATCATGCACTTTATCAAAAATTATAAACAAACGCATGCAATTAAAATAAAAGATGATTATGATATTAATAACATATGAGTGGAATCTTACAATGATTAATTAAGATCAAATGATCAAGAACACCCAAGAACCCCATAAATTTCGTGGGTTTTGGGTCAAAGAACACCAAGATGAAGTCTTTTCCAAGCTTGTATAACACAAATTTCTTGATCCTAACACAAAATAACACACATGCAACCAACAAAAATGGATCAATTCAACATTTTATAAAATAGATCTTGAAAATAAAATGTGTTGCATGTTGGATTTTTTTGGTGATAAACACTTACAAGATGATTATAAACATGGGGTATTGCTTAGATTTATCAAAAATCAAATTGTGGTGGTGGATCATGGTGGTGGTGGGTGTGCCGTGAGCTAGAGAGAGAAAAAGGGAGGAGAGACAAAATTTTTGTTGCAAGAAATGAAGTGTGTGTGTTTGTTTGAAGCTTATATATAGTGGAGTGGGGTAGAAAGTGTAAATAAGGCTATATTTTGGCCTTTGTTGCAAATTAACTTATAAAGAGAGGGAATGACACCTAGTCGGTTTTAAAATATTTACGAGAGTCGGGTTTCGTCCCGGATTCATAAAAATTTAAGTCTCGTTCAATAAAATACTTTTTCAAAGATTTAAACGCACACAAAAAGCAATAGTAAGGTTCCGACTCAACTTAATACGTAATGAAACAAAAATTCCAAAAATCTCCAATATCGAGATAATCAATACTAAAATATAAAATTTGGGCATCCATCGGCATCACGATCACTAGTAGTACTCTTCAGTCATCAAAACAATTAAATATATGCACACATTACCGATTTCAACGTAAACCATCAAACATAACAATACTCACCGTTACTTAGGAACACAAAATACGTTACATAGTTAGGGTAAAATGATGACGTTAAGTACGGGATGTTACACTTTTCATAGCTAAAAAGAAAGTCCAAGTAAACCTAGAAAAGTCATCTGTGATGACAAAGCAGTATGATTTACCATTCAAACTCTCTATATTAGTTGGACCAAACAGATCCATATGCAGCAAGTGAAGTGGTTTAGAACTAGAGTGCACATGTTTAGACTTAAATGAGACCTTGTGCTGCTTTCCTTTACGACATGCAACACAAGAGTGGTCATTGTGGAAAGCCTTTTCAGGCAAACCATCAACCAAGCCAAGTCTCACAAGCTTGTTTATATTCTTAATGTTTATGTCCCATAGTCTCCTGTGCCATAGATTACTCTCATCAACTGAAGCTTTAGCACAAAAACATGACATATTATTATTCATCCTAATCCCATTAAGATTCACATTATAAATGTCTTTATGCCTAGGTGTTCTATAGTCAATGTATTTCTCATCTAGAATTTTAAAATCCTTGCTTAACACCAAGCATTCAGTATCAGTAAACAGAACTTTATTTTTGTTATCACAAACTTGTGATACACTAAAAAGATTGTTATCAAGTTCCTTTACCAGAAACACGTTTTCAAAACGCAATTTCTTGGTGAGAAGAGTTCCTTTGCCTTTGATAGTTCCATATCCGCCTCCAAAGTAAACCTTATCACCATCCTTAATGGGAGTGAATTTAGTTAGGTAATCTTCCTTCCCAATCATGTGCCTAGAGCATCCACTGTCCCAATATCCATAATCATTGACCTATTTTTGAATGCCCTGCACATAAAGAAAACAAATTAGTTTTCTTTCGGAACCCAAGCCTAAGCAGACATGGATTCATCTGGTAGTTCAACAAGAACAGACTTAGTTCTCATAACAACCCCTTGTTCATCCCTTTTTGGATGAAATACCCAGTTAACCCCAATTGGTTTTGTAATGACCTTTGAAATGTAATTAAATCTATTGCAGGTCATAGAAATCCCATTAGAATTAGGGTTTTGATCTTGCTTAGGTATCCATGTCAAGCTAGAAGAAGCTTTAGACCCCTTACCCTGTGGTTGCAAATATTTAGGTCTGGCAACGTCTCTGTCAGCGTTGGATTTGGTCTTGTCAACTATGAAATTACCCTTGTCAGCGTTGAACCTAGGGTTTGCTACAGAAACCTATTGTGTATTAGACCAAGTATTGGTCTTCTGAAATGGTCTTTGTCCATAAGTGTTAGACCCTTTACTGAAAAATGGGGCTGGTCTAACAACTTGTGGACTTGGCTCCACAAAAGTTTTGGGTCTGACAATGGTTGACCTTTTGACAACGTTGACCTTGGAAGCGTTGACACACTTATATGATAAATGTGAAAAGCTACCACAAGTGTAACAGGCTTTTCTAGACACAACTCTAGGTCTAGAAGAAAAGAAACCTGTTCCATCATTACTAACTTGGATTTTTGGTGACCTAGTATTCCTATACAGTTCTGCATACTTAATACTAGGTTTTCTAACAGTGTTTGAGCCAAGGTCAACAGTCTTGCCAGTGATTGGGTTTGTTACCCTAATAGGGGTAGACTCATTTGGACTTTCACACAACATGCCACCTTTAACAAACAAGGTAGGGTTGGCTTTCTTCCATTCATCCAAATCAGTCAGCTTTTGCCTATATTCTTCAACTGGGGTAAGGAATCTTGGTGGAGGAGTAAATTCCTCCTCTTGGAGTTCTGGTAAACCAGTCCAAGATAAGTCCTTTCTTTGGACGCCATAAAAGTCCCCAACTGGTGGTGGAACAACAGTATAGTCTTTCATCCCAATCCCAGTCATGTCCTTAGGATCCCTCTGTTTATTAACACATTCTCCTAGGGTTCGTGAGGCCTTATCGAATCTTTGAATTTTAAGGTCAACATTATCCTTATTGTTGATAGCCTCATCTAACTTAGCCTGTAATTCAACATTGACCCTTTCCATGATGTTTCTAACATCATTACTAGCATTTAACTTATGTTTTAAGATATTTATTTTATCTTTTAGGTCAAATTCCATTTTCTTATACTCAGAAACTGTCTTTTCAGTTTGAGTGAGAGCAATTTGATAGTTAGACAATTTGCATCTCTCAGTACTCACATCACTTAACAATCTTAAAACCTCTTTGTTAAGTTTTTCAGTATTTAAACGACAACCCTTACTACAAAAAGCATCATCGTATACCTCATTATCTGATGAAGAGGAGGAGTGTTCCATGAGAGCATATTGAACATGCTCTTCTTCTTCTTTCTCAGCAACCAAAGCTTTATCCTCTTCCCCATCCTTAGCCAAGTAGCTCCAGTCCCATCCAATGCCATCAATTTCTTGCACTGCCACCATGGCCTTAGGGTCCTGAGCCTTAACAATTTGGTTTGAGGGTTTTCCAGCATCAGATCTTCTTGGAGATCTGCATTCCCTCATAAAGTGCCCCATACGATGACAATTGTAGCACTCAACCTTGGATTTATCAAATCCAGCAGTGTCCTTTGCATTAAAGGTCATCTTCTTCTTGAACCTTCTATTCCACATGTTTGCTCTTATACTTGCAAGAGCCTTGTTCCACTTTATATCCATCTCCTCCAAGGGCTCATCACTTATTTGCTCAAGTTCCTCATATGTAATCACTGAACCATTGGGCAATGAAGCAATGTAAGCACACACAGTATCCAAATCCAAACCAGCAGGCTTAACCCTTGGTGAGTCAATTTTGTATGTGTCAGCATTTGAGTGTGAGGCGTTGACAGGACATGATCCAGCGTTGACACATGTTGATCCAGTAACTGGGTGCATGTATGAGTCCTTTTGATCAAATTAACCTTCACTATGTGAGAAGAAGGCCATATTACTATTGGTAGACTTACTTCCATGCTCCAAAAGAGTTTCATTCTCCAACAGCCTCAGTTTGTTGTAGATATCATCAAAAGTAGAACTTTTGTGAGTGTTATTGGCAAGTATAGATCTTGCCTCAATCTTCCACGCATCACCAAGGCTTTTAAGAAAAGTGGAAATAATGTCAAAATCACCAACTTGTGTCCCCATGAAGGACAGCTTGCTTGTAATGTCAAGCAGTCTGCTTCTCACGCTGCTAAGCTTCTCATTAGGTTGAGCCTTAAAAACAGCATACTCATGCATGAGTTGCTTCTTCTTCTCTTCCTTAGTATCAGCATTACCACCATAGGCAACTTCAAGGGTTGCCCAAAGGTCTTTTGCAGACTCATAACCTCTGTATTTGTGCTGATTTTCTTGCCCTAAAGAGAGTTTCAGAATGTTTAGGGTTTTCATATCAACCCTTTTCTTTGCTATGTCTTCAGCAGACACAGCTCTACCATTATAAGGTTTTTCGTTCTTATCTTCTTCTAAACATCCAGCAACAGCTGATCTTGTAGAAATGGCATTAGCAATCTTTTTAGCTTTATTGAATGTGTTTCCATATTTAATAATCTCCCAGAGAGTGTAGTCATAGATCCCCAGATATTGCTCAAAGTTGAACTTCCACGGCTCAAAGTTGTTTGCATCAAGCATGGGTATCTTGATGTTGTGTTTTGAGGAGGAGGAGGTTACTTATGGATTGGACATGATGTTTTTTAGGGTTTTGTGAAAATTAGGGTTTTGGTGATTTTAGGGTTCTTGTGTTCTTTAAGATCAAAAGTTTCTCAACAAGCTCTGATACCACTTGTTGATCCGAAACTTACATCGATTAAGATTGTGTATACGAGATTAGATCAAGTTATACACGTAGAGAAACTTTGTTTATGTATAAAGTAATCTAAGTGTTATGCGGAATTAACACTTAAACAAGAACACACAAAGATGTAAACAAACTTTCACTTGATTGATAATAACAAACTTGCTTACAATGAAAGTGTTTAACGTATGAAAACTTATTATCAAACATAACCTAAAGGTCTTCTTTTATATACGTAAGAAGCCTTGTACAAGAATCTACGTATCAACTATTCTAGGTAAAGATAATTATAGAAAATACAATGTTGAACTTATCTTTACTAGAAACAAACTAGAAACATAATACGCGTAGACTAAATCTTTCCATCAGTGCTTGTCTTCAACCTATCAGCGCTTGACTTCTTCTTGTCAACGCTTGATCTGTCAGCGTTTGTTTTCTTCCTATCAACGCTTGTTTTCCTCTTGTCAGCGCTCAAGTGGACTGGCTATATTTTATTCCCAACATAAACAACTACGATAACTATCAAGATCCAGTAACTATAAAAAACCAATGCAGCAACAATATCATGGAAGTTCCCATTAGCAGACTTATGATTTATGCGCAGGAAACCAATTAGACAATCTAAGCAATTTAATCAGATATAATGAACATAAAACTCTAAATCTCAGCAAACTACAATATTAGTAATTGAAGTAACATCAGTAAATCAAATAATCAAACAGATTCATAATCACAAATGTCATAACCCTTCAAGTCTAATCAATCTAACATACAACTCATTTAACACTCTTAAACAGATTTATGTAAAATTAAACAACATTAAAATAAAAGAATGAAACCTTTTGGAGAAAGCCTTTGGGAAGAAGAACGGCGCTGAGCCGTCTTGTTAAACCGAATCAATACCACCATCGAACATAACATCACCGTACCATGAATGAACACAATTCATGGATCATTATCTCGAATCAAACATCAAGTTTTTGAACCAGTAATATTTTTTTTAATATCTATCAGTGGATAGATATTTTATCCCAATCTCACTCAAATCTTTCACATAAACCAATTAATTAAGCTTATATAAAAGATTAATGTTATTTATACCAACTTATAACATAAGAATATACAAGAGGCTTGAAATAGTAAATAAAACGTGATAAAGAGAAATAACAAAACTGAAAATAAATTTTATTGATCTCAAATCGATATTATAATATTTGTTAAAATTAAAAATACAAATTCTAACTACAAACTGACATAATAACATTAAAAAATGAAAAAGGGATGAAAAATACAGAAATAAAATAGGGTATTTATACTCGAACCCAAGGCTTGGGGTGAGGAGTTTGTTGAGCAGGGAAAACAATCTTGGCCCTTGATTTGGCATCTCCACATTCTCTTTCATCTTTTCTTTGATCCAAAGGCTGTAATCAACCATTGTGAACACGGATTGCCACCGTGGCACAAGGTTGTGCTAGTTGTGCTTTCTCCTTGCAGATGTGACTTCTTCTTATTGGATGATTTTTGAGGGTGAGGAGTTTCCACCAATCAGGTTCAAGGAGAGGGCCATGTCACTCATTCTTTCACCCATCTTCTTTTTTCCGATTTACTTGGGGATTTATTAACCACTCTTGTGAATCATACGTTCTTGAATAATGAAAGTAAAAGCCCCATTTATTTTGTAAATTAGGGTTAAGGTGAATAGTTAAGTTCCAGGTAATTTTGGGTGAGGGAGCGAAAAGAAAACCTTGTTTGTAACGAAAAGAAATAAATGGTTGTGTGAGTTACGTTTGACCAAGAAAGTTAAATATAACTTTTCACTTATAAACACTATCCGTCCATGTTTTTTTAATTGACCTAAAAGGCCTTACATGCCCATAAACACGTTCCATGTTTATTAAACATTGCCATTTTGGGCTTTTGGGCCATGTAACATGGTATTTCTTCCATTCGTCTCATTACAATTGATTTGGGCCAAGTAATGGGCTTCAAGCTAATTCGTCATAACTTCATTAATTCTAAATGGGCTTTCAGGCCCATTAACCAAATGTGGGTCCCACTTGACAAAATCCTTCAACAACTTAAATCCGCGAACAAAATCGAACTTGATTTTCGGCTTCCTCAATTTTTCTTCAATCTCGTGTCGTTTTTTTGCCGGTTTTCGCGAACTTCGGTACTTACACACATGAAACGACAAACAAACGAATACAAGGCAATTTTCATTCATTATATGCATTTATTCATCGTTTTTAGATATAAATGATATGAGTATTTAAGCTCATATCAAACTCCCCCTTGCTAAGCAATTGTCGTGTCCTCACGCAATGATAAAATAAAACACTAACTATACTTTTATTCAACTTTTTGACTTTATTTTGCAAAGACATAATGTATTGCTTTCATTATTTGAAAAATAACTTTTAGGATCACAAAACTCAAATAGATTCATCGTCCTCGACTTTTCACTTTTCCATGCCAAGTGTAAAAAAAAGATCATTGTCAATCATAAGCCCCAAAATTAAAACAACTCATACAAGTAATTTGTGTTAAACTCAATCTCCTATTATTCCTAATTGTATCTCTAGATTTTATTTGTCATTCACCCGTAGGCTCATTTGACTTTATTTGATATTTATTAGTCCAAAAATGAAGGCAAAAACGGTGTAAACTCAACACTCAAATCCTAACCTCGACTTTAAAAACCGTTGCCACTAAAGAAAGCCCACATCAAGGATAACTTAACACGATTTGAGGGATAAATCCCCGGACCTGAAATTTGGCTAATAGGACTACTTAAAAGCAACAATAAAACCTCCAAAGTCAATTATGACCTTATTAAAGGAGTTTGCAACAACTACATCATATCACCTTGTGGCTCTTTAAGACGCAATTGTGCTCCTTATTTAAAATCCACACCCGAAGGCTCCTTGGACAAAAAAATAAGGGAATTAAAATTCACCATCCCACCTTATGGCTCATGATGATGAAGAAATTTTTATTAAACACGTCCACATGCCATACACCCTAAGGCTCTAATGACAAGGTTAGTGCTACATGACTCCCACCCGAAGGCTCATAGAGAACATGTTTTTATTTATTCTTCTTATTATTATGATATGTATAGTAAGCCAAATTTCCGCAATCCTATGATCAAAAGTCCATGACGCTGACACCCTTACTGTGTTCTTACTTTAATTACAAGGGAAGAAAAAGAAGGAGTTACAGGTTAAGATATTAAGCCTAAACCGCTAAAAACTTCATTTATTAAGCAATTAATTATTCAAGCGTGAAAAATAAATACGAGGAGATTAAATCAAACACAAAAATACTTATACAAGGAAGACTTAACTTGAAAAACTTATGATTAAATTCTATCATCTCTTTTTCTCCATATTGTAAAATTACAAAAATGTGAAATCAATGGATACTTAGTCTATTAAATCAAAGTTTTGGGTTTTCAAGTCATCTATAGGATCTTGCATCTTCTTATACTTTTTCAAGTTTTAGAATTTGCGTTTTAAAGTTCCCTTGATAAACGACTTTCTAGGATCAATTATAGGAACTTGCGAAAAGTTATCATTCTTAAACCCGTATGAGTTAAGACATTCACGTTTTAAAGTTCCCTATATAAAAGCCTAGCAAAACTTGATTTAAACACGTTAAGGAAAAGCTAAGGTAAAAACCGAGTCGAGTCAAAAACTATTTTTATTTTCACCAACAGAAAGCCTACATTTGTGTCAATAGCACTTATTTTATTTATTTAAACATAAAAATAACACTAAAAATTTTATGAAAAACGAGAAAAACGATTACGTTTGGACATGACAAAAGTACTTGCAAGCGATTATATCGATTGACTCCCCCATGCTAAAACCAAACATTGTCCTCAATGTTTCTTAGCTCAAGAATAACATCCCCTTGCTAAAACACGAAGATTATAATGCAAAATCCTAACATGGAAAGAGCACGCAAATCTATAAGCCATTTATTAATTATGCCTCAAGATAAAACGTTAGTCGATAAAAATCAAAGGATAGAGTGTGTGCCCCTTTTGGCAATCAAAGATTGGAAGATCAAGTGGACCGACAAAAAACGAACACGAGAGTCTTCAATGATTAGGGTCATACCTAAGATTCACAACACAACAAAACACGAGCACGAGCTTGAAAGATCAAGCCTTATTAGTGTTAGAAAATAGAAAGAAGATAGAATGTATGGGACTTCCCCACAAGGCACCTCGTTTTTGTTAACCGAGTCATGAGCTCGACTCGATCCCCGCATTCATTGGTCCATAGGGAAAGTGGTGAAAACCGGCATATAGAATCCAACACAAAGCACGATGCCGGGGTCAAAGATTTCATCCTCATTATCGGATGACAAACGAAAAGATAAAACTCCAACACAAATCTCCAAAAAGAGATGGTGGTCACAAATCACTAAGTGGATATATCATTCTCCCCGAGATAAACTCGCACCAAGATGATCGAAAAGTCTTTCAATTATTACATCGGTGAAAGTCCGAGATTTCCCTAAATCAATGATTCTGGGGTCAAATACCTCGTCCTCGGGAGAGAAAAGAATAGACAACATGGTGCCGTCCCCCCATGCTAATCCAAGATTATATAAAGCACATGGTAATGGTAGGTTAAAAATTTCATCCATAGTGGAATCAACATTCTTAGCTTTAACGACCATTTCACCCTTAGAAGTGTGATCAATCGGGTCATGGTACTCAATATGAGACACATGAAAAACCCGCATATTAAGGTCAAAGTGGGTGGGAGGAGAAATTGGGACGAAATCATCATCAAGGAAATTCTCTAAAAAGAGAGCCTCCCCCTCAGGGTCAATTTCATCAACACCCAGTGGTATCGAATCATTAGAAGCAAGAAACATGTCAATCTCCTCCATAAGCAGATCACTATCCTAAACGGGAATAGGAGATGGAGAGAAAGACTTCCTAATAGGCTTAGAATTCAAAGTCTCGATCTTAGAAATGAGAAGATAGACGTTGGATAATTTCTCTCGAGGAATCACGTCATCCACATCTAAATGAGTAAGTTCATCGGAGAACTTCTCAAAGATCGGAATAGTCAAATCAGCCTCATTTCCTGGTGGAAATGGGTCTAAAGGAGCAAATTCAAAAGTGAACCTCTTAAAAACCGGATCACTATCATCCTCATTTCCCGGTGGAAATGGGTGAAGAAGAGTAGGTTCATCGGAGAACCCCTCAAAATCCGAGTAGTGAATATCATCTTTATAAGAAAGTTCATCGGAGAAATCCTCATTAGAAAATTCACTAGAAGTCGAATCATTCTCAAAATCTTCATTTCCATCACAATTTTCATCATTAGAATTGGAGAAAATCTCAAAGTGATTGGAAGAAGTAGAGTCATTACAATGTGGCAAATCACACGTTTCATTGGAAATACCATCGAACTCTCTTGGGTTTTGGACAAGAATCTCAAAAATAGACTTTATTACTTCGTCGAATTCCGTGTCCGGAATAGTGCTAAAAAGCTCGTCCCCCTTGCTTAGAGAATTTTCGGGTTCCACGGTGGAAGATTCATGAATAGGAGTGGTGATGTCATGAGATGGAGTGAGATCAAAGATATCCTCGTCATCTAGGATGGGTGAATTCTCAGGCTCCTTAGCCGGCAAGACATGAAAAGGAAGTACGATTGCACAAGACGAAGGATGTAGAGCAATAAGATCTCTCAAAGAAATAGTACTATCCTCGTCATCGTCAATAAGAAGAGAATGCTCGATTTCACGAGTAGCAAGATATTTAGCTTCCTCTTGAGCTTGTTCTTTCTTTCGAATTTCAATGCTTAACCCATTATAATCTTACGAAACTTGTCTAATTTTAATCTCACAATCTCTTTTAAATCCCTCCTCAATTATTTCTCCATGATATCTTCGACTTCCCAAATCATTAGTTATATCATTAATCTCTTGATTAATTTGTATCTTTTCAAGCAACATATCTTTAATGCTCTTTTCAACAACTTCAACATTTCTTTCATTTATTATTTGTTGGAACAACGTTTCAAGTCGTTTAAAATTCTCACTCACGAGAGAAAAGGGCTCATAAATTTTTTTATCCTTTAGTTGACAATTAAAGCTTTTAATGAGGACCTCCAGAATACTCACAACAAAGATGTTGTTGTGATAAACTCGGTAAATCTTGTGAATAACAATTATCATTAAAGTTTTGATTATAGCTTGGTTCTTGCTCGTAATTAAGCGAGAATCGATGCGAACAACTAATTCCAAAATGACAATTATTTCCACAAAACTCACACGAGGGTGTCTCGTATGTTGGGTGTAGAGGTGGGTAAAAATCGAGAGAATCATTCGAAAAATTCGGGTTACCACATGAAGTAATCTCATTAAAACAAGGACAAAATCCAACTCGTATAACGTGACGTAAATCATTTCCACAACGCTCACACGTACACCACCGACATGGTAAAAGACCATATAACGGTTCTCCACACCCTACACAACTGAGGAAGGAATTCATGGAAGAATTAAAAATTGGAGGGTTAGAAGAAAAAGAATTAAACATGATAGGGATTAAGAAGATTATTTTTGGTATTTTTCATAAATCAATCAAAGATTGACAAAAACAAGGAATAAGCATAATTACTATAGAAGTAATCTACCCTCGGTCGACTTTGAAATGATAGGTGACAACCTAAACGTCTCGAGGTTTAATAAGTAACCTACAAAAATAAGATTTAATACTACTTGAGTTGGCAAAGCAATAATCGGTCGTCCCTCTCAATATACGCACAAGAAAGCGGGGAAACGAGGTGCCACAAAGCACTTAAAAACCATTTTCCTTAGACGGCCTTTTATAGCACGTCGCCTTATACCCACCTTATAGTTTGTATAAATCGAGTTCAAACTTTTTATTAGTATTTATCTATTATGCCTTTTTTCATTTTGGATTCGAATACAATAGCTAGGTGATGAAATCCCAACTAAGGTCTTATTTGGAAGTAGGTAAATCTATTGTTCCATGTAATACAAAATAGTAATCACAAAAAAGCACGAAAAATGATATATACTATAATAATAGAAAAATAACAAAACTTTCCGAGGACGGAAAGGGTCTTCAAATCAATGATCAACAAATCTCACAAAGACGAATCGTACACAAGATCCCCGGCAGCGGCGCCAAAATTTTTGATGTGTCGTGGATAGTATATTAATTAGATGCGTTATAGGGTAAAATAGAAAATTACCTTTAGGAAAAAGTAATAGACTAAAATTTATCAAAGACGGATTCAATTAAACACATTGACGACCCAAGTTCGTTGTACACGAAGAATGAGTGAATTTGAGACATTTTGTTTCGATTTGGATAATTGATTTGAATGGGTTTCGGTTTTTTTAAAACTAAAATTAATCCTACAAATTAAAACCTAAGTGCATGAATCATTCCCCGTTTAACAATTATTTAAATATTCAAAATAAAATTGAACTATTTAAAAATCGATTTAAAATTAACTATTTAATTAAAATAACTTTTACATTATTTAAAACTTTATTTAAACTTTATAAACTAGTTAAATCAAATTAAATCTACTTTTACTTTTTATTAGACGAAATCTATTTTTTAAAATTAATTTATTTAAAACTACTTTAATTAAATTCTAATTATTTTAAAACTAATATTTTTAACTAATTAAATTTCTAAAATTTATAAAACATTTTTTTTTATTTTTTTTCATTTATTTATTATTTTAAAGGTTTTATAAAAGTAAATTTAATAAAACTCTTAATTAAAATTTATTTAAATGAAAAACTTATAATAAAATATAATAATTAAAAACTGTCAGCCACTCAAATAAACCCTATTAATTATAAAAGCAGTATTTAAACACAAAATAGTAGCTAGAACAAGTGGTAAACACATTGGGCATTCAACCATGAGGTTATGGGTTCGAGTCCCATTGGTGACTTTTTGGATGAATTTATTTCTTGGACAAAGTGAAAGTAAAACACAGTCACAGGAGTGACTTTTTATGGTGAAACTGACTGAATAAATTCAGTACAAGACTAGCAGACCAATTGAGTCTGCTAGCCCTAAATAAGCAACAAATCAAGATTAGCAAAGATAAAATTATCAGCAAAAGCAAGAATAAATGACAGCAAGTTAAACCAAGTCGTAATCAGATCCAAACATACATCCAAGATCATTAGCAGGTTTAGCTAAAATTTATCCAGGCAACTTAATCTCAGATTTCTTAACCCTATAACAAACAATACCCACATCAACTCATTACACTAGCAGGTTATGAATTATTACAGCTACCTAATCAGTCACGACTTATAGCAGAAGCCTAAACAACTACGATAACTATCAAGATCCAGTAACTATAAAAAAACCAATGCAGCAGCAATATCATGGCAGTTCCTATTAGCAGACTTATGATTTATGCGCAGGAAACCAATTAGACAATCTAAGCAATTTAATCAAATATAATGAACATAAAACTCTAAAACTCAGCAAACTGCAATATCAGTAATTGAAGTCACATCAGTAAATCAAATAATCAAACAGATTTGTAATCACAAATATCATAACCCTTCAAGTCTAATCAATCTAACATACAACTCATTTAACACTCTTAAACAGATTTATGTAAAATTAAACAACATTAAAATAAAAGAATGAAACCTTTTGAAGAAAGCCTTTGGGAAGAAGAACGACGCTGAGCCGTCTTGTTAAACCGAATCAATACCACCATCGAACATAACATCACCGTACCATGAATGAACACGATTCATGGATCTCGAATCAAACATCAAGTTTTCGAACCAGTAATATTTTTTTTAATATCTATCAGTGGATAGATATTTTATCCCAATCTCACTCAAATCTTTTACATAAACCAATTAATTAAGCTTATATAAAAGATTAATGTTATTTATACCAACTTATGACATTAGAATATGCAAGAGGCTTGAAACAGTAAATAAAACATGATAAAGAGAAACAACAAAACTGGAAATAAATTTTATTGATCTAAAATCGATATTACAATATTTGTTAAAATTAAAACTACAAATTCTAACTACAAACTGACATAATAACATTAAAATGAAAAAGGGATGAAAAATACAGAAATAAAATGGGGTATTTATACTCGAACCCGAGGCTTGGGGTGAGGAGTTTGTTGAGCAGGGAAAACAATCTTGGCCCTTGATTTGGTATCTCCACATTCTCTTTCATCTTTTCTTTTATCCAAAGGCTGTAATCAAACCCTTGTGCACACGGATTGCCACCGTGGCACAAGGTTGTGCTAGTTGTGCTTTCTCTTTGCAGATGTGGCTTCTTCTTATTGGATGATTTTTGAAGGTGAGGTGTTTCCACCAATCAGGTTCAAGGAGAGGGTCACGTCACTCATTCTTGCACCCATCTTCTTTGTTCTGATTTACTTGGGGATTTATTAAGCACTCGTGTGAATCACACGTTCTTGAATAATGAAAGTAAAAGCCCCAATTATTTTGTAAATCGGGCTTAAGGTGAATAGTTAAGTTGCAGGTAATTTTGGGTGAGGGAGAGAAAAGAAAACATGGTTTGTATCGAAAAGAATAAATGGTTGTGTGAGTTACGTTTGACCAAGAAAGTTAAATATAACTTTTCACTTGTAAACACTATGCATCCATGTTTTTTTATTTGACCTAAAAGGCCTTACAAGCCCATAAAAACACGTTCCATGTTTATTAAACATTACCATTTGGGCTTTTGGGCTATGTAACATGGTATATCTTCCCTTCGTCTCATTACAGTTGATTTGGGCCATGTAATGGGCTTCAAGCTAATTTGTCATAACTTCATTAATTCTAAATGGGCTTTCAGGCCCATTAACCAAATGTGGGGCCCACTTGACAAAATCCTTCAACAACTTAAATCCGCGAACAAAATCGAACTTGATTTTTGGCTTCCTCGATTTTTCTTCAATCTCGTGTCTTTTTTGCCGGTTTTCACAAACTTCGGTACCTACACACATGAAACGACAAACAAACGAATACAAGCCAATTTTAATTCATTATATGCATTTATTCGTTGTTTTTAGATATAAATAATATGAGTATTTAAGCTCATATCAATCCTCTTTTGGGGTAACTGCTGTGACAATCCGTCAATTTGAGGTCGTTATTTTATTCTCAAGTATTATTTATAATCATTATTTAATGTTATATTATGAACTCACTCATTTTTGGGAAGAAATTAGGGTTTACGTCTTAAAGTAGCATCGACTACGTCTAAACCGGAGAACTCTACGTTACGTGTTTACGTTTACATACTCCATTTTTGTAACAGTCCGACATTTCATATAATAAATTTATTCTCGAATATTATTTTGGAATTTTAATTTGTGTTGGTTCATAAACTCACAAATTTACGAGAAGAAATTAGGACTTACGTGCATAATTTAGCGTCTTATACGATTAAACCGGAAACCCTAGGTTTACGTATTTACGCTTTTGTGCTCCATTTTAGGTGAGACAATTTTTATTAGAATCATTTTATGCCGTAGTTTCATAATTTATAAAAACGTTTTTCATAAATTGACTCGAGGGAACGCAAATCGAGGAAATTAGAATCGAGGAGTACCCATAAATTAATGGAGATGAGACAAGTGGTACACTTGTCCCACTCCCACTATGGGCGGCCAAAGCAAGGTACACAACACCCCTTGGTGTCACTTTTATACAAGTTTATGGACACATGTCCTCAAACTTCCTAAACCACTTAAAAAAAAGCATTAAACCATTTCTCACATCTCTCATACATGCAAACTAGAGAAATTTCTTCAAATCTCTCTCTCTCATCCTCCTCTTGCCGTCCTATATTACAACCAAACCTCCACCATCATCAATAATTCTAGCCATGAACTTCAACTATAATTCACATATGTTGAAAGCCACATAAAAAGATGAAGATTGGAGGTGATTATAACCTATGAAAAGGAGTTTTCATGAGGTTCAAGGGCTGATTTCAAGAGTATGTTCATTTATTTGAAGATTTCAAAAAGTCCATTTGCTAAGTTGAGGATTTGGTGGCAAGATCAAGCCTTGTTCATCCAAAATCTCATCCTTCCCATCATATTCATTGGTATAGAGATCAATTTCTTTCTATCACCCTATTGTTTTGTGTATGTACTCATGTAATTTCTTCAAAAATGTATATGTATATGATGATAAATAATGATCAAAATATTGTGTGGGGATTTTGTGTTACTAGATTAGGATAAAAAGGTTAAAATCTACAAGTTAAAATGTTAAAATCATGACTATTCATATAGGTTGTATAAAAAAGTAAGAACAAATATGGTCACTTGGTTAAATGGAAAAGAATATTAAATATACAGATAGATAAATGATTTTTACATATGTGGTGAGTTGACCATACAATAGAATGTTAAAAATGAGCAAGATATGGCCAAAACACTTTTGTAGTACAAATATGTATAGTCTGTTTTAGACGAATTATAATAAATACTTAGAAGCTAATTGAGGACTGGCTATAATAGAGTTATATGTATCACACATCATTTAGTTTATGCTGTTTAACTTTGAGGTTCTATCTCCTTGTAGAACTCAAGATATGGAAAAATGATGAACTTGAGATTTGAGATCAGATTTCTTGAAATTCTATATAATATAAAAAGCCCACTTGAAGTAAAATACTATGTAAATTAAGTATATAAAACTTAATAAATGATAATACTATCATAAAAAGTATTTATACACTATAATGAATAAGTACCACATTTTATAAAAGTAAAACCCAAATGTTTTTCTAAAACTACAAACTACATATAAGTTTTACGTCTTTTCGGCTAAAACCGAAAGATTAACGTTTTCGCCAAATAAAAATTAGACGGTCGGACCCGTCTAATGTAACATTTTTATAACTCATATACTGATGAATAAACACATTTTCCAAGTAAAAACCGATAAACCCGAGCTTATTAACATATGAACCATAATGGGCCAAAGTAGCCTTATTGGACCATTAGGCCCAACTAGTTTGGCTTAACACTAATGGACTTACTCATTGGCTTAACCCACTTGGGCCCACATATGAGTATGGGCCTCATCTTAAAAAGATAAATGGACTAATAAAATGATATTGGACTCTTAATGGGCTTATTGGGCCTTAATGTGTAAATTGGCTAAAACTAGTGTAACTAGTATGATAAGCCTAAGTTAACTAATACTAAGCAACTAATAATGTTGTAAGGTGATAAAACCCCACTTGATCATCATGTTATGATATCATTACATATACATAACAATTTTTATAAAGTTATTGGGCATAGCCTAAGAACGAGTATTATTTGTCTAGGTTTCCCGTGATCGAGGCACATACCATACGTCCTAATTGCCGATAACCCGCCTTCCAACACCAATGTGAGTTCATAGCCTTGCACTCTTTTAAATGGTTTATGAAATGTTTTATAAACCCGCAAGGGAGATAACATGCTAGTTTTTATAAAAATAGGACACAAGTTGTCTCGATTGTATGTTTATTGATATGGACCCGAATGATTTAATTACCCAATGAATGCAATTAAACGGATTATTATTAGTTAGGTTATGTCACTAGAAGTCCCATTAGCATGAATTGTGAACTATCGGGATTTGGTAGACGCTTATGCATATAATAGTACTGTTTTGGGAAGATCACCCCAGTTCCCGCCTTGACGGTTGATCCCCGTCGTGCCACATTGATTGGTAAGCTAATTTATGTATGAGAAGATTTATATAAGCGTGATTATTGTGACGACACGCTGTTTTAGATGGGCAAAGGAATTACGGGTTAGCTACCCGATATATATGTTATAGAAAAGTAACAATGTCATGCGGCTTATAATAATCCAATAATAAAAATACTGATATACGAATTGAATTGTAATATATTGCCTGACTAGCAATACGGGTCTTATTACAGATGTTATGTTCGTGTTTTGATTTTACATAACCATTTTCATATAACGATTTTTCTTAAACTCTATACAACGTTATAAAACGTATTTTATGATGTTTTTACGACAATAGGTCGTATAATGGTTTTGAAGGAAAACGCCTATATTATGATTTACAACAAAGATTTGTATAAAATACCCTTCGGTGATGATTATATACCGGTTTTATGTTAATGATTATTACTAAAGTCTATGGACTCGCTCAACGTTTCGCTGACTTTTAACATGTTTTATCTCAGCTACTTGAAGGTAATTCTCGGGAAGACGACAAGAATTTCTGGCCCGCATTTAACTATAAATTTACATTCAAATGTTTTGTAAATTTGTAATACATACATTAACCTGAGGACCTATGTAATTTGATATTTATGAATGTAAAATGCTTTATTACTAAACGACGCGCTTTTTAAGCGTTTTCTATGATTTTAGTAATGTGATGTCCCGTAACACCAACGACTCTTCCGCTGAATTGAAATATGAATATTTGGGGGTGTTACACCTTTGGCAACTGATTCCACATTAGAAATATTCACACCCCCCACTAGTATTCTTCTTAGCCTAAAATCTTTGCTCAACACCCTCTTGACTAAACCTCTGATCACCCAAACCTCTACCACATCTACCTATACCACCCCTACCATTTCTACCTCTTCCCCTAGCATTATATCCACCCCTACTTGTACCTTCCCCAAAATTACTTCGTAAACCTACATTACTCATATTTTCACCATTATTACGCTTCCTATTTCCTATAGTCTTCCATCCATTCTCATCTTTCTGACCACCACTATTTTCCTTAACTTTGCCCTTTTCTGCTTCCAACTTACTCTTCTCAGTTTCAATAACACTTTTCTTCGGGCACTTGTCATAATAGTTCCCAAAGACCTTGCAATGGGAGCAACAAGGTGGTCTCCAAGGGTAGTCCACCCTAAGCTCCATAGCTTTCCCAAGACTTTGATACGTAACTTCCACTGTTCCTTGTAATCCTCTAACAACATCAACCTCTATAAGAACTCTAGCAAAACTCGCCCTACCATATGCCTTATCACACATAGAAGTAGTAATACTATCCATGATTATTGGTGTACCAATGCAACTAGAGATTCTACCTATTCCTTCTATGGTCCAAGCCTCTAGAGGTACATCCATAATTTTTACCCACAACGGGACCCTAGTAGGCTCAGGCTTAACCATACACATACCCGACTCCCATTTTTGTACAAATAAAGAAAAACCATTCACTATCCATGGACCATTTTCCAAAACAAACTTCATTCCTTCATCCCTCTTAAACTTAAAGAAATACAAACCACAATCATTCGTAATAACCTCCTCAAAACTGTAACTTCTCCACATCCTTCTCAAATGTCCATAATATCTCTAAAACTCATTTTCATACCCAAAAAATATCCAACAAGTTTCAAAGGCCACTTCTTACTACCATTCTCCACAATGTGGTCCAATCAGCACTAACAACACCTTTTGCATTAACACTCACAGGGAATACCTTAAGAATATTACTATTACCTTCAACAAAGCCTTGGACAGCTTTTTTGAAAGCCTCAGATATCCTACTCTTAGCTCTCTCCTCCATAACAACATCACCATTAGTCACTCATATCTTTTCACCACTTCCCTTATTACCCTCACCATTAAGACTTGGCCACTTTTCCTTATTGTTAAAAGAGAAACTAGCCTCAGCCTTATTCCCACCATCCACAAGAGCTTCACCCCTCCTAAATAGCCTAGGACTACCACTATTATCAGTCCTATTAAAAACAAAACTCTCATTCCCATTAACTGGCATAACACCTAGTATACCTTCACTATAACTAGGTAAATCCTTGCTAGCTACAAAACAAAAAGTAATATTACCTTCCTTCCTAAGAGGATCACTGAGAATAGCATCAACCATATCATTCTCCATATTAGCAAACATTTCACTCTCAGTCAAAGATTCACTTTTACTTTGAGTTTCAGAACATGCAACAAAACCTCCATCCCTAGCTTCACCATTATCACTATCGCCTTCAAAATCAATCCCTTCAATATCCTTCCCACCATAACTTTTCTTAACCCCTTCTTAAAATTAACATGAGAGGGCTTTGATACCTGTTGAGCTTACGTATTCCCTATAAACAACCCCGTTTCCTTGTTTCTAATCCTAGAACTCCTATTAGTACGGACAATCTCATCCACAGGCCTAGGTAGAACCTGGCTTGAATTAGGGTTAGGCGAATCTTGCTTAACCATGGTAAATTGATGTAGAATCAATTAAAATGAAAGAAGAGGAGAATCATGATGCTTAATAAATAATTAATGAAAGGATTTAATGTACGAGGGAAAATGAGCGGTATGTGATTATAAGTGTGTGTAACGGTTATGAACCCAGAACAATGAATAACGATTTTTAAAAATGTCTAATGAAAGGTATAATGATAGATTTTTATATGTGTATATAGATCAGGAATAGTAGAACACAAATCCAAGATAAAATTAATGATCCATTGGATGGATCAAATTTACATGGAAGAGTACTTAATAAAAATTCAGGGTTTTTAGAGAGAGAAAAAAAGGTGAGAGAGAAATAGCATGAGTTTCTTACTTTGTTTTTTCTTAACGGTAAATTTATTAAGAAAAGGCCACAAAGGTAGAGTACAAAAAGCTACAAGCTAAACAAAACTTAGAAATGGACACACCCCCTCTAACAAGCTTGAGCAAGCAAAACATTGGCATGGACAACATCCCATACTCAATAACATAAACAACCCATACCAAACACTACAAGTAAAGGCAATGGACAAATCCCATGCTCAATACATAAACTACAAAAAATAAGCAACTAGAAAGACAATAACTAGCTGCTTCCCATAGCTCTACTACTTGATCCTAATTGACAAAGATCAAGCTCCTTCATCTCCATGGCACACCAAATATACTTGTTCAAAAGCTTGCTGTGGAAAACCACTTAAGAATACATGGTAGTTTTGATTCAACCAAAAAGGGAAGTAATCTCCACTACCAATCCATCCCCCATGGAACAAACCACATACAAAACTATGACACAAGAAAGTAAGCAAAGAGACTTACTCATAACCTCCATCAGAAACAAATGCAGGATAAAAGGAGAGGTGCCAGTGTAGCACATCTAGTTTATTGCCTCCTCAAAACCCCCATCTATGTAAAACCCAGTGGGAAACCATAGACGAGGGAAAGAGTACAACTAAACTAGAATCCTCTCACACGATGCCACTAACCTAAATATCCATCATCACAACACTAAACAGATATCAGGTTAGATAAAATAATAGGGAGGACAAAGCATTACAAAAACAGATTTGGCAACTAACATATTGTACAAAGAGCTAAAATAGTTCAATGTCCACTATTAGCACATCAAATCAACCCAAACCATACAAACAGTCCTCCCCAAACTCCCACCAAATGAGAGAAAAACCCAAACTCATACCTGAAAACCAACACATGCTAATAGTCAACAAGATCATAACTCAGAACCCCATACATTAGCAGAAAAAGTGGAAATACCAAACCAGTAAACCAGCAAAGATCCATACTAGCAAGATATCACCACCCATCTGCAATACTCAATAGACGACATACAACATCATAGATTAAGCACAAATGCACCCAATTCCTATTACATCTCCATAGACCAGTCCCACCCAAGGACCAGCCAACCCACATAACAGAATAAACCCAATACATCAATAAACCATCTGCTCACCATTCTCAAATGCCACCCTGCTAGTCGAATACCTATCCTTACAGATGTTCACATTCCATATATCAGTAGCCATAGTAATATTAGCAGATGGTTTAACTGTAAGAGTAAGGAGTTTAAGTCTAATAGTACTAATAACAATATTGACAAGAGCATTAACATCTCTATGTGTCAACCCAATCCTTCTATTATTTCTTTCCTGCCACAAGTAATATATAGAAGCACAAAAAACAAGTCTTTGAATAACGCTCCATATATTATTCCTAGGTGGGTAACTCATAAGACCAGCTATAGCACAAGGCCAGACATAACTAACATTATCCATCTTAGCCATAGGCTTAAGTCTCTCCCATAGACGCCTCGAAAAATTACAAGAGAAGAACAAGTGGCTGTGAGATTCACTAGGCCCACCACATAAGAAACATCCAATGTTAGCAGCATTGAACCACTTAGCTAATCTATCACTTGTCTTAAGCCTTTCTTTTATAGCTAGCCAAGTTATGAACGCATGCCTAGGAATACATTGGGAGAACCAGATATGCTTATACCAACCCACTACTGGGCACTCAGATCTAAGGCCTTTCCATACCTCCGTGGCACTAAATCTTTGTTCATTCCCTTTTTATCCTTCCAAACAGTAATGTCTCTTATACCCTCTACAAGATCAGGAACCGTGACCTCTAGAATACCATTAAATTCCCCAAGCCATTGAATTGGCCAATTCAACATACCATTATTAATCATATCACACACCCTGGCATTAATAGATAAACCTGCAAGCTCAATGGTGTTATGATCAATAAATTTACTAAGAGGTCCTATAAAGTGCCATTTATCAAACCACACATTACATTTACTCCCATTTCCTAGTTTAACAAAGACAAAATCTTTGATCATATCCCTAAGGGCAAGAATGTGTTTCCAACACCAAGACATACCCCTAACGGTTTTAACATTCCAAATATCTTAACCTTTAAGATTATGAAGTTTAACCCAATTAACCCATATACACTTTTTATCACACAAGAAATGCCATAGATGTTTAATCATAAGAGCATTATTCCAACTATGCATAGATTTTAATTCGAGTCCACCTTGGTCCTTTGGCTTACACACGACCTCCTATTTCACACTAACTAAGGCACCCGTTTTCCTATTGTTACCCCAAAGAAAATTACTAAGCATATTATCAATCTCATCACAAACAGATATAGGAAGGATGAACAAAGATCCCCAATAGACTTGCATGGAAGAAAGGACCGAAGCAATTAACTGAAGCCTACCCGCAAAGGAAAGACACTTATTCTTCCAACTATTAAGCTTATTTTGAACAACCTCAAGCAAAAAACTACAATCACGCTTAGTTATCATCTTAGATACTAACGGCACACCTAAGTACTTTATAGGTAATTTACCTACAGTAAACGGCATCACCATTAAAATATCATTTCTAACCTCCTCCGAGATATTACAGAAAAAAGCATTACTCTTAGACATACTCGGATACAACCCAGACGACAAAGTAAACTCATCCAACCCCCTCCTCAAAATAGACGCAAAGACTAAATCCCCATGGCATAACATCAATAAGTCATCAGCAAAACAGAGACTATTAATCCTAAGTTTCTGACAACCCGAGTGATATCTAAATCTTCTATCCAACCTAATATGCCTCTTTACCATAAGATTAAGCACCTCCATCACAAGGGTGAATAATTATGGAGAGATCGGGTCACCCTGTCTTAACCCTCTCTTAGCTTTGTAAAAGCCATGAGTCTCTCCATTAACACTTATAGAAAAGGAAGCAGAATCCAAACATGTCATAACCCAATGAATCATCACAGGGTGGAAACCAAACTCTTTAAGGCAACATTTCAAAAAGCACCATCTAACCGTATCATAGGCATTCTGTATGACTATCTTAAAGGCACAATTCCTAATCCCACATTCCCATCCATAACCCTTCATAAATTCTTGAGCAAGAAGGATATTATCACTTATAAGCCTACCCAGAATGAATGCACTCTGATTCACATCAACTAATTCGTTAAGGACAAGCTTAATCCTATTGGTTATGACTTTACTGATGATTTTATAAACTACATTACAACAAGAAATATGCCTAAAATCCGTAACCTTAGCAGGGACATCAATCTTAGGAATAAGAGATATTAGCGTAGTATTAACTTGACCAAGCATTTTACCACTGCTGAAAAATCTCTCACAGCAACACAAACATCCATCTTCACAATTTCCCAAGCGGCTTTGAAAATCTTAGACATGTAACCATCCGGACCAGACGCTTTATTATCATTAATGCTATAAAGATCAGTCTTGATCTCTCCATCCGAGATAGGTTTGATTAGGTCCACGGCTTTCTCAATAGTGAGCTTCTTCACAAAAGACTTTTCGGATCTTTAATGGCATAAACATCATCACAAGTTCCCAAGAAGGAACTAAAGTGCTTAACAAAACTTTCCGCCACTTTTTACCCATAAAGAGGATTACCCTCATCATCATAAATGACTTGGATCCTGTTTCTACTGATGGGGCCTTTAATCACATAGTGGAAGTACTTACTGTTTGTATCCCCGTCCCTAAGCCACTCAATCTTGGTCTTCTACGTAAGAACTTTTTCTTCATCCATCATGGCTTGTTTATAAGCATCAGCATAAACACTTTCCTCTTCCTGCAGAACATTACTCTTTGGGTCTTTCTCAAGCTCCATCTGAATTCTTTCTAACTCAGCTTTCACAACCTTTACCTTCTCAAAAACATTCCCGTTCTCTTTGTTTAACTTCCTCATATACCTTTTCGTGGCTTTAAGACGCTTAACTAACCTGAACATAGCACAACCTTTTACATCAACTCCCCATTCATTTCCTACCACCTCCTTGAACTCCTTTTTGTCAGTCACATAGTTCATAAACCTAAACGCTTTAGGTTTAAACACTTCAATCTCTATTAAACATAAGATAGCCGGGCAGTGATCAGATGATAAGAATGGTTTAAAATTAGCATAACTTGCCGGATATTTATCAATAAAACTCTCATTCTCCATAACCTTATCCAACTTTTTAAAAATGCCCAACTCAGGATTCGTCATCCTTTGTATCCAAGTATAAAACATCCCACTGCTTATAATGTCTTCAATACCAATCTGCTCAGAACATTCTACAAAATATCTTCTCTCTTCAAACCTATTAAACATCCCACTAGAATTTTCATTAGTATTAAGAATGACATTAAAGTTGTTGATCCCAAACTTAGATCGATTTAGCTTTATGTATACGAGATTAGATCAAGTAATACACTTAGAGAAACCTTTGTATATGCTTATGATAATCTAAGTGTTATGCGGAATTAACACTCAAACAAGAACACACAATGATATAAACAAACTTTCACTTTGATTAATGATATCAAACTTGCTTACAATGAAAGTAGTTTACGAATGAAAACTTATATGAAACAATAACCTAAAGGTCTTCTTTTATAGACATAAGAAGCCTTGTACAATAATCTACGTATCAGCTATTCTAGGTAAAGATAAATATAGAAAATACATTGTTGTTCCTATCTTTACTAGAAGTAATCTAGAATACAATAAGCGCGTAGAGTATATCTTCCCAACAGTGCTTGTCTTCAATGTATCAACGCTTGACTTTATCTTGTCAACGCTTGAGCTGTCAGCGCTTGTTTTGCTCTTGTCAACACTTGTTTTACTCTTGTCAGCGCTCAAGTGATCTGGCCTTAATTTATTCCCAACAATCCTCCCCTAAACTTGATATCCACTCTTATGATCAAGTTTCTGAATAAGCATTAAGGACTAGGAGGAATCTTAAAAACCTTCTCATATTGGTAATGAATAAATCTGATCAAGTCTTTTGCCACGTCACTTGAATAATCTATTTCCAGCTGAGTGTTCTTCATCTTCTCCAAGATAGTCTTGGATATGAAATACTGACCATCCATAAGTAGATACTCATCAAACTTTGTAGAACTCAAATGGTAAACACCAGCAGCTGAATATAACCTCCATTGAAGACCACTGAGGTCATCTTCAAGATCCTTCCAAATAGCAGGATCCTCACCTTTTGGTCCACACATTCTTTTAAATGTGGACCACAGTTTTATTCCATTAGCTGAAGTTGGTGCTTTAGCCTCATACTTGGTCTCCAGCAACCTCCATAGGTCCACCAAGTCTTCTCTATCACAACTTGCAAACAAAGATATGAGAGTGGTAAAAGTGTGTACCTCTTTGCCATACCTGCCAATTTTCCAAAACCCACATTCATCTTCTTCATAGCTTACAATTGGGTTTCTGGAATCTAATGGTAACACTTACACCATATCTGAAGCTTCTAATGGTGCGAGCTTGAGGCTCTTTCTTATGACAGCTTCACTTGGATATAGTGGATCCATATCTTTGGGAAAGTCAAGAGAAAATCCCTTTTTCACTGGTCTGGGAACAAACATAGCTTTCTTGAGCTCCATTTCTTCTGCAAGTTCGTCCTTTCTTTCATCAGAAAGAAGTCTGAGAGTGTTTGTTTCCTGCACTCTCACCCAAATGGGATAAGCCTTGCATTCCAACTCATCAAATGTCAATCCCCTCAATTTCTGATAAGTCCATCCTACTCCATGACATCTGAGCAACATGCAGTAGAGCTCCCTTCTATCCCTTTTCAATTCTGAGAGAATATTGCTTGCCTTGTGTTTCAAAATTACCTGGCAATCTTTCTGAACTCTGAGGAGAATCTCCAAACCCCATATTTGATCTGAAGTGGTCAAGTGTGGATTCTCCATACATCTTTCTTCCCACGCATTGTACATTTGAACCACCTCTGGCATGTCAAAGTCAACCTGCAATTTCAATTCTCTCAATTTCTCCTTGGCCAACTCTTCTCCATACTCAAGTCTTTCTGGTTCTATAATCATAATACTTGAGTCTGAGCTAGCTCCATCACTTCCTTCTTCTGAAGTAACAACAAATGGTGACTCTTTCACCTCCTTTCTATCATGTTCTATGATTTGTGCAGCTAATCTTCTATCAAACCCAACTTGAGCTGCATCCTTTGGAACACGCTCTTCTACCATAATACCCTTACCCTTATCTAGTGGATCAATTGTTGGTAAGGTAGATGGTGATACTTGTGTAGAAACATCCTTGATGATGGATGATGACTAGGATACATCACCCTCATGTGGAGGTCTGTCAACGCCTAATTTAGCTGTGTCAGCGCCCAAAATTCTTCTGTCAGGGTCCAAATTCTCCTTGTCAACGCCCAAATTTCCTGTCTCAGCGCCTTTTGCAATCTCCTCCAACATAGCAGTAAATGATAAATTCAAGTTGGTAGGAGAAACTAAGGACGTATCAAAACCTGTTTGTTTCTTCAATGTTGTAAGGGCTTCAGCAACATCCAAAGATTGACCATCATGGCTTCCCTTATCACTCAGATTTATTGGATCTTCCTCCCCTTTGGAAGATTCCTCCATACCTCTCCTTGCATTTGCAGTCTCCAAAACAACAATCCTCTCCCTCAATTGCTTGAGTTCAAGGCCTTGTGAGCTGACAACTTGTACTAAGTCTGCATTTTGCTTTTGCAAGCTCATGCAGACTGCTATCAATTCTATAAGAGTCATTGGTTCCAGTTTGCCCTCTTCTAAAATGGGGATTTGACCTCCCAAGTCAGATTCATTAGGCATGGATGAGGACTTAATGATGGTGGGACTGCCTTGGCCAGCTTCTAAGCCAAAACCAATAGTCCCAGCCTCATCCATGTCACCAGCCACACTTGTGGTGGTGGTTCTCTCTGCTACATGGCTAGGACCACCAGAGGAGAACACTCTAGTAGTCCTTTGGTGTTTCATCAACCTATATTCAGGGGGTGTGGAAGATGGTGTGGAAGAATGGGTGGATGTGGGTTGGTTAAGGGGTGTTTGGTTTTGTGAAGGTTGTGTGTCAACGTTGGAAATAGGCACATCAATGCCAACATTTAATGTGTCAGCGTTGAAGGGTTCTTGGTCAATGTGCATATGATCAGGTGAAGGTATTGGTTCAGGTATTGGGTCAATTTTTGGTTGGGGGTCTGGTTGAGGTTGAGCTGCTGCTATGACAGCAAGCATAGCTTGGGTTAAGGGTAGGTCACGATGGGGTGATGAGTTCATCTTCATAAAAATAGCTTTCTTTTGCACAGGGATCTCATAAAAATCGTTATGATCCCTTGTGCAGTATCCTTTAACATCAAAAACCATTTGCAAAAATCGGGGATAAGCTAAAGTCATTTTGTTCCCCTTATTTTTACACATGCCCTCAAAAATCATTTTAGAATAATTAAATTTTTGCCCTGTTGCAATACACACAATAGCACTAGCAATAGATCTATTGATCTCATTGTGTGCAGTGCATTTGGGACTCAAACATTGAAGGAGGACATGTATGAGGTACTTCCAGGCTGGGGGAAATTCCTGTTTATGATACTTGTTTAAGGTAACCACCCAAGGTCTCCCATGAACAATAGAAGTCAATGTAGTCACTCTATTAACTGTTGAGGAACTAACAGTGTTCCAAAACTGTTTAATATGTGTGACTAGAATGAGTGGTGCATGAGAAAGAGCATACCTTAAAGGGGATGCGTTCAAATACGCCACCATTTGAGTGTATTGGGGAAACAGAGTATCATCAGCTTCAAGATACGCGATCATGTTGTGTTTAGTTCTGAACCCCAATTACAATGCTAATGGTCTAAACTTTGGTTCCATTTGACGAAAGATGTTAAATTTGATGGATGAAAATGAAGTTGATAAGATAAAATTGTGTTAGACAAGAATTATAGATACCCTGTTTAAAAATAGGAGCCAAATTTATAGGAGAAGAAAATGCATGTGATTGGCCCAAAAAATAGGCAAGTATTTCCAAAATGCAATCATGAAAATATTGAAAAATTATAAGTTTATCTCTTGCATTAAATGAAAAGTAACAACTCCCAAAATTACGGCCTAAAAATATGTCAAAAAGTAACAACTAGGTAGGACCCATTGAGTGTCAATGGTCAAAAATAACCTATCAACGCCCAACGGCTATAATCTTGTCAACGTTTGCCTATAGCCATGTCAGCGTCTAAATTGGTCACAACAACGCTTGGAAAATTCTTGTCAGCGTCCAAAAATAAAACTGTTTAAAAATGAAAAATGACCTTAACAAAGTAATTTATCCTAGAGAAGATAACCAAAAAGCTGATAATTATTATAGGGCGGCAAGCACTGTCCAGTTATGCACACTTGCTCAAGCAAGATAGACATAACAGTCCTCTAGTGTCCCTTGCTAACCAAAACTCTTAACAACCAAGTTACCTTATAAAGTTCCTTGTTACTCCCAGGTAAATCCCATAACAAAATTATTCCCAAGTCTCCCAACAGACCACAACCAATTCTAGGCCAAAAATGTCTTGGCAGCATGCATAGTATATCAACTTTGCATGCTACAGTGCCTCATGATTTAGTAAAACTAACTCATACTCACCTGTGGACACAATCTAGAATTGTGATAAGAGTGTCATATGGATACCCAAAACATCCTAAAGGTTCCTAAAACCTCCCCTTAAACTATGATACAAAAGTTGCTAAAAACATTGCATGAACATAAAAATTTATGTCAAGATAGGAATTGAAAATTCCAACCATCATCCATAAATAAAAACTTGTCCAAATGCTTCTCCATTAATCCATAAGCAACTCTGTATCCAATGGTATACTGCTAACACCATCTGCACATTTAGATTGAAAACCACAAAACTAACATTGTTGCTGACAACGCCCCGATAACACATGACAGCGTTGAGGGAAGCTTTGTCAGCGTTAGACAATTATATTGCTGAAAACGTTACAAAAACACTTATCAGTGTTCAAGCAACCTTTTTAAGTGTTAGAAAAATATAGTGGAAAATCTAAATCATCAATAAGACCAATAACAATGCAACATCCTGTACATACTTTTACAAAAAGACTCCAAAACACATATTATGTGAGATTGACCATTCCAATACTTGTTACCAAGTATTGAAACCTCCCAGCATCAAAAGGTTTAGTTAGTAAATCTGACACATTTTCCTCAGTGTCAACCCTATCTGGTTGTATTAAACCTTTCTCAAAACAATCTCTTATAAAATGGTGTCTAATTTCTATGTGTTTAGTTTTAGAATGATGTACAGGATTCTTAATGATGCATAAAGTACTGTTATTGTCAACAAATATCTTGGTATGCATGAAATTATACCCATAGTCCAACAGCTGGTTCTGAATCCACAAAACTTGTCCACAACAAGCAGCTGCAGCAACATACTCAGCTTCAGTTGTAGAATTAGCCACCACTGTTTGTTTCTTGCATTGCCAAGATATCAACCTGCTCCCAAGAAACTGACATCCACCAATGGTGGATTTCCTATCAAATTTATCACCTCCATGATCACTATCTGAATATGCAATCAGCTCCAATGGTGAATCCTTTGGGTACCACAAACCAAGACTAGGATAGCATCTTAGGTACCTAAAGATCCTCTTCACAGCATAAAGGTGACATTCTTTAGGAGTCACTTGATGGCGTGCACAAGCACACACAACAAACAAAATGTCAGGTCTGGAGGCAGTAAGATACATCAAGGATCCAATCATGGATCTATAGTGCCTGACATCAACATCTTTCCCATCTCCAATCTTTCCCCAAGTGTGTTCTCTATCCATAGGAGTAGTAGCCCTCTTTTCATGTAGAGAAAAGCCAAACTTCAAGATCTCAGCCACATATTTATCCTGGGAGATGAAGATACCATCTTTTTTCTACTGAACTTGTAAACCAAGAAAGAAGTTTATCTCCCCCATAGCACTCATCTTGAATTTGTCTGTCATAAGCTTGGAGAAATCCGCACTCATCTTTGGATCAGTAGACCCAAAAATGATATCATCAACATAGACCTGGACAAGCAACACATCCTTGACTTTCTTCTTTGTAAATAGTGTCTGATCTATGGTGCCCCTCTTGAATCCATTGTTCACCAAATAGGTAGACAAAGTACCATACCATGCTCTTGGGGCTTGATGAAGTCCATACATATCCTTCTTGACTCTATACACTTTATCTGGATTTTCTGGATCCTCAAAACTAGGAGGTTGCATCACATATACCTCCTCAACAATAGTTCCATAGAGGAAGGCACTCTTGACATCCATTTGATAGACAGTGAAGCCCATGCAGGATGCATAGGCTAAAAAGATCCTGATAGCTTCAATCCTTGCAACTGGTGCAAAGACTTCCTCATAGTCTATCCCCTCCTCTTGTGTATATCCCTGAGCCACTAACCTTGCCTTGTTTCTGACCACAATTCCTCTTTCATCTCTCATGTTTCTTAGAACCCATCTTGTCACTATAGGTCTGACATATTTGGGACAATCAACCAGCTCCCAAACATCCTGAATTGCAAATTGGTGAAGCTTATCCTTTATTGCTTCCACCTAACTTGGTTCTTTGAGAGCATCAAATATTTTCTTGGGTTCCTGTTGTGACAGAAAACAGGCAAACAAACATGCTTGCACAAGAGGGGTATCAACCTTCTTGTGTATATTGGCAATAAACCCACCAAGACCTTGATGAGATCTTCTAGTCTGAACTAGAGTATTAACATTACCAATGATTTGAGAAGGAGGATGATTCTTCATAATTGAAGTAAGTACTCCTCCCTCAAAAAGTCTGGTATCTTCAACTTCATTCTCCATGTTGCCAATATCTTCTTCATCAGACTCTCTTATATCAACATAGGGATGACCTTCTTCATATGAACTGGAAGGTTCACCTTGTTCAAAAGTGGAAGAGAAAAGATGTGCAAAAGTTTTGTCAACGACTGAATCTTGGTTGTCAGCGGTTGGGCTAACAACGCTTGAACTGTTGTTGTCAACGTCTGAGTCATCAACGTCTGAATTGGTCTTGTCAGCGCTAGATTTGCCTTTGTCAGCGCCTGAAGGACCATGCATGTTTGTATCTGGTGGTACTTGGAGAGCACCATTATCTTTACCAGCAGCAGCAGCAGCAACAGCAAAAGCATCTGTCCAAATGGGAATGGTAACATAGTCTTGGATAGGAGATGTCTTTTCTGCTTGTGATCCAACCTTTTCATGAACCTAAGTACCTGAAACATCAACAACTTGTTCCTCCATATCATTTGAAGTTACCTTCACAATGTCTGGATTAGTGACATGCATATAATTTAAAGTTCTAGACAAAGGTTCCAAGTCAAACAACCAATTAGGACCACTTTCAGGATCACTACGTTTATTTTCTAAAAACCTAACATGTACCCTTTCAAGTATACGTTTTTCTTCTTTAAGATAAACCCTATATCCCTTGCTCTGCACTGAATACCCCATAAAGTAGCCCTCATCACCTTTTGAACTAAATTTCCCTAAGGCATCACTAGTATCTAAAACTACTACATGACAACCAAAAGGTCTGAGAAAACCAATATTAGGTTTTCTTCCCCAAAGTAACTCATAAGGTTTTTTGTTCTGAATTTTGTTAACCAATGCTCTATTTTGAACATAACAAGCAGTATTAACAGCCTCAGCCCAAAAGGCTATAGGAAAATGAGCATTAACCAACATTGTTCTGGCTGCTTCAATTAGGGTTCTATTTTTCCTCTCAGCAACCCCATTCTGCTGTGGGGTTCTGGCAATACTAAATTGCCTAGTAATTCCTTTCCTAACACAGAAATCATCTAGTTTCTTATTCCTAAATTCACCACCATTATAACTCCTAAGCATTTTAACTTCATTGCCAGACCTCTTCTCAATCTGAGTGATAAAATCAATTAGAATATCAGCTGTGTCACTCTTCATAGCTAGAAAGAATGTCCAAGTAAACCTAGAAAAATCATTTGTGATGACAAAGCAATATGACTTACAATTCAAACTTTCTATATTGGTTGGACCAAAGAGGTCCATGTGTAGCATATGAAGAGGTCTAGAACTAGTATGCACCTGTTTGGACTTGAATGAGACCTTGTGTTGCTTGCCTTTAAGACATGCAACACAAGAGTGGTCACTGTGGAAGGCCTTCTCAGGCAAACCATCAACCAAGCCAAGTCTCACAAGCCTATTTATATTTTAAAATTTATGTGCCTTAGTCTCCTGTGCCACAAATTACTCTTATCTACTGAAGCTTTAGCATAAAAACAAGACATATTATTATTCATTCTAATCCCATTTTGATTCACATTGTATATGTCTTTATGCCTAGGTGTTCTATACTCAATATATTTCTCATCAGGGATCTTAAAATCCTTGCTTAACACCAAACACTCAATATCAGTAAATAGAACTTTATTTTTGTTATCACAAATTTGTGATACACTAAAAAGGTTGTAATCAAGTTCTTTTACCAGAAAGACGTTCTCAAAACATAAATTCTTGGTGAGAAGGGTTCCTTTGCCTGTGATAGTACCATATCCGCCTCCAAAGTATACCTTATCACCATCCTTAATGGGAGTGAAGTTGGTCAAATAGTCTTCCTTCCCTGTCATGTGCCTTGAGCATCCACTATCCCAATATCCATAATCATTGACCTGTCTTTGAATGCCCTGCACATAAAGAAAATAAATTAGTTCTCTTTGGGAACCCAATTCTTAAAAGACTTGGATTCATCTGGTTGTTCAATAAGAACAGACTTAGTTCTCACAACAACCCCATTCTCATCCTTCTTAGGATGAAATACCCAGTTAACCCTAATAGGTTTTGTAATGACCTTTGAAATGTAATTAAATCTGTTGTAGGTCATTGAGATCCCATTATCATTAGGGTTTTGATCTTTCTTGGATCTCCATGTTAAGCTTAAAGAAGCTTTAGACCCCTTACCCTGTGGTTGCAAATATTTAGGTCTGGACACGTTTCTGTCAGCGTTGGAATTTGTCTTGTCAACGCTGAAATTTCCCTTGTCAGCGTTGAACCTAGGGTTTGCTACAGAAACCCATTGCCTATTAGACCAAGTATTTGTTTTTTGAAATGGTCTTTGTCCATGAGTGTTAGACCCTCTAGTAAAGAATGGGGCAGGTCTAATCACTTGTGGACTTTGCTCCACACAAGGTTTGGGTCTGACAACGTTTGACTTCCTAACAACGTTGACTTTGTTCCTGTCAGCGCTGAAATTGTTCTTGTCAGCGCTGGCTTTGGGAGCGTTGACACACTTGTATGCCAAGTGTGAAAAGCTACCACAAGTGTAACAAGCTTTTCTAGACACAACCTTAGTTCTAGAAGAGAAGAAGCTTGTTCCATTATTGCTAACCTGGCTCTTGGGTGACCTAGTATTCCTATACATCTTTGCATACTTAATGCTAGGTTTTCTATCAGTGTTTGAACCAAGATTAACAACTTTACCAGTGAGTGGGTTAGTAACCTTAATGGGTGTTGACTCATTTGGACTTTCACATAGTAAGCTACCCTTAACAAATAAAGTAGGGTTAGCTTTCTTCCATTCATTCAGGTCAGTCAACTTTTGTTGATACTCTTCAACTGGGGTGACAACTCTTGGTGGAGGAATGGATTCTCCTCTTGGAGTTCTGGCAAACCAGTCCAAGATAAGTCCTTTTGTTGGACACCATAGAAGTCCCCAGCTGGTGGTGGAACCACAGAGTAATCATTCATCCCAATCCCAGTCATGTCCTTAGGATCTATTTGTTTACTCACACAGTCTCCTAGGGTTTGTGTGGCTCTATCAAATCTTTGAATTTTAAGGCCAACATTATCTTTGTTTTTAATGGCTTCATCTAATTTAGCTTGTAACTCACCATTAACCCTTTCCATGATATTTCTAATATCCATACTAGCATTTAACTCATGTTTTAAAATATTGATTTTATCTTTTAAGTCAAATTCCATTTTCTTGTATTCAGAAACTGTCTTCTCAGTTTCAGTGAGAGCTAGTTGGTAATTAGACAGTTTACATCTTTCAGTACTCATATCATCTAATAATCTTAACACCTCTTTGTTAAGTCTTTCAGTATTTAACCTACAACCTTTGCTACAAAAAGCATCATCATATACCTCATTATCAGATGAAGAGGAGGAGTGTGCCATGAGAGCATATTCAACATGCTCTTCTTCTTCAATTTCCGCAACCAAAGCTTTATCCTCTTCAATATTCTTAGCTAGATAGCTCCAATCCCATCCCATACCATCAATTCCTTGAACTGCAACCATGGCTTTGGAATCCTGAGCTTTAACAACTTGACATGAGGGTTTACCTACATCAGATCTTCTAGGAGATCTGCATTCTCTCATGAAGTGCCCCATACGATGACAGTTGTAGCATTCAACTTTGGATTTATCAAATCCAGCTGTGTCTTTTGCATTGAAGGTCATCTTCTTCTTAAACCTTCTGTTCCACCTGTTTGCTCTTAAACTAGCAAGAGCCATGTTCCACTTAATGTCCATCTCTTCCAAATGCTCATCACTTATCTGCTCAAGGTCCTCATATGTAATCACTGAACCATTGGGCAAACAAGCAATATAAGCACAAACAGTATATAAATCCAATCCAGCAGGTTTAACTCTTGGTGAGTCACTTTTGAATGTGTCAGCGTCTGAAAAGGAGACGTTGACAGGGCAAGTTCCAGCGCTGACACATGATGATCCAGTAATTGGATGCATGTAGGAGTCCTTCTGATTGAATTGACCTTCACTATGAGAAAAGAAGGCCATGTTATTGTTGGTGGACTTGCTTCCATGCTCTAAAAGAGTTTCATCTTCCAACAGCCTCAGTTTGTTGTAGATATCATCAAACGTGGAACTTTTGTGAGTATTATTGGCAAGAATAGATCTTGCCTCAATCTTCCACGCCTCACCATGACTTTTAAGAAAAGTAGCATTGATGTCAACATCACCAAGTTGTGTCCCCATGAAGGACAATTTGCTTGTAATATCAAGTAGTATGCTTCTCACACTACTGAGATTTTCATTAGGTTGAGCCTTGAAGACAGCATAATCATGCATGAGTTGCTTCTTCTTCTCTTCCTTAGTATCTTCATTGCCACCATATGCAACTTCAAGAGCTGCCCAAAGGTCCTTAGCAGATTCATAACCTCTGTATTTATGCTGGTTCTCTTGTCCCAAAGAGAGTTTCAGAATATTTAGGGTTTTCATGTCAACCCTTTTCTTTGCTATGTCTTCAGCAGACACAACTCTACCATCATCAGGTTTTTCCTTCTTGTCAGCTTCTGAACATCCAGCAACAGCTGTTCTTGCAGCAATGGCATTAGCAATCTTTTGAGCCTTATTAAATGTGTTTCCATATTCAATAATCTCCCAGAGTGTGTAGTCATAGATCCCTAGATATTGTTCAAAATTGAATTTCCACAATTCAAAGTTGGTTGCATCAAGCATGGGAATCTTGATGTTTGGTAAAGGTGAGGAGGAGGGGGTTATTGCTTCTGACATGATGTTGTTAGGGTTTTTGAGAAAATTAGGGTTTTGGTGATTTTTAGGGTTCTTGTGTTCTTTAAGATCAAAAGTTCCTCAACAAGCTCAGATACCACTTGTTGATCCCAAACTTAGATCGATTTAGCTTTATGTATACGAGATTAGATCAAGTAATACACTTGAGAAACCTTTGTATATGCTTATGATAATCTAAGTGTTATGCGGAATTAACACTTAAACAAGAACACACAATGATATAAACAAACTTTCACTTTGATTAATGATATCAAACTTGCTTACAATGAAAGTAGTTTACGAATGAAAACTTATATGAAACAATAACCTAAAGGTCTTCTTTTATAGACATAAGAAGCCTTGTACAATAATCTACGTATCAGCTATTCTAGGTAAAGATAAATATAGAAAATACATTGTTGTTCCTATCTTTACTAGAAGTAATCTAGAATACAATAAACGCGTAGAGTATATCTTCCCAACAGTGCTTGTCTTCAATGTATCAACGCTTGACTTTATCTTGTCAACGCTTGAGCTGTCAGCGCTTGTTTTGCTCTTGTCAACGCTTGTTTTACTCTTGTCAGCGCTCAAGTGATCTGGCCTAATTTATTCCCAACAAAAGTCACCCATAAGTACCCAAGGACAATCCCCAATAACATTAGCATGATCAATAAGATTCTGCCAGAGAATTTTCCTCGGGGTTAGGTAGTTTTCACCATATATAACTAAAATGAACATTTTCCCATTATCCCTAATAAACGTAACCTCAAAATGGATAACTTGGCCAATCTGAGAAATAAGTTTAGCAACAACCACATTCTTATCACATCCTACAGCTATCCTGCAACCTTTTGGACTGTCTATAGAATTAGAACACCAGGACCAACCCTAAAAGACATCATTACATAACTTTTCAACCCATTTCTTACGGAGTTGAGTTTCAATGATTCCCATTAACACAATACCATTATCCTTCATAAAGTTTTTAACTTCCTTTTGTCTCAGGGTATTACCTAACCCTTTGACATTCCATGTAGCAATCGATGTACTCATGGCTAAACCGGAGGGGCTGGTGTAGACATACCCTACAAATAGTTTAATTCCGGATCCATCACATTTGAGACTACATTGCTTGCTATAAATTTTGCACTAACACTTGTATCTTCAACTACATCCTCATCCATTTCACCACCATTATTACCATTTATACATTCCAAGGCAATATTGAAAGCTTTTTCACCAATTGAAGACTTATAAAACTCAATCTTTTCATCCGTCCATGATTTAAGTTCAACAACAATAAAAACTTGCCCCGTTTTAAAAAACAACTCAACCTCAGCGAGTTGCTTTCTTAGACCAAGCACACGAATTCTATCTTCCTCGTCATTATAGACTTCTTCATAGACTTCTTGATATGCCTCATTTTCAGATAAGTTCTTCTCCACCATAATAGACCTATACTTTTGATCCGCTATATTCTTGCTCTCAATAGCTATCATCTTATTGCTATAAATAATATGTTTATTGATGATGTCTATCTTAGCTTTTAGTTCACTCACAAAAGCCTTTTTAACAACCTCTTGCATCTTCTTAATGAAATACTCCCTTAACCTGTCATCCCAACAACTCTTTTGTGCAACATTAATAAGAACACCCTTCTCACAACACATGTCAATTTTCTTCCTCATATTCTCCCACTCCAAAGTCTTCTCAACTCCATCTTCATCCTCTAACGTAGCCAACCTATTATGAGAACTAATTGGAACCTCTACATTAGCCTCCTTCCTATTACCTTTTGTAGCATTCACTTTATCCATTACTCTTCTCATTGACTCCACAATCTATATCCATTTGATTCACATCCTTAGGCACCGAATTCACAACAGCTTTATTAGCACCTCCATTTATAGTCTTCTTAACTTGGAAACGTTGCTCAACCCCTTCCCTATTGAATCTCTGATCTCCCAAACCTTTACCCCCTCTACCCATACCACCTCTCCCCATTCCACCTCTTACTTTCATATTATAGCCACCCCTACTGGACCCTTCACCAAAATTGTTATGATGACTACCATTCATCCCTCTAACATTATTACTACTCCTTCTATTCCTAACATTCTTCCACTCTTCCTCACCATTAGGAACACTATTACTCTCTTTAGTCTTTCCCTTAACCTCAGAAACACTACTCCTCTCAGGAACACTTCTAACACGTTTAGTACATAACTCATGATAGTGACCAAAGACTTCACAATGCGAGCACACAGGAGGTCTCCATGGATACTCAACCCTTAATTCCATCTTTTTGCCCAACTTTTCATATGTAACCTCTACAACCTCCGGTAAACCTCTATCTGCATCAACTTCTATAAGCACCCTCGCAAAGCTAGCCCTTCCATATGTCTTATCACACATGGATGTAGTTATCCTGTCCATCATAACAGGTGTACCGACACAACTTGCAATCCTACTAATACCCTCATTACTCCACGCCTCAAGAGGGACATTCATAATCTTCACCCACAACGGGACCCTAGTAGGCTTAGGTCTAACCATACACAATCCCGACTCCCATTTTTGGACAAACAACGGACACTCATCAATTAACCACAGACCATTTTCTAAAACAAATTGCATACCCTCCACTTCTTTAAACTTTAAAAAATATAGTCCCCACTCATTCGTAATAACTTCAACAAAATTATAACTTCTCCACATCCTTCGTAAATGTCCCATAATGTCCCTATAGCTCATCTTCATACCAACAAAATACCCCACTAGTGTCAAATCCCACTTTTTACTACCTTCTTCAACAACCGGGTAAAAACTAGCACTCGCTACCCCCCTTTTCATTCAAACTCACAAGATATGTCCTAGGCATATCACTATTACTCTCCACAAAATCTTGCACAGCATGCTTAAAAGCTTTGGTTAACACCGTATTAGTTCTTTCTTCTATAACAGTATCATTCACCACAACCACTTCCTCTACTACATTTACCTTACCATTAGCACCATTTAAACTAGGCCAATTCTCATCGTTATTAACAGTAACACTAACACCAGCCTTACTTCCTCCATCTATCAAAACCTCACCCCTTTTAATAATCCTAGTGTTATCATCCATACTAATCCTATTCAAAACTGGGTTATCAGCCACAGGCACAGGCATAGGTCCTAAAACACTACCCCTATCACCATCATTACTCATAACACCCTTAGGATTAAAAGAAACATTACCTTGTTTCCTACTAGGATCACCAAAAATCTCCTCAACCATTTCATGTTCTAATCCAGCTAAAACCTCACTTTTAGTAACAGATTCACTAACACTTCTAGTCTCCTGACTAAGAGTATCACTATCACCCTCAACATCTACCCTACCAATATCCTTTCCCCCATAATTCTTGTTAACCCTCTTTTTAAAACTAGCATGAGAGGGTTTAGATACCTGTTTAGCCTGCGTATTCCCAACAAACAAACCCGTATCCTTGTTTGGAATCCAAATGCCTTTTTTTGGTACGAATCACCTCATCCGAACCCCTAGGTGGGATTAGGTCAGAGTTTGGATTTGGTGGATCTTGTTTCACCATGGTAGAAACAGAAATGATTAATAATCGTGATAGAATAAAAGAAACATGGTAAACAGGGATGGATTAATGATTGAATTTAATGTACGAGGTAAAAGATGAACAGTGTGTGTTTTTAAGTGTGTGTAACGGATACCCAGAACAGTGATAACTAATTTTTAAAAATAGCAAATGAAATGATATATGGATAAATTTTGTATGAGTGAATAGATCAGGAACAGTAGATCATTAATCCAAAATAAAATCAATGATCCATTGGTTGGATCAAATTTAGATTATAGATTACTTAATAAAATTTCAGGGTTTTTTAGAGAGAGAAAAGGTGAGAGAGAAATAGCATGAGTTTCTAACATGAAATGTCAAATACTTATTGTCTAGTTTTGTATATTATTCACTTTAGGCTTCCCAATGATAAAAAATATGAATATTGTTTTGATCAAAGAAAGCACGTGTTGTTAGAGCAAAATCATATCTCTACCATTATATTATGGTGTGTCGTCGAGATGTTGTTTTTCCGGTGCATTCACAACTACTTCAAATACTAGCTGACCAACTTTTACACTAAGCAAAACATGAGTAAAACTAAACAAAAAAATCCCTAGGTGTGTTTTATCCATCTAAAATCCGGATTTTATGTGATTTATATGGATTGGAAATCAATACTCTAGTTTTTTCTTAGATTTGGATGATTTTGGCCGGTTTCGGTATTTTTGGTCGTTTTAGCCGGTTTTGATCAGTTTTCGACTAGTTAAGTCGCTTTTGACCAAGGGTTTCCGACTAAAAACGTACTCCTTGTTTCAAGATTTCATTTGCTTAGTCTTCCTCTTGAAACGGAGTCGTGTAGCACATGTTATGACATTTTATTGCAGCTCATGTTTTCAGATAATTTTAATCTAAATCTGTTTTTGTGTGTTAGCGATTATCTTTGGCACTTTATTTGTTATAGTATCGAATTAGTAAAACTAACTCCCTTTTGTATATTTTTGTATATGTATCTTGTATATACTTATGTTTATTATGGGGAGTCGAGGCACAAGAGATTGTAAGTAACTCTACAAATTCATACACAAATAAAGAAAGAAAATCGGGTTTAATGTGAATCCAAGAGCAAAAATCAACAAAGTAAACTACAATCATACCGGTAAGGAGGTTTAACTTAATAATATATTTAATAAATAGCTCGCCATTCAAATAGACTAAAACATTGAATCAAATATTTCAATGTCATATAATACATAAGCATGAGTTTCTTACATGAAATGTCAAATACTTATTGTCTAGTTTTGTATATTATTCACCTTTTTAGGCTTCCGAAGGATAAAAAATATTATTATTGTTTTGATCAAAGAAAGCGACGTGTTGTTAGAGCAAAATCATATCTCGATCGTTATATTATGGTCTGTCTTCGAGATGTTGTTTTTTCGGTGCATTCACAACTACTTCAAATACTATCTAACCAACTTTTACACCAGGCAAAACACGAGTAAAACTAAACAAAAAAATAACTAGGTGTGTTTTATCCATCTAGAATCCGTGCAAACATGTTTTCCATGGGTTTTCGACTCAAAACGTACTCCTTGTTTCAAGTTTTCATTTCTTAATCGTGGTCTTGAAACGGAGTCGTGTAGCACGTGTTATGACTTTTTATTGCAGCTCATGTTTTCTGAGAATTTTTATCTAAATCTGTTTTTGTGTGTTAGCGTTTATGTTTGGCACTCTATTTCTTTACATTATGAAATTAGTAAAACTAACCCCTTTTATATATTTTTTATATGTATGTTGTATATACGTATGTTTATTATGGGACGTCAAGGCACAATAGATTGTAAGTAACTCTACAAATACATACACAAATAAAGAAAGAAAAGCGGGTTTAATGTGAATCAATGAGCAAAGATCAACAAAGTAAACTCCAATCATTTTTTTTCTTAAAAGTAAATTTTATTAAGCATAAGAAGAAAAGTAACAAAAGGCACAAAAACTAAAAGAATTAGGACAAACCCCTAACTCTTTAGTTTTGGCTGCAAAAAAACAAATGACATTGGCAATGGACACATGCCATGCTCAATTCATAGCTAGACTAATACAAATGCAACTACTAATCCAAAGAAGAAAAATAGCTACAACCCTTAGCACTTGATCCTTATAAAAGAAGACCAAGCCTCTACACTTCAATGGCACACCAAAAGATCCATGGCCTATTTCCAAGTAAAGGAACCACTTCTGAATCCATAGGATGCCCTTAGTAAAATCCACAAAGAGAAAAAACCAAAGACACCCAATCCATCACAATAGTACCCTTCACCAGAAATAGGCTAATAGAAAGCAGGCAAGATAACCTGCATAATCACCATTTGAACTGCAGAAATAAAAGTGAGATTTAACACCCCCAAATATTCATACTTTAGTTCAGCGGAAGAGTCATTGGTGTTATGTGATAGCACATTACTCAAATCATAGACAACGCTTAAAAATCGCTTCGTTTAATAATAAAGCATTTTTCCATTCATGAATATCAAATTACATAGGTCCTCAGGTCATAGTATATCATACAATTTTACAAAACGTTTGAATAGAAATTTTATTTGAATGCAGGCCATAATTTCTTGTCGTCTTCCCGAGAATTACCTTCAAGTACCTGAGATAAAACATGTTAAAAAGGTCAGCGAAAACGCCGAGTGAATTCATAAAGTTTAATAAAAACCATTAATATATCACCGGTATATAATTATTAACGAAATCATTTTTGTACAAATCTTTGTCGTAGGCTATAAAATAGACCAAAGACATTTTATACAAATCTTTGTCGTAAATCATAATATAGGCTTTTGCCTTCAAAACCATTATACGAACCATTGTCGCAAAAACATCATACAATACGTTTTATAACGTTGTATAGAGTTAAATAAAACCGTTATATGAAAATGGTTATGTAAAACCAAAACACGAACATAATATCAGTAATAAGACCCCGTATTGCTAGTCAGGCAATATATTACAATTCAATGCGTATATCCGTATTTTCATTATTGGATTATTATAAGTCGCATGACATTGCTACCCTACTATAACAAATAACGGGTAGCTAACCCGTAATTACTTTGCCCATCTAAAACTGCGTGTCGTCACAATAATCACGCTTATATAAATCTTCTCATACATAAATTCGCTTACCAATCAATGTGGCACGACGGGGATCAATCGTCAATGCGTGAACTGGGGTGATCTTACCCAAATAGTACTATTATATGCATAAGCGTCTACCAAATCCCGGTAGTTCACAATTCATGGTAATGGGACTTTTAGTGACATAACCTAACTAATAATAATCCATTTCATTTCATTCATCGGTTTATATAATCATTCGGGACCATATCAATAAGCATACAATCGGGACAACTGGTGTCATATTTTTATTAAAAGTAGCATGTTATCTCCCTCGCGGGTTTATAAACCATTTCATAAAACATTTAAAAGAGTGCGAGGCTATGAACTCACGTTGATTGGGAAAGGCGGGCTATCGGCGTTTCGGATGTACGGTAAGTGCTTCAATCACGGAAACATAGACAAATAATACTCAGTCTTAGAGTTTTGTCCAATGACTTAATAAAAATAATGTCTACGTATATATGATGAAATCATAAGTATGATGATGATCAAGTGGGATTTTATCTCTTCATACAACATTATAGTTGTTATGTGCTAGTCAATTTAGACTAGTTATACTAGTTTCAACCCAATTACATATTAAGGCCGAATAAGCCCATTTAAAGTTCAATTCATTATATTAGCCCATTTATACTTTTTAATACTAGGCCTATACTCATATGTTGGGCCCAAGTAGGTTAAGCCCATGAATAAGTCCATTAGTGTTTAGCGAAACTAGTTGGGCTAATGGTCCAATAAGCCTACTTTGGCCCGTTAAGGTCCATAAGTTTAAAGCTCGGTTTTATCGGTTTTTACTTGTCAAATGTACTTACATATCAGTATATGAGTTATAAAAATGTTACATTTGTTAGAAATACGTTTTTACGTATATTAGAAGTATCGGTCACTCCACAATAATATTTATGTTGTAATAGCTCGTAGTTAGAAAATAGTCATTAGTTACTTATTAACTTAAGTAAGAACCGGTCCACGGGCTTGTCATGGACCGGCCCAAGTCCAATGTTAGGCTTGGAGTTTAAATACCCCTTTCCACCATGGAAAGGGGTTGGTTGTTGTTTCATTTGCACTTTCATTTTAATAAAATCATACACATTTTCTCTCACTTTCTCTCTCTAGTTTCTCTCACTAGAAAACATCAACCCACTTCATAGATTCATAGGTTATCAATATTCTACATTTGGTATCAAGAGCTATGGGGTGATTTAAGGTAAGGATTGTGTTGCTTTTTTAGTTTTTGAATCAATTAGTGATCTTTAGAAAAAATCAATCTTGAATCTTGTTGTTTTTAGTGTTTTTGTTATTGGGATTGATTGATAAGGATTGGGTTTAGCTTATTTTGGTAAAAATCATAAAACTTTTTGTGGTTTTGGATCAAAAATCGGAGTTAAAAGCTGCTTTTTAAGTCTCGGAAACATTTTTTCCAGAACTTTCCGAATAGGGATTCCGAATAGGGAAATTTTTCAGTAAAGAAAGTTTATTCCGAATAGGGATTCCGAATAGGAGAAATATTCAGCATAGAAGAAGTTTCCGCATAGACTTTCCGAATAGAAGAATTTTTCCGAATAGCAGAAATCTTTCCGAATAGCAAAAAACTTTCCGAATAGCCTACAATTTTCCGAATAGCCAGATTTTTCCGAATAGCCAAAATTTTTCCGCATAGGAGAAATATTCCGAATATCTTTCCGAATTGCCCATCATTCCGAATAGGAGGTTTTTTTCGAATAAGCCAAATTGCCAGATATTCCGAATTGAAGAAATATTCCGAATAGGAGGTTTTTCCGCATAAAGGTTATTCAGCATAGAGTTTATTCCGAATAGGGTATTTTCAGCATAGGATTATTCCGAATAGGTATTATTCCGAATAGGGTTTATTCTGAGTTTGGGTTATTCCGTATAAGCAAGTTCAAGGGGTATTTGAGTTTTTTCGACGATCTTTAGTGGATTTAATCTTGAGTTCAACCAACACAACACAAATTCTCAACCTTTCTTCACTGCTCGATCAACCGATAATCTTTGAGTCTGTTAAGTGATCACAATGAATCCAAATTCATTAATGCCTCAGATGACATCTCTTACGGATATCTCGATCATAACGGGGACTGATAGTCGTCCACCGATGCTTATTAAAGAGGTGTTTGAGGCATGGCAGGGCCGTATGATGCAATATTTGAAGGGCAAACCAACATACGGAAGGCTTATGGTCAAATCAATTTTGAATGGTCCACTCGACTATGGTACCATTGTGGCAAATAACGTGTCTCGACCAAGAGAATATGAAGAACTCACACCGGCACAACAACTCATTGCTGATGCTGATGAAAAGGCTCTACAGACACTTCTCCAAGCTCTTCCGCATGATATTTATCGTATGGTTAGTCAATATACTGTTGCCAAAGATTTGTGGGAACGTCTAAAGGTGTTGTTACAAGGAACGTCTCTCACCAAACAGGAAAGGGAGTGTCAGCTGTATGATTTGTTTGATAGATTCACGTACAGCCAAGGGGAAACACTACACGATTATTACTTCAGATTCACTACTCTAATGAATGATCTGAATGTATACAATCTCGTGATTGCTCCATTCCAGGTTAACACCAAGTTCTTGAATACTTTACCTCAAGCTGAATGGGGTGAGTATATTACCGATGTGAAGTTAACCCGGGATTTGCATAAGTGCAACTTAGATCAAATCTATGCTTTTCTTCAGCAGCATGAGAAGCATGTGATTATGCACCGTTCTCCTCGCGGTATGTACCCAGATTCCTTAGCTTTGATGGCGAATCAACCAAGCTTGTCACACAACAACACACCTTATATCTTGGGACATCAAGCCTATCATCCATCACCTTATATGACACCAACCTTCCCACAGTACTCGATTCTACCGCAACCACCCACCTCACATCAGCAACAATATCGGTTCAATGCACCTTCACCACAGTATGCTTCACAACTTCATCCAGCAAATGTTGCACCTTATGCTCAGCCTTCATATTCTTCTTATCAAGAGAATGCAGCATATCCAACAAGCTACCCTGATCAAATGAGTATTCCTTCTACTGATTATGCAGCTCATCCAGATCAAGCACTGTATTGTGATGATGAGGAAGTCCCCGTTCCTGTATTCCAACAAGGAGCTGACCCAGTTGAAGTGCTAACTACTATGTCTGTGTATCTCACAAGAACTTTAAGCAAACGAGGATACAGAGGATCAGCTCCTACCAACAATCAGTTGAGGAATTCATCCAATTCTCGTCAACAAGCTACTATTGAGAATGGCAGGGTCATGGTTCAGCCAATTCAACCTTATCAGGGGAGACCTTCCACTTCAACCAATGCTCGCACGATTAATCCTGCTCCTGCTCCAATGGTCAACAATCCTCCACGGGCTAATACAGGCAAGTTGAGAATGATTACATGCTACAACTGCAAGGAAGAGGGTCATATGTCCAGGGATTGTAAGAAACCCAAGAGGAGAAGGGATGGACAGTGGTTTGCAGAAAAGATCTATCTGGTAAATGCTCAGGCGCAAGGAAGGGAACTTGATGAAGAGGAGCTTGCATTTCTTGCTGACCCAGGGATTGCTGAACAAGACGTTGTCACTACGCAGAATGCAGCTTACCAAGCCGATGATCTTGATGCGTATGACTCCGACTGTGATGACTTTCAATCTGCAAAGGCTGCTCTCATGGCAACTATCTCCAGCTTAGGGCCAGAAAAGAGATCTGAGGTACTTATTAATACCACCGATAATACCACTGATGCTAGTATTCAACCACATCAAGTTGTGCAAGAGAGTGCTGATTCGAATGAATCTTCGGTGGTGAGTCCTTCAAACAAGGAGACAAACAATGATAGCAATATCAATGTGAGTCCCCAGACTTTGAGTGAATCACAACCGGGACCCAGTTCGCATACGCCTACTCCTGCTCAACAAGATTTGGTCATGGTTCCTGCTACATTACTTAGCCAAATGAATGCTGCACTCTTAGAAACCTTAGCTAAGAATAAGAATTTGTCTGATGAGCTTGCCTTAAGCAATGAGAAAGTTCAAACCTTGGAACTAGTGCCTTCGTCTAGTGTTCTAACTAATCCCGAGTATGATCACTTTAGAAACAAACAAATGGGTCACTTGCAAGAAATAGAAATCTTAAGAGCAAATCTGTCTAATGAACTTCAAGAAAAAGAGTTAGTGGTCACTAATTTTCAAAAACTTCAAACGGATTTTGAATTACTAGAGTCTAAGAAGAATGAAATGGAGATTAATGCCACTAATAAGATTAGAAGTCTAGATTACTTGCTTTTAAGACAATACGCTGCTTCTCAACTAGTTCACTTATTTGATGCTTCATTTAGAGAATTTAACTTATCACGTCTAAAAGGCCTTCCCCCTAATCCACGGTATGCAAAACAAGCTTTAAGACATAGTCCTAGACTTTATAATGCAACTCAATTAGGATTGGCTTTAGACCCGATTGTTTTTCCCAATGATCAAACAAGTAAGGATCTAGTTGATGAGGATCGGTCATACAATTCTGCAAAATATCCCGAGTGTGATTATTTTAAATTGAATAAGGAGCTTGCAAAAACCGATTTTAGAATTCGATTCCATATGGACAAAGATCTCATAACAGCACCAACCTACATATTAGCTGAAGAAAACCCTAGTACTTTTCCTACACTTGTCAATATGGAGGGTCCTAAGGAAATTCCAAAGGATCTTCCACCTGTTAGCACTGTATGGTTAAACTTGCAAGAGATTAATCAATACTTTACTAATTTTGACAAGGTCATTTTGGAACGTACGACTTCAAATGGCCTAAACGCCGGAGAATGGGCTTTCGAACATATGAACGAGGTGTTTAAAACTGAGATCAATCCGTTTGTCGAAAGTCTAAAAGGAATTTTTGCATCTCTTAAGGAAAATCTTGTTTTTGAAATTGGTGAAGTTCAAAAAGTGTTTTATGAAATGGACACCGCTTACGAACTACAACTAGTTGAAAAAGAAAAGATGTTAACCGAATATGACCGATTCTTGTCTGCAGTAATCTCGTGTGATGTGCTTACTACTGTAAATGTTAATTATTCGAATGAGCTTACATCCGCTATGATTAATTGTGATGCTGTGAATATTTGTAATGATATTTGTGATGATGTTTGTGATATCTCTGTAAATGTTGCTGATACTGTAAATGAGGTAGAAAATCAATCTTGTCACGAATCTAACGCTGAGTTTTTAAAGCTACAAGATTCTTACAATTTACTTTCAAAACGCTTTAATCAACTAGAACAACATTGTATATCTTTAGAATTAAAACAACAAACTCAAAATGAGAATCTTTTGATATAAAATGTTTGTGAAAACGGTGTTGAGAATAGTGACAAGATGATTGCAATTGTTAAGACATTAGAGGAAGAGATAATGAGATTGAAGAGAGATGTGTCATCAAATGAAACACTCAAAATGGAACTAGCGGCTGCAGAGTCTAAAAACCAAGTCTTAGAAATTAGACTTTCATCTGTTCTAGGGGAGATGGATCGGACAAGACAGGGATTATCCGCTCTTTATGGTTCACTAGAAGAACGCTTCGCTTTTAATGCGGCACAGCAACAATCTTTTGTTGAACAACTGAACCAAAAGTGCGAGGAAATCTCTGATTTGAACATCCTGCTCATAGACAAAAATATGGTTTTGGCTGAGTTAAAGGAGACACTTCTTCTCACCCGACAAGAAGTTGTTGATAACTTAGCTACCGACTCTGCACCGTCCACTAGTGCTCCAACAACCAAGTCAGTAGTGCTTTATAAGAATCCGCTTCACAAGAGAAACCCGGTTACCTATGATGATTATATGAGGAATGCCATTAAGCATGTGGATCTTCTTAGGGATATTTTAGACGATCTTTATGCCTTAGATCCCTCAAGTAGCGACTATTATTCGGCTCATGAATATATTAAGCGAGTTCAATATTGCTTGGCATATTTGCAATACATAGGTACACCAGGTTCTGCACTACTTAATAATAGGCCCATTGCTGTCACTCCATTTAATAAGACTCCAGGAGCGAAACCGTCATTGGCACAATCAAGTAAGACACCTTTAAAATCTGTTGCTAATGTTCCCAATTTCCCTTCTACAGGATTAAAAGAGACTACTAAGGCTAAAGGATCGCCACTCAAGAAAGCTAAGATCAAGCCCTCCACTAGTAGTGCCACAAAGAAGAAAGTAGAAGTCCACAATAGGAATGCTAGTTTAGTTTTAAATAAAAAGAATCATGTTAAGACTAAAAGCTCTGCGCCTGTGCAGCAGCCTAAACCATTCGTGAATTCTGATTTAAATTGTTGGAATTGTAAGGAATGTATGTTTTCCCAGCGTCATGATTTGTGTCTGATTGATCACGTTAATGAAATGAATGCTATTAAGAATGGTCTTGAATGGAAGCCAACGGGTAGAACTCGTGCCCAAGTTGGCTGGCAATGGCGTCCCACTGGTAGGACCTTTACATTAGATGGAAAAATGTGCCCTTTAACTAGGAATGCATCCATTGAGGTTAGGTCTGAGCGTCCTTTAGTTAGGAACACTCGCACTCAAGTATGGAAACAGCGCCCTTTAATTAGGTCAGCCCCCACTATAGTGCCTATCAGTGAAGAAATACCTCAGGATTTAAGCCAACTAGAATCTACACCACCAATTAAGAAGAAGAAGGCTAGGAAATCTAAGAAACCTAGAGTTAGCAAATCTAAGATTATTAAATCTGTACCTGCTAATAACAAGGAACACTCAGATTTCGATACCTCTACATTGTCTTTGTGTGGTGATATTTTCAGGTGGTCCAAATCATCTTGTGGTATTTGGACTCCGGTTGTTCAAAACATATGACCGGAAATCGCTCGATGCTTCGAAATTTCGTCAGCAAGTTTCTTGGTTCGGTTAAATTCGGGAATGATCATATAGCAAAGATTATGGGGTATGGTGAATATCAGATTGGAAACGTGACGATTTCTAGGGTATACTATGTAGAAGGTCTTGGTCATAACTTATTCTCAGTAGGACAGTTTTGTGATTCCAACCTTGAGGTTGCTTTTCGACAACACACTTGTTTAATCCGCAACTTGGAAGGAAAAGATTTGTTGAAGGGATCTCGTGGTGCAAATCTTTATACTTTGTCCTTACAAGACATGATGGCCGCCTCTCCAGTATGTCTTCTCTCTAAAGCATCTAAGACCAAGTCATGGTTATGGCATCGCAGATTATCTCATCTTAATTTTGATGCTATTAATCATCTGGCTAAAAACGAGTTAGTTCGTGGTCTTCCAAAGCTTAAATTTCACAAGGACCATTTATGTTCCGCGTGTTCAAGGGGGAAAAGCACCAAGAAATCTTACAAACCCAAAGCTGAAGACACTAATCAAGAAAAACTTCATCTTTTGCATATGGATCTTTGTGGACCGATGAGAACTGAAAGTGTGAGCGGTAAGAAATTCATTCTGGTAATTGTGGATGATTTCTCCAGGTTTACATGGGTTAGATTTCTACGTACAAAGGATGAAGCACCGAAGGCTATCATCACTTTTCTGAAATTCATTCAGGTACGTTTGAATACCACTGTCCGCCGTATTCGTACAGACAATGGTACAGAGTTCGTCAACCAGACTCTTCGTGATTATTATGAAGGAGTTGGTATATCACATGAAACATCCGCTGTACGCACTCCACAACAAAACGGTGTCGTTGAAAGACGGAATCGTACACTTATGGAAGCTGCTAGGACCATGCTTATTTATGCGAACGCTCCATTGTTCTTGTGGGCAGAGGCTATTTCTACTGCATGTTTCACCCAAAACCGTTCTATCCTTCGGAAACGCCATGGAAAAACACCTTATGAGCTTTTACATGACCGTAAACCCGATGTTTCATTTTTCCATGTGTTTGGTGCTCTGTGTTATCCAAACATCAATAGTGAGAACTTGGGTAAGCTTCAACCGAAAGCCGATATAGGTATTTTCATTGGTTACTCACCGTCCAAAAGAGCATACCGAATCTATAACCGTCGTCTTGGCAAGATTGTAGAAACTATGGACGCAGATTTCGGCGAGCTGACAGCGATGGCTTCTGAGCAACACAGCTCTGAACCCGCGCTTCATGAGATGGGAACCGGTGCTATTAGTTCCGGATTACTTCCCAATAATCCTACTTCTACATCATTTTTACCACCAACAAGGCCCGAGTGGGATAAACTGTTTCAACCGTTGTTTGATGAATTCTTCGATCCCCCGACTGATGAAGTTCCAGCACCTGTAGTAATTGCTCCAATCCCTGAAGTGGTTGCTCAAGCTAATGAACCTTTATCTAATGCATCTACAATTCACATTGAACCGGATGCACCTTCACCAAGTGATTCTCAAACTACACCTGAATCATCACCCCTACTTGTGCCTAATGATGTGGAAGAGGATTCTACTGATCACGACTTGGAATATGCTCACTTGCAAGAGCTTCCTTTCTTTGGTGTAGCGATCCCTGAAAACCCTTCAGCCGCGTCTACCTCAGAAGAAGCTCCTTCTATTGTTCACTCCAGACCACCTAGGATTGAAAACCATAGCACTAAATGGACAAAAGATCACCCAATTAGGAATGTTATTGGAGATCTAGATCGACCAGTCTCTACACGCCATCAATTACAAGAGAGTGCACTATATTGTTACTTTGATGCATTTCTCTCTGAAGTTGAACCCAAAAATTGGCAGCAGGCTATGACCCAATCATCTTGGATTGAAGCTATGCAGGAGGAACTAAACGAATTCCAACGACTTGAAGTATGGGAATTGGTTCCTCGCCCTGACAAGGTTAACATCCTTACTTTGTTATGGGTTTATAAAGTTAAACTTGATGAGATGGGTGCGGTATTGAAGAATAAAGCTAGATTGGTCGCTAGAGGATATAAACAAGCCTTGGGTATAGACTTTGAGGAATCTTTTGCTCCTGTGGCTAGATTGGAGGCGATTAGACTATTCCTTGCGTTTGCTGCTCATATGAACATGATCGTCTATCAAATGGATGTGAAGACGGCATTTTTGAACGGTGAACTAAGGGAAGAAGTTTACGTTAGTCAACCGGATGGGTTCGTCAGTACGGAGTCTCCTAATCATGTGTACAAGCTTAAGAAGGCTCTCTATGGGTTGAAACAAGCTCCACGCGCGTGGTATGATCTCCTGTCAACATATCTCATGTCGGAAGGCTTCTCCAAAGGCAAAGTGGACCCCACTCTATTTACTCTTAAGGAAGGCAACGACATGCTTCTGGTATAAATTTATGTTGATGATATAATTTTTGCTGCCACTAACATAGAATTGTCAAACCGATTTGAGAAGATAATGTCCACACGCTTTCAGATGTCGATGATGGGAAAAATTTCATTTTTCTTAGGATTACAGATTTCTCAGAATCCCAGAGGCATCTTTATTAATCAATCCAAATATGCTCTAGAATCTCTTAAGAAATATATCTTTGAAAATTGTGACCCCGTAGACACTCCAATGGTGGAGAAATCCAAGTTAGATGAAGATAGGAATGGGACTATTGTCCATCCAAAACTTTACCGTGGGATGATCGGCACCCTTCTATATCTGACTGCTAGCAGGCCTGATTTGCAATTTGCTGTATGCATGTGTGCCCGGTATCAGGCTCGGCCTACCGAAAAGCACCTACATGTAGTTAAAAGGATCTTTCGGTATCTAAAAGGAACACTTCATCGTGGTCTATGGTATCCGAAAGATTCCTCGATTGCTTTAATATCATACGCAGATGCCGATCATGCTGGATGTCAAGACACGAGTTGAAGATCTTCAGTTGGGAGTCGAAAGCTATCAAAGGAAGCTCAACCTAACCCGTCCAGTGAATAAAGTGCTACCTCAACATGTAGAAAGATGTCCCTATACCGGTATTTCTGTCCCGAATTACGGCATCTTCTACTTGAACAGTCGAGGTTTAATGAAGTTTATGAGGGTGGGTGAGCTCCATAAGTACAGTGATGGGACTCTTCTACAAGTCAGAGGAAAGTTGGAGCATCTGAACTCGGGTGGGACGTTGCCAGAAATGACGGAGGATTGGCATCCAGGTTACCGGCAAATGGCGAAGTATGTCATCAAGAAGATCGATCAGAAGCTCCGTGAACGTAGATTGATGAGGAGCTTGGAAAGATTTGTGGGTGGTAGACCATATGGAGTGCACTACAGGACACTGCAACGATCCATCTAATGGGTCGTACATTTCAGGTCACTCTATATTGGTATTATTTGTGAATATGTATATTTGTGAATAATGTGCTTTAATGGCTTGTTGTAGTGTTAAGGTATGATAATTTTTCAAGAGTTTCTCACGAGATTCTAAATCTTTCAAAATATATCATACTAAAGCAATACAACTATCCCTTATTAATTTAAGGGGGAGCAATAACTTGTTCTATGGCCAAAATCGATTTCATTTTTACCCAAAGACCGGTTAATCCATTCAATATCCCAAATATTAATGGTTAACATTTTGGATAAGGGGAGAAAATGGGATTAAGGAGACCTAAGTGATACTTGGCTAAAAGATGAAAAAAGACTTAACGATATGCCAACTTAGTATGTGCTAAGCACGTGTTAAGGGGGAGCGTTTTTGATGAACAAAACACCTAAGGTACAAAACTTTTGATATTAATATCACAAGTACCTTATGTGATTTTCAATGATTTTTCATGGTGGCAATTCCTTCCCAAAACACGCTTAATTCACGACGAATGTGGTGACAAAAGGGTGGTAGGAATAGGTTTAGTCCAATGATTCATCAGAGCCGATGGAATCTTCCCAAGGACAATTCCCTAGATAGAATTAGAAGTCCTAGGAAAGATGGAGAAAGAATGTGAACGTAGCTGAATGCCGACCAAGTACTTAAGCTAGCACTGGAACAATCACAACAAGGTGCTAGTGATGACGTATTGGTAAGCATTGAAGGGGTTGAAGAATGAAAAAGAATTGTAAAGATAAAGGGTGTAAAGAAAGAAGCCCTCCTTACAAATTTAGGCAGAAACCGGGTCAATACATATGCTATTGAGGTCATTTTTGCTAATGATTCTCGGTATTGAAGAAAGACATCATGGACCCAGTGATGTAATGCACAACCCTTCCCAGCTAACTCAAATATCTCTCAAAAGGTATTTGTTTTAATCACACGGAGATCAACACGTTATCTATTGGTTTATTCACTCCAAATAGACTGGTATTGAAAAGGTGGCACTCCTCTCCAGCCATCGCTCACTAAATCAAAACGCACAATCGAGTCTAGAGCCAAGAGATCATCAAAAGTCTCATTAGGACACTTTCCATTTATTCCTTGCTTTCTCACACACTGTGAAAAGTAAGAGATTTTCATGAGTCCTACGCAGTATTCCTGGAATATTGCCAGAACATCCGAGTAATACGCAAGTACTACAATGAAGATGGAAATCCTGCTTGAGCCAACATCAAACAAGCTCATGGTAGGTTACACGTGCGGTTCTTTTAGAACCAATCTTGTGAAAAACTGGAAGGTAACAGTGGTTTAATTCTTAATTGAACTTAAACTCGTTCCAGGCCTCTTCGCATTATCATATGATCTTGCCAGAACACTCAGAGTGACTCTTTATTGACCACAGTGACGAGTGGAAATCCTTCTAGTGTCAACATCAAACAGCACTTGGTAGGTGACGTGCAAGATTCTTTATGAATTGAGCTCGTGACAACTGGAAAGCAACGATGGTGAAAATCTTAATTGAAATTCACTTGTTCCAGGTTTCAGGAATTGACGGCTTTTAATCACAAGGATAATTTATCCAAGTGATTCACTCTTTATGTTCGCAGTCAGCTTTAGACGGTCGAATAAAGAGAACGGGTTTACCCGCGAAATCCTGTCAGGAAGTTACTTAATTGAAACTATCCGTCACGGGTACGATATCTAATATCGTCCAACGGTCTTCACCGACCGGAGGTAAAATGCTACCGAATTAGAATAAAATGTTCAAAGCCATTTTATTCGTGTCGTTGCTGTGTACCTGTTAAAGACGGTGGCGTTGCTGTGTACCTGTTGAAGACGGTGGCGTTGCTGTGTACCAGTGAAGACGGTGGTGTTGCGGTGTACCTGTAAAAGTCGTTCCCACATGCTTATGTCTTTTGCAACAAAGTTCAGCAAAAATTCAAGAAAGTACAAGATGAAGTCTTCCGCTGTACCAAACTATGAAGCTTTCAAGAATTCAACAAAAAGACGTAAGTGTGTGGAACATGAAGTCACGAGGAGGCAAAATTCACAAGAAAGGCAAAGATCGCACGTGAAAGGCCAAAGAACAATGCTCTCAAGTCAAAGCCAAAAAGATCAAACCAACATATTCACAACAAAAGAAAGAAAAGAAGAAAGGACTACGAGCTAAAGAACGAAGACTTAGTATATTATGCTAGGTTTAGAACTTTGTAAACGTGGAGTGACCTCCCTTAGGGGGAGATTGTTAGAAATACGTTTTTACGTATATTAGAAGTATCGGTCACTCCACAATAATATTTATGTTGTAATAGCTCGTAGTTAGAAAATAGTCATTAGTTACTTATTAACTTAAGTAAGAACCGGTCCATGGGCTTGTCATGGACCGGCCCAAGTCCAATGTTAGGCTTGGAGTTTAAATACCCCTTTCCACCATGGAAAGGGGTTGGTTGTTGTTTCATTTGCACTTTCATTTTAATAAAATCATACACATTTTCTCTCACTTTCTCTCTCTAGTTTCTCTCACTAGAAAACATCAACCCACTTCATAGATTCATAGGTTATCAATATTCTACAACATTAGACGGGTCCGACCGTCTAAGTTTTATTTGGCGAAAACGTTAATCTTTCGGTTTTAGCCGAAAAGACGTAAAACTTATATATAGTTTTATAGCTTTAGAAAGCATTTGAGTCTTTACTTTTATAAAAATGCCATGATTATTAATCATAGTATATAACTCATTTATACTACTTATTATTAGTTAGTGGGTTTTACATATTTATTTTATAATAATATTACTTGAGTGCTCATTTTATATTATATACTTTTATTTACAAATCTGATTATCAAAGTCACTTCCATCATTTTTGCCATATTTTGAGTTCTACAAGGAGATAGAAGCTCAAATTTGGGCAGCACAAACTACATGATTTGTGCTAAAAATAACTCCGTTATAGCTACTGCTCAATCATCCTCTAAGTATCTCTAATAATTCGTCCAAAACAGACTATACAGATTTGTACCTCAGTAGTATTTTGATCATATCTTGCTCATTTTAATGATTCCATTGAGTGGCCAACTCTCCACATATGTAAAAATCATATATCTAACTGTATATTTAACAATCCAAGCCATTTTACCAAGTTATCATACTGATACTTACTGTTTTATACAGCCTATGAATCTAACCAAGATTTTAACATCTTTACTTGTTGATTTTAGTCTTTTTAACCAAATCTTTTAACACAAAATCCCCACATAATATTGTGATCATCATTCATCATCATATACATATATATTTATAAAGAAAATACATGATTAGTTTTACAAAAATAACAAGATGATAGGAAGAAACAATCTCTATACCACCAAAGTGATGAAAAGGTTGAGATTTTGGATGAACAAGGCTTGGTTCTTGTCACCAAATCTTTAATCTTGGCAAATGAACCTTTGAGTTATTCAAATGGATGAACACCTTCATGGAAATCAGCCCTAAACCTCATTGGAAACTCCTTTTCACATGTTAAGATCACCTCCAATCATCATCTTTTGAACTAGGCTTCAACATATGTTGATTATAGTTGAAGTTCATGGCTAGAATTTTTGATGAATGGTGGTGGTGGTGATGTATATGGGACGGACAAAGATGAGATAGAGAGATATTGAGTGGTTTTGCATGCTAGAAATGAGAGAAATGGTTTAGGCTAGTGTTTTTATTGTTTATGTAAAGTGTAAGGACATGTGTCCTTTAAGCTTGTGTTAGCTTGCCACCAAAGGGTGGTGTGGCTACTAGTCTTACCGCCACATGTATAGGGGTGGGAAAGTGTAAACTTTTCTCATCCCCATTAATTTACGGGTACTCCTCGATTCTAGTTTCCTCGATTTACGTGCCCTCGGGTCGTTTTATGAAAAATGTTTTTATGAATTATGAACCTATGGCACAAAACGATTCTAATAAAAATTGTCTCATCACAAACGGACTTCAAAAGCGTAAATACGTAAACCTAGGGTTTCTGGTTTAATCGTAAAAGACGCTAAATTATTCACGTAAGTCCTAATTTCTTCTTGTAAATTTGTTAGTTTATGAACCAACACAAAATAAAAATTCCAAAATAATATTCGAGAATAAATTTATTTCCTGAAATGTCGGACTGTCATAACGACGGTGTATGTAAACGTAAGCACGTAACGTAGAGTTCTCCGGTTTAGACGTAGCCGATGCTACTTTAAGACGTAAACCCTTATTTCTTCCAAAAAGTAAGTCAGTTCATAAATTAATAATAAAATAATGATTTTAAATAATACTTGAGAATAAAATATCGACCATAAATTGATGGATTGTCACAGCAGTTACCCCTAAAGAGGATCTTTGTCCTCAAAGATCAATTTATCTTACTACTCGCTTCTTATAGAATCAAGACATGTGGGCATTTCCTCCACATTCGTTCTTTTCTCTCAAGTGTAATTCATTATAATACGCGAGTTTCATCAAACATAACTACGGGAATATGATCAGGCGTAAGTTGACTTACTTTCTCTATCCAAGATGTCCACGGGTTTCCGATGAATGCAACTTTTGCCGATCCAAACTTTATTAAGAAGTAATCAGATTTTCACTTGATAGACATTTTATAAAGTTCGATATACGAAACCTAATTCACGCAGCCCTTGAAGTTCTAGGGTAGATCCAGGTTACATGCCTTTCAAACCAACTGTTTACATTATCTCAATGGTCCCATACATCAGGGACTTAATTTCCCATGATCTTTCAGATCATCAATTCATCTTTCCATGGTGAAATTTTTTGGCATAACTTCGCTACCTATCCTGTACTTCAAGATCTACATCTCACAATAGGTGTATTTTGTAGGGTTAGGTTTGTCATTATAGGCAATCTTAAACCTAAAAGACATGTCCAACTCACAATGGGTGTATGTTGGGTATCTCCATCCCAACTCCCACCTACAGATGCTCTTAAACTTTTCTTTATATAGATTCTTGCAAGGCTCAGTCTCAATCCTAAAGCGATAATTATCAATGATAATCTCTCCAAAGGAAAGCAATTATCCGGTTCATTACCAAAGGTCAATTATACAAACATAAAACAAGACTTCTAGTGTTTTTATCGTTACTTTACCTCGTCCCTTCGATTGGGGTGGTAAACAGTACTCTCATCAAGATTCGTTCCCAGTGAATTCTGAGGAAATCTATAGAAATTCGATGCGAAACGAGGATCTTGATAGAGATGATCGATACAGGCACACCATGCTTACACAACTCCTTTAAATATAAAAGAGTCAACTTCTCCATCAAAAATCTATCATTAACGGGAATGATATTAGCAGATTTGGTCAGTCTATCGACGATGACCCAAATCGAATCAAATTCAGATGATGACCTTGGAAGATTTGTGATAAAATCCATGATTCTATCCCACTTCCAAAACAGGATTAATTAGCTATAGAAGCAATCCTTATGGATTTTGGCGTTCAGTCCTGACCTTCGCAAAAGTTAGATGTTTACCAACGTATGTTGCGATGTCTGTTTTCATATTTAGCCATCAGTACAACTTCTTTAGATAAAGATATATATTATCAAAATTGGCATGAATTGAATACTTAAACTTATGAGATTCTAACATGACTAAATCTCGAAATCCTTTATATTTAGGCAACCACAAGCGATCTTTTAAACATTTAACACCATTGGCTCTCATTTCTAATGGTTTTCATTAGCCGTGAAACTCTTTATTATTCATATAATCCTTTTTACAAGCATCGGCTATTTTTAAATTGCTCGGCAATTTATTGTGTATGGTCAATACTAAGGAACACGTCTTAATTGGTTCTCTATTATTTCTACATAATATGTCAGCAAGTACATTCACCTTCCCTTATGAAATAATTATCATGACCACAATTCACTCATAAATTCTTTCTTCATATTTCCTAAGTTTTGGTTTCGTCTCAACTATTATCTTTATTAGTTATGCTCAATCCGACGTTTAAAGCGTCGATAAATATTACTAGTAATTAAATAATAAATATTTAATTTTATGAAACGAAAACGTAAAAAGTTTTACATTTCTCAGTTCGTCCAGTTATAGAAAAATGTTCAAAAATAAATTTGAATTTAGTTAACATGATTTTTGTTGATTTATCGAAAATAATTAATAAGATCCGTAATTGTTCGAAAAATCTTTGTTTATACTTTGGTCAAAATTTTCTTAGTTGAAAAGCAAAACTTGTCATTCCAAATTCCAAATGATGGTATAAATGGTTTCCTCGATCCCTCTTAGGTTGTCTTGAGGTATACACAAACATCTACTCCTAAGGGAGTTAAATGATCTGGGTATAAGGGAATGATTCCTAAAAAATCCTTTGATAAAATATTTGTCAAAACATATTTGCACTTTCTTTTTGGTATAACCCAAAGCTGTAATGGCTCTAATCTTTGAAGAGTCAATATAGATTCCATTTTAATCACACGGTCAAATAATGTAAAGGATCAAGCCTTAAATCATATGTTAAATACTCAAGGTATAGATTTTCACTGCTCGGACAACTCAGGACAGTTTATAAATGATTACTAACTCCTTCTTATTCTTAGAAACAAACAAATTATCCTTAATGATCACAAGCATGAATTTATTGAATTACAGCCTACACACGTGATTCACCTAATTTATGGATGCTACATGTGCATTGGTCAATCCAAATGACATCACATGAACTCATAATGTTCATTACGAGTTCTGGATGTAGTGATTGGAATAGATACTTCTTTGCGGATGCGAATTTGATGATAACCATGTCGTGAATCAATTTTTTGAATATATGATAGAACCTTGTAATTGATCGAACAAATCTTCCATCTTGGGTAATGGATATAAATTTTGATCGTCAACTTACCTAGTTCACGGTAATCAATAAATATAAGGAATGATAACACCATATCTCTTCATGATGACGAGCTCAGTAGAATAAAAGCTTTCTCCGACAACTCTCTCAGTTGTACGGTAACTCTTTCGATTAAGACGGTGCTGAAGTATAGTGCACATGCCACAGGTGCAACACCAGGAATATAGTCAATACCAAACTCAACTTGCCTTATTGGCGGAAGTCTAGGTAATTCATCAGCAAATACCTCAGAAATTTTCAAATAATAGGAACATCTTTTAATAAATTTACTTTAAGTTCTCTCTAGATTACAAGATCTATGACTAGTTCATAACCATTCATGGTATAATTTCAAGCCTAAATGCAGAATATGGTCATCCATCAGGAATTATTTAGATCACTTTTGATAATCAACATCTTATCTTTTAGGGGAATTCTACTCGAGTTCCTATCAATTTACACAATGACATCATGTCATAATCAACCAATCCATTCTACTGGCACTACCAACTTCCAGTTTCATTACCGTCGGTAAGACGAGAATTTATCAAAAAATTAAGAATAACTCGTAATCCTTCACAAATTCAAGGATATCTGGAGACATAGCTATCATTAAAAGAGTAAGGTCAATGCATAAATTATGCGACAGAATTTCAAATCAGATACAGACGAAAGCATTAACGAATTTGAACATATCCCATGTTTTCATGATTTGAGTACGCATTTGAAAGCAACTCGGATCGTTACCCATGCCATTCAAATGGAATCTAATTAAAGAAATGCTAAGAACGCCGATACACCCTGTAACACCCCATTTTGGTAGATGGAAAGTCACATGTGATTATGGCGTGTCATCAAAAATACAAGGATAAATGCCTTAAACATTACATGACCATAAAGGAAATATCGGAAACAAACATCGGTACCCCAAAGTAAAGCTCATCACACACAAACATAAGTACTGTAAGGGAATAGGACTAAACAATGTCCATGGAAATGAGTATCAAAAGTATGAAGATAAGCATAAAGTAATGAAGGCTAGAAAGCTTCCAATCTATATGCACGTACGCTTAAAGTCTACGGCTGAGCATAATGCTCAATGCACTGATATACAAGCATAGAATGAATAACATAAGCATAAACAACATATAGAAGCGGAATTGAGTAAGTCCTTGAAAACCTGGTATAACTCAGTAAAACTGGTTTTATAAAAATCTGTTTAACATGTTTACCATTAGCCAATATAGGTCATAAAATATCAACGTGCAAGAATACTTGGAGGGGTGACCTCGTCATGCAATTAGAGGGGCTGCCTCTAAATAATATAAGTTTTTGGGTAGGAGGGATCAGCTCCTTGTGAAGGATGCAAGGCACACACCACACTGGCCTGAATAATATGTAAAAACATGTAACCTAGGATGCACCCATACGCCCCACATGATAACAATAATATGGCCAAAAGCTGAAGGGAGGCCACGAGCTATCACTACGCCGTGGTGAAGTCATAACACTGGTGCCTCCAGTGTTATGGTTATGGTACCTCCATAACTAGGTGATACTGGTCATGCATGTATATTGCTTTAGGTATTTAATTCAACATAAGAAATCAAAACATATAAAACATATGATGGGAAAACAATTGGTTGCATACGGGGAATCCTAATAAGGAAAGAATGTCCATACTAAAAGGACGGAGAATCCATACCTTGTGTCCAGTGAACGAAGAAGACGAACGGAAGGGAGTCCTACTTCGATCTCACTAATGCTACATGATAATATACGTGTATAATTATTTTGATTACTATATACGTAACTGGTTTTATATCAAGTCTTAGCTTGTTTTATATGTTGATGTCATGTTTTACTGATTTTATCATTATGTTGTGTTTATCATGTATTCTGTCTATTCTGATTAAGTATTACTTGTATTTCTTGTATTATTATACTTGTTGTGTAATAATAAGTAACTTTCTAAAAATAGCAGGTTTCCTAAAATAGAAAGTTTCCAAAAATAGAAAGTTTCCAAAAATAGATTTACTGCTTAAAATAATAAAGTTTCTAAAAATAGAAGGTTTCCATAAATAGATTAGCTGCTTAAAATAAACAAGTTTCTAAAATATAAAGTTTCCAAAATTAGAAATAAGCTGGATTATTAAGATAATAAAATGAGCTTAAGTGTTTACTAATTAATATTCCAAGTCATGTGATTAAATAGTATAGTTTATTGATTATTACATGTAAATTAAAAAAACTATAGGTTATAACATTTAATTAAATATAGCAGGATTTAATTAAATAAAAGTGTAAATAATATTTAGGTTAAAACATGTATTAATATTTATTATTAATATAACCTAAGGCATGAAAATTAATTAATTTCAAGCCATGTATTAATAATTAATTAATTACTTTAGTCTAAAATAAAATCATAATACTTAGGTTAAAATCATGTATTATTTCTAATAATCATTAACCTAAGTCATGTCTAAATTAAATTAAATACAAAACATGTTAAATTAATTTAATTAATCTTGTACTTAAAATAAACTTGTAAAAAATAATTAACTTTTATAATTAAGTCGTGAACCGAACCCATGTTTTAAATCTAACCAAGTCGTGAACCGGTCCGTGAACCCCTTGAACCGGACCAAACAAACACACCCTTAACAGTGGCAAAACCGGTGTGGCCGGTTGCCACCATTTTCGCAAAATAGCCACCGGCTTACGCTGGTGGTACTCTTGGTCTCTCGGCTAGCCGCTGGCAAGCAAAATTTCCCATCGGCAGTTCGCCCTGCTTGTTCGTTTTAGCCATCGGCTTAAGCCGGTGGTGTTGGTTTGTTTTTAGCCGAGACCCCCAAAGGAAAAGGCTAACCCCGACATGCGTCGGGGTCCCTTCTCTTGCTTGCTGCCGAGCCACAAATCCCAAACAAAGGCCACTTGGTGTAACACTCTCAAATTTCGTATGGGTACAGCGGAAGGGTCTTTTAGAGTGTTACGGGATAGCACAATACATTCATTCGATAAAAAGTTTTAAAGTGTACAACAGGTCCCAAATTATACAGGTCATTAAGTTTACAAAACATAGCTCGAATGAACATTTTTATTATTATGTGGGCCATCAGAGTCGATCTCCATCCGAATTACCTTCAAGCACCTAAGATAAAAACATGCAAAAATCATATCAGCGAATGCCGAGTGAATTCATAGAGTTTAATAAAACCGTTATATAAAACAATCGTTGAAATCAGAAGAAAAGTATAATATCAGAAGTAAGTCCTCGTATTGCTAGTCAGGCAATATATAAATCAAAGCATACATCTTAAACCGTCCATGTTACCTTACTATCACAACAACGGGCCGCGAACCCGACAAACAATTTTCCCATCTAAGTTAGCGTGTCGTCACAAAAATCACGCTATGTAAATCTTCTCATACATAAATTCGCTTACCAATCAATGTGGTACGACGGGGATCAACCGTCAAGGCGCGAACTGGGGTGATCGTCCCCAAATATTACTATCATATGCATAAGCGTCTACCAAATCCCGGTAGTTCACAGTTCATGCTAACGGGACTTTGAGTGACATAACCTAACTACTAATAATCCTTTTTATCTCGTTTATTGGGTCATAGCATCATTCGGGTCCATATCATTAAGCAGACGATCGGGACTACTTGTGTTCTATTTTTATCAAAAACTTGCATGTTATCTCCCTCGCGGGTTTACAAATCATTTTATAAAACATTTAAAAGAGTGCGAGGCTATGAACTCACGTTGATAATGAAAGGCGGATTATCGGCTACGGGCGTGCTTCGGTCACGGAAACCTATATAAATAATGATCGGTCTTAGACTCTTGTCCAATGACTTTATTAAAATAACAAATATACATATGATGATTTTGTACATATGATGATGATCAAGTGGGTTTATATATTCTTATTTACTCATTTTAGTGTTTATGTATTGGTAACTTTTTACTAGTTTACTAGTTTTACCTATTTACATATTTTAGGTCCAATAAGCCTATTATAGGTTCATTAACTTGTATTAATCCATTTTATACTTGTATTATCAGTATTTATACTTTACATGTTGGGACCAAATGGGTTAAGCCCAATAAGTAATTTTTATAAGTGTTTAACTTATTTAGTTAAATTATTAGTCCAAATATGCTAACTTAGCTCGTTAATGTCCGTATGTCATATAGTTCGGGTTTTATCGGTTTTTACTTGTATTAGGTACTTATATATCAGTATATGACGTTTAAAAACTTTACATTAGACGGGTTTGATCGTCTAATTTTAATTGGCAAAAAACGTTAATTTACGGTAATAGCCGAAAAAGTCGTAAAAATCATGTTTATAGTTTTTATAACTTATAAATCTTATTCAACTACCATTTTTATAAAGTGTACATTTATTTAACCTTATACATATTTATATAAATAAAATTTATAAGTTAGTGGGTTTTAATTCACATTTTATACTATATTAGTTTGAGTGCTTATATAATACTATTAAACATTAATTCTTCAAAATCTGAATTTTAGTTTTATCTTCACCATTTTTATCATATCTTGAGTTCTATAAGTAGATAAAAGCTCATTTTTGTATGGAATAAACTTCATATTATGTGATACAAATAAGTTAGTTATAGATACTGCTCATTCCATGTCTAACTATCCTTAACAGTCCCTACAAAACAGACTATTCAGATTGGCACACTCATCTTGTTTTGATCATATCTCACTCATTTTGATGATTCCATTGCATGGCCAACTCTCACATGTGTATGACATCTAACACTTACTGTAAATAGATTCCACCATGCAATTTTATCAGTTTATAACTTGGTTACTTACTGTTGTTATACAACCAACAATTTAAGCAAGATTTTAGCCTTGTTTCTTATGGTTTTTCATCTTTTTAATCATATTTATCAACACTTGATCCCCACACAACATTTCTATCATCATATATTCATCATATACATATAAAATAAGAAAGAAAATACATTTGATCTTTACAAAAATAACAAGAGAAATGGAAAGGATGATCTTCTTTACCAACCAAGATTATATCTTGTTTTTGGATGACAATAACTTGATGAACACCAAATAAATCTCCAAGATCATCAACCACCAAAATAGTTTGTTGAGAAATTAGCCCTAGGAAACAAGCAAATCACCTTCTTTGTTGTTAATATGTCCTCCAATCAATCAAGGCTTTAAGGTTTCTCTATAATATGAATAGATAACATATAACTTGTGGCTAGAAATGATCAAATGGTGGTGTTTAATGGTGAAGTGGGACGGCAATGGGGAGGAGAGTGAGAGAGTTTTGAGTTGTTTTGCATGTGAAAATGGAAGTAAATGGTAAGTGTTAGTGGTTTTGCTAGTTCGGTGGGATGAGTAGCTTACTTGTTAAGCTTATGCTTACAAGTGTAAGCTACTTTGTTACAAGGGTGCCACATCAAATGATGTGGTGTCCTCTTGGCCATCCCTTTTAGTTAGTGGGGTGGGATAAACTTGTTTTGTCCTATACCGCTAATTTACGGGTATTCCTCGATTTTAGTTTCCTCGATTTGCGTGCCCTCGGGTCGTTTTACAAAAAAAGTTTTTATAAATTATGAATCAACGGCACAAAACGAATCTAATAAAAATTGTCTCATCAAAAACGGAGTTCAAAAACGTAAATACGTTATCCTAAGGTTTCCAGTTTAGTCGTAAAGGACGCTAGATTATGCACGTAAGCCCAAATTTAAATCCGTAAATTGTGAGTTCATCAACCAACACAAAAATAAGTTTCAAAATAATATACGAGAAAATAATTCACTACCTGAAAATGTTAGAATTTCACAGCTTTTCCTCCTAAAAGGGATCAACATCCTCGTGATCCATTTCATTTTGATGTCCGTTTGTTATTGAAATCAAAGAGGTGCGAATATTTCTTCCACATTTCATCCTCTCGTTCCCAAGTAAATTCCGGTCCATGCTTTGAATTCCATCTGATCTTGACAATAGGTATCCCACTTTGTTTCAGTTGCTTTACCTCACGATCCATAACCTCTACGGATTCTTCGATAAAATGCAACTTCCCATCTATTCGAACCTTATCCAACAAAATTTTCTCATCACTCACTGCTAGACATTTCTTTAGATTAGATACATGGAATGTGTTGTGAACACCATGAAGTTTTGGGGCTAACTCTAGTTTGTAAGCCACCGGACCTACTCTAGATAAAATCTTAAAGGGTCCAATATAACGGGGATTCAATTTCCCTCGCTTTCCAAATCTTATAACGTCTTTCCATGGCGATACTTTCAACATTACTCGGTCACCCACTTTAAACTCCATCGGCTTCTGCCGCACATCCGTGTAACTTTTCTGTCTACTACGGGCAGTCAACAACCTATTCTTAATCTGAACTATCATCTCCGTAGTCTCCCGGATCAATTCCGGTCCCGTGAGGTGGGTATCCCCAACTTCACTCCAACATACAGGAGATCTACACTTCCTACCATACAAAGCTTCAAATGGTGCAGCCTTAATACTAGAATGGTAACTATTGTTATACGAAAACTCTGCTAACGGCAAATGTTTATCCCAATTCTTACCAAAATCTAACACACAAGCTCTCAACATATCTTCTAGTGTTTGTATCGTCCTTTCACTCTGCCCATCAGTCTGGGGGGTGATAAGCAGTGCTCATGTCGAGATTCGTTCCCAAAGATATTTGGAGAGATTTCCAAAAATTCGATGCGAATCTAGGATCTCGATCTGAAATGATCGATACAGGCACTCCATGCTTGCATACAACATTATCAAGGTAAATACGAGTCAGCTTCTCCAGTGAGAACTGCTCTTTAACCGGAATGAAGTGTGCTGATTTGGTCAGTTTGTCGACAATAACCCAAATCGAGTTATTTCCAGATGATGTTCTAGGAAGCTTGGTGATAAAGTCCATCGTAATTCTCTCCCACTTCCATTCAGGAAACTTTGGCTGTTGGAGTAGTTCTGATGGCTTTTGATGTTCAGCTTTGACTCTAGCACAAGTCAAGCATTGAAGAACGTACATAGCAATATCAACTTTCATATTCGGCCACCAGTACAACTTCTTCAAATCATGGTACATCTTATCAGATCCCGGATGAATGGAATACTTAGATTTATGGGATTCTAACATAATCAAATCTCTTAAGCCTCCAAACTTAGGTATCTACATACGACCTCTGAAGCATTTCACTCCATCAACTCTAACCTCTAAAGGATCTCCTTCTCCTCGGAACCCTTCATTAACAAATTTTTTTTCTTACAGGCTTCTATTTGCGCATTTCTAATTTGCTCAGGCAAATTATTATGCACGGTCAAGACTAGAGAACGTACCCTGATAGGCTCTCTATCTTTCCTGCTTAATGCATCGGCAACAACATTGGCTTTTCCTGGGTGATATTTTATATCACAATCATAATCACTTAACAATTCTATCCATCTTCGTTGCCTCATATTCAATTCCTTTTGATCGAGATTATACTGTAGGCTTTTGTGATCGGTGAATACCGTACACTTGGTGCCATACAGATAATGTCTCCACAACCTAAGAGCAAAGACTACAACTCCTAACTCAAGATCATGAGTAGTATAATTCTACTCATTCTTCTTTAATTGCCTAGAAGCCTAAGCTATCACTTTTTCTCGCTGCATCAAAACAGCTCCATAACCTCTAAGAGATGCATCACAATATACTACAAAATCTTCACTCCCGTCGGGTAATGATAGAATTGGCGCACTACATAATTTTTGCTTCAATGTCTGAAATGCTCAATCTTCATCACTTCCCCAAATGAAAGGTTTATTCTTCTGGGTAAGCTTAGTCAAGGGTTTAGCTATTAAAGAAAATTCTTTAATGAATCGCCTATAATAGCCAGTCAATCTTAAGAACTGTCGCATTTCCGTTGGCGTTGTCGGTGCAGACCAATTCTTATTGGCTTCAACCTTTGCAGGATCAACATGAATTCCATCCTTGTTAATCACATGACCAAGAAATTGCACAGAATCTAACCAAAAATAACATTTCGAAAACTTAGCATACAACCTTTCATCCTTTAACAAAATCAGAATAATCCTTATATGTTCTCTATGTTCATCTTCATTCTTAGAATAGATTAGAATATCATCAATAAACACAATAACAAATTTTTACAAGTAGGGCTTGCACACTCGATTCATTAAATCCATGAAAACCGCAGGTGCGTTAGTTAACCCAAATGACATTACTTGAAATTCATAGTGTCCATAACGAGTTCTAAATGCAGTTATAGGAATATCTTCTTCACGAACACGAAGTTGGTGATATCCTGACCGCAAATCTATCTTAGAATACACAATATATCCTTGTAGTTGATCAAACAAATCATCAATCCTAGGTAAAGGATATCGATTTTTAATCATCAACTTATTTAGTTCCCTATAATCAATGCACATACGGAAAGATCCATCCTTCTTCTTAACGAAAAAGACTGGAGCTCCCCAAGGTGACGAGCTCGGTCGAATAAAACCTTTATCAGACAACTCCTTAAGTTTCTCAGATAACTCCTTTAATTCAGAAGGGGTTAATCGGTAAGGCGCACGTGCCACCGGTGCAGCACCAGGAATTAAATCGATTCGAAACTCTACTTGCCTTATCGGTGGAAGTCTGGGTAAATCTTTAGGAAATACCTCAATAAATTCACAAATAATAGGTACATCTTCCAATTGTTTCTCCCTAGACTCATTCCCGGTCACTTGAGCTAAGAATAACTCACAACCGTTCCTGATGTACTTTTGGACTTTAATACATGAAACGATTTTCAAACGGGATTCACCTCGATTACCATCAATTACTAACGTCCTATTCCTAAGAGTAATCTTAACCTTCTTCTCTCCACATAAAATAGTAGCATTATTCAACGACAACCAATCCATACCAATAATAATATCAAAACTACCTAATTCTATCAACATCAAATCAATCGGAAAGGAATAGTTCAAGAGATTTAGAGAGCATCCTTCTAATAGCTTATTAGTTTTCACTAATTTACCATCAGCCAATTCCACCTCGTAACTGGTATTTATCTCAACAGGTTCAATGTCAATACGGGAACTAAATTTAGTGGATACAAAGCTCCTATCAGCACCCGAATCAAATAAAGCAACAGCATAATGATTGTTGAGTAAAAACATACCAATAACGACATACGGATCCTCTTTCTTCACCTCGACTGTTCCAAGTTGATAAACACCACCCTGGGGGTTTCTTCCAGGTACAATCGCTTTCAACTTAGGGCAATCCGATTTCCTATGACCTTCTTCATTACAGTTGAAGCAAATGATTCCCTTCTTACACCTTTCAACCTTGTGTCCAAGCTTTCCGCAATTTCGGCACTTCCAGCAGTCGCCAGCATGCCTCTTGTTGCCACACTTAGGACATCTATCATCGTTGTGCGGTGTGTTGTTGGTAAGAGCATTTGCATTTCCCTTTCTCTGGTTCTGACGGCGATTTAAATTCTTCCTATTATCACCTCTATCTACACGATCACCGTCGCCCTTTCTTTTCTCACCAACACGGGCTTCATCTTCCCTATCCTGAATTATCTGTCCAATGAGTTGGTAAGCCATTCGAACAACATCATCAATGGTCAGTGGTTTCGATGATTTCACGTCCCCCCGGATATTCTTGATCAACCCTTTAATATATTGCTCAATTCGGATCTCTTCGGGTTCCACCAATCGAGGACACAACAAGGCCAACTCATGGAATCGGTTCGTGTAACTATCAATGTCCACACCTTTCATTCTCAAATGAATCAATTCTTGTTCTAACCTAATGATTACACTACGGGGACAGAATTCCAAAGTCATCCACTTCTTAATTTCAGCCCAAGGAGTAGCATTAGCAACATCAATACCCATGAAAGCAATTCTCCCGTTCCACCAAGTCAACGCACGACCTTTAAGAGTAGCCATAGCAAAAGTCACTTTATCTTCCTCCTTACACTTACTAATCCGAAATACCGACTCAATCTTCTCAATCCACTGGCTTAATCCTACAGCACCTTCAGTTCCATTAAAAGGTAGAGGTTCACACTTCATGAACGTCACATAAGTACAACCACCAACTTCAGGTGCATTAGTTCCAAGTCCTCCTATATTTCCTCCAGTATTAGCATTCACATTCACATTAGTACCACCAATTCTACTACCGCCAGCTCCACTACCGCCAGCTCCACTACCGCCAGCTCCACTACAACTAGCTTCATTTCTAGCATTTGCCATAAATTCAGTCATAGATGCGGTAACTTGCTCCGTAATAATCCTACGTACATCATCCTCAGTCACAACTTTCTTGGGCGGCATAGTTCTATAATTTAACAATTTCAAAGTATTAAGCATTCACCCAACAAAGGATTTATATAATATGGATTGAATTCATAATCAAGATACAAATAAGGCACAATATGAAATTCAAGACAAAATACATATTTCATTGGATTTGAAACAAAAGCATTGTCTTAATTACATCCCATATCAAAGTACTAACACTATACATACTCAAAAATTGTACCAGGTCTACTACTAACAAGTCGGTTCGGTCAAAGTTACAAAAGGTACAAAAGATACAAAGGTCACTAATAAACACAGACTGGTCTACTGAGGACCGCCAGATGGTCCATCATCCATCGTCTTCTGTATCTTTTTCGGACGATCACAAGACACATCTTCAGCTGAGCGCTTACGGATCACTCCTCTTTCAACCATGTCAGCATAAAATCTACTATTCCAACCCACAGATATATTCAACTCCTTCTCAGCTTTCTCACGCATCGCACGAGCTACACTCAACTGAATCTTCATAGAATTCACCTTTTTCTTCATAGCAGCAAACTCACCACTTTCTAACACAGATAGTCTCCTAAAAGCCTCATTCAAACCACGCTCTACATGAGTCAAATCCAAACTAAGCAATTCCCGCTCTTTCTCACCAACCTTAGTCTTCGACTCCAAATAAGCAACATGAGTCTGAACAACACCTAATCCAATCTCTGTCATACTAATCTGAACAGGGGAAGCATCTAAATCACGTCTCAAGGCCCATGGTGCAAGACCATCCATATGAGTAGCCTCTCAAACACTAGACGACTCTCCTATCATACGTCTACGAGTAGCAATACCATTAGTACCGTCAGGTGCATTATCATCCTAATCCTCCTCTGATTTAGAATCAGATTCAGACGATTCAGACATTTCATCTCTAGGTAGCTCAACCTCAGAATCAGACAAATAAACTGGTGGGGGTAAGGGCTCGCCCTCTGGAACATCATAAGGGTAAATAAGCATGGCTTCCTCATCATCATCAACCTCATCATCTATACCTATATCCTCCTCTACATCCTCGTCGTCAATCTCATCATCTAAATGATCTATCCCAATCTCATCACCATCCTTAATATCATTGTTATCAATCTCATTCTCTACCATATCAACCTGAGGGGCAATCTGATCTCCTAGTCCTATCTCGGGCTAGGGATCCTCAAATGGTTCCTCCGCATCATCATCCATATCATAATCTACTAAGTCTAAATAAGGATCATTATCTACATTAGGTTCGGGAATAGCATGGTTCTCTACAGGAATATTAGGGTCAGCCATGACAATCTGTATTTATATATATATATATCTCGTATCAGGATAACATACTTATTAAATAATTACATACTGAAACCACGATATATACATATATATATATATAAATTAAATTATATATATCAAAATATATATCTTCTCAATAGGGTTTGTTGGTAACGTCAGAGATCTTTGGCACCGTTATAGTCAAAATATTTTTTTCAAATATTTTATCAAATGTTCGTAGTTAAAAGATTTTGAAAGGTTTTGTTCAAAACCTTGGTTTTTAAAATCTTTCGTTCTCTATAATGAGAGCTCTGGTACCAAACTGTAACACTCTCAAATTTCATATTGGGACATCGGAAGGGTCTTTTAGAATGTTACGGGATAGCACAATAACTCCAAACATAGACAACACATAAAAATGGTTGTACAAGGTTTATCATACATTCATTCGATAAAAAGTTTTAAAGTGTACAACAGGTCCCAAATTATACAGGTCATTAAGTTTACCAAACATAGCTCGAATGAACATTTTTATTATTATGTGGGCCATCAGAGTCGATCTCCATCCGAATTACCTTCAAGCACCTGATATAAAAACATGCAAAAATCATATCAGCGAATGCCGAGTGAATTCATAGAGTTTAATAAAACTGTTATATAAAACAATCGTTGAAATCAGAACACAAGTATAATATCAGAAGTAAGTCCTCGTATTGCTAGTCAGGAAATATATAAATCAAAGCATACATCTTAAACCGTCCATGAGACCGTATCCTCAATATTACCATTATAAGTAATATTATCATCGTTATTCATATCGTTATTGGATCACATTAGATTCATTTGGATTACTATTAGCCGCATGACATTGTTACCTTACTATCACAACAACGGGCCGCGAACCCGACAAAAAATTTTCCCATCTAAGTTAGCGTGTCATCACAAAAATCACGCTATGTAAATCTTCTCATACATAAATTCGCTTACCAATCAATGTGGTATGACGGGGATCAACCGTCAAGGCGCGAACTGGGGTGATCGTCCCCAAATAGTACTATCATATGCATAAGCGTCTACCAAATCCCGGTAGTTCACAATTTATGCTAATGGGACTTTGAGTGACATAACCTAACTACTAATAATCCTTTTTATCTCGTTTATTGGGTCATAGCATCATTCGGGTCCATATCATTAAGCATACCATCGGGACTACTTGTGTTCTCTTTTTTTTTTATCAAAAACTAGCATTTATCTCCCTCGCGGGTTTACAAATCATTTTATAAAACATTTAAAAGAGTGCGAGGCTATGAACTCACGTTGATAATGAAAGGCGGATTATCGGCTACGGGCGTGCTTCGGTCACGGAAACCTATATAAATAGTAATCGGTCTTAGACTCTTGTCCAATGAATTTATTAAAATAACAAATATACATATGATGATTTTGTACATATGATGATGATCAAGTAGGTTTATATATTCTTATTTACTCATTTTATTGTTTATGTATTGGTAACTTTTTACTAGTTTATTAGTTTTACCTATTTACATATTTTAGGTCTAATAAGCCTATTATAGGTTCATTAACTTGTATTAATCCATTTTATACTTGTATTATCAGTATTTATACTTTACATGTTGGGCCTAAATGTGTTAAGCCCAATAAGTAATTTTTATAAGTGTTTAACTTATTTAGTTAAATTATTAGTCCAAATATGCTAACTTAGCTCGTTAATGTCCGTATGTCATATAGTTGGGGTTTTATCGGTTTTTACGTGTATTAGGTACTTCTATATCAGTATATGACTTTTAAAAACTTTAGATTAGACGGGTTTGATCGTCTAAGTTTTAATTGGCGAAAAACGTTAATTTACGGTAATAGCCGAAAAAGTCGTAAAAATCATGTTTATAGTTTTTATAACTTATAAATCTTATTCAACTACCATTTTATAAAGTTTCCATTTATTTAACCTTATATATATTTATATAAATGAAATTTATAAGTTAGTGGGTTTTAATTAACATTTTATACTATATTAGTTTGAGTGCTTATATAATACTATTAAACATTAATTCTTCAAAATCTGATTTTTAGTTTCATCTTAACCATTTTATCATATCTTGAGTTATATAAGGAGATAGAAGCTCATTTTTGGATGGCATAAACTTTATATTATGTGCTACAAATAAGTTAGTTATAGCTACTGCTCATTTCATGTATAACTATCCTTAACAGTCCCTACAAAACAGACTATTCAGATTGGCACACTCATCTTGTTTTGATCATATCTCACTCATTTTGATGATTCCATTGCATGGCCAACTCGCACATATGTATGACATCTAACACTAACTTTAAATGGATTCCACCATGCAATTTTATCAGTTTATAACTTAGTTACTTACTGTTTTTATACAGCCAACAGTTTAAGCAAGATTTTAGCCTTGTTTCTTATGGTTTTTCATCTTTTTAATCATATTTATCAACACTTGACCCCCACACAATATTTATATCATCATATATTCATCATATACATATACAATAATAAAGAAAATACATTTGATCTTTACAAAAATAACAAGAGAAATGGAAAGGATGATCTTCTTTACCAACCAAGATTATATCTTGTTTTTGGATGACAATAACTTGATGAACACCAAATATATCTCCAAGATCATCAACCACCAAGATAGTTTGTTGAGAAATTATCCCTAGGACACAAGAAAATCACCTTCTTTGTTGTTAATATGGCCACCCATCAATCAAGGCTTCAAGGTTTCTCTATAATATGAATAGATAACATATAACTTGTGGCTAGAAATGATCAAATGGTGGTGTTTGATGGTGAAGTGGGACGGCAATGGGGAGGAGAGTGAGAGAGTTTTGAGTTGTTTTGCATGTGAAAATGGAAGTAAATGGTAAGTGTTAGTGGTTTTGCTAGGTTGGTGGGATGAGTAGCTTACTTGTTAAGCTTATGCTTACAAGTGTAAGCTACTTTGTTACAAGGGTGCCACATCAAATGATGTGGTGTCCTCTTGGCCATCCCTTTTAGTTAGTGGGGTGGGATAAACTTGTTTTGTCCCATCCCGCTAATTTACGGGTATTCCTCGATTCTAGTTTCCTCGATTTGCGTGCCCTTGGGTCGTTTTACGAAACACGTTTTTATAAATTATGAATCAACGGCACAAAACGAATCTAATAAAAATTGTCTCATCCAAAACGGAGTTCAAAAACGTAAATCCGTAATCTTAAGGTTTCTGTTTTAGTCGTAAAGGACGCTAAATTATGCACGTAAGCCCAAATTTAAATCCCTAAATTGTGAGTTCATCATCCAACACAAAAATAAGTTTCAAAATAATATACGAGAAAATAATTCACTACCTGAAAATGTTAGATTGTCACACTTGGTCTCGGTTGTGGTTACACGAGCCACACCGAGAGCATAGGCTCTCGGTTTGTGTGGGCCAGCCGAACCAAACACCCCTTAAACCATATATTTTTAATACCCCATGATTAGATCTAATTAATTAACATGTTTTAATAATGGTTTTTAATAACCCATGATTCATGTGTTCTTAGATTTAATAAATAATTAAAAGAAAAGGTTTAAGGAATTACCGATTCGTGAATAACAAGGAGCTTAAAAACACGAACGATCTAGCAATAATTGGATCTACCCAAAATCAACCAAACACCCCTTCTTGGTGTTGTATATGCGGCGGCCAAAGGAGAAAGAAGGAGCAGGGTTTTTGTGATTTTCTAATATTCTGTATTATGAAATCAACTTCCCTTCTTTTCCTTTTAGTTAAATTTTTTAACTGGGCTTGGCCCACCTTGTTGTCTATGCCGTGGCTATGAGGGGCCCACAAGGGGAAACCCGCTGTTTTTCCGTGTTCTATTTATTTACGTGTTCTCGTGTCGTGTTTGATTTAATTATTAATCGTTCGTGTCGTAAAATATATTTATACGTAATCGTAAAAAATATACGTAAATACATAATAATAGGTTCGTGATTATATACGTTCATGATTTTTATGTTCGTGATTATAATCATTGTGGATAATAATTATCGTGTCTTAATACGTAATAAATACTTATCGTGTAATAACACGTACGTAATACTTGTAATTCCTATTCGTGAAACGTAAACGTGCTAAATAAGGAAAGTTCTAATCATGTACGTACGATCATAAGGGCACTATTCATGGTAAAAGCATGCGGGTTTTACAACTCTTCCCCCCTAAAAAGAATAATTTGTCCCCGAATTATAGATAATGTAAACTGGAAAAGAAGAACATACCTGAATTCAAAATATGAAATGAGGGTAAGAATCCCTAATAGACTCCTCTGTTTCCCAAGTAGCTTCCCGATCGGTATGATCCTTCCAAAGGATTTTGACGAATGGAATCGTCTTCCTCCTCATGACTCATTCTTGTCTGTCAAGAACTCGTTCGGGTTCTTCTATGAAGGTAAGATCTTCAAGAATATGTTCCAGTGGATACTGAACCATGTGAAGGGGATGATACTTGTACCCTCTGAGTAAGGACACATGGAAAACATCGTGAACATGAGAAAGCTGCGAAGGTAACGCTATACGATAAGATACTTCACCGACTCGCTCAATGACATCAAACGGGCCGATGAATCGAGGACTAAGCATCCCTTTGATTCCCAAAACGTCTAACACCACGTGTCGGCGATACCTTAAGGAAGACGTGATCTCCTACGTAAAAATGTAAGTCCCTACGATGCTTGTCGGCATAACTCTTCTTACGTGACCGTGCTTCTTGTAAATTCAGCTTAGCTACTACGACCTTCTCATTAGTCAACTCTATCATTTCTGGTCCTTCAAGTGTTCACTCACCAACCTGATCCTAGCCGATTGGGGCGCGACACTTTCTGCCATACAACATCTCGAACGGAGCACACTTGATACTTGTGTGCCAACTGTTGTTGTATGCAAACTCTACCAAACAGATGTAGTCGTCCCAATCTCCTGTCCATTCCCACGCACATGACCTCAACATGTCTTCTAATGTCTGAATCGTTCGCTCCGATTGCCCGTCTGTTTGAGGTTGAAAAGCCGTGCTAAGCTTAAGTTTTGTACCCCAAGCTTTCTACAGGCTTCTCCAAAATCGCGAAGTGAAACGAGGATCTCTGTCTGGGACGATGCTGGATGGAGCACCATGAAGTCTCATGATCTCCTTCCTTTAAGTATCGGCGAGTTTACTGACCGAATCTTCCTTGCGGATCGGTAAGAAATGAGCTGACTTGGTAAGTCGATCTACGATAACCCAAATCGCATCGTGCTTCCTCTTTGTCTGTGGAAGACCGGTAACAAAATCCATGGTGATCTTGTCCCACTTCCACTCTGGAATATCTAACGGTTGTAGAAGACCGCCAGATTGCTGATGCTCGATCTTAACCTGCTGGCAGGTAAGACATTTGGAGACATAAGTGGCAAGATCCTGTTTCATACCACTCCACCAAAAGTATTGCTTGATGTCATGGTAAATCTTGTTCGAACAAGGATGAATAGAGAATGGGGAGCTATGAGCCACAGCTAACAATGCTTCCCGGAGTTCTTGATCATCAGGAACACAAAGTCTCGTGCCCTGCCATAAGATACCATCTACGTCTACTCGAAATTGTGTCTGCTTCTCCAAATTCTGAATTATCACCCAGATTTCACCATCATCCTTTTGAGCTTCCTTGATCCTAGAGAGTAACTCAGGTTCCACTCTAAGATTATCCCATTAACCGTGTTGTGCCCTTACCATGATCTTAATGTCTAGTCGCTCCAAGTCTTATAATTTCCTCCTCAATTTTAATGCCGTTTATCATTTCGGACTTCCTACTAAGTGCATCTGCCACATTCGCCTTGCCGGGTTAATGTCATAATCCTTCCACGGTTCTAACCATCTCCTCTGTCTCATGTTCAATTCACGTTGAGTGAAGATTTACTTCAAACTCTTGTGGTCCGTAAAAATGTCACTTGATTCTCCATACAAATAGTGCCTCCATATCTTCAATTCAAACACGACTGCTGCAAGTTCCAAGTCATGTGTAGGGTAATTTTCCTCATAAGGCTTAAGCTGCCGTGAAGCGTACGCGATCACTATCCCATGTTGCATGAGAACACAACCATGTCCCTTCCCCGATGCATCACTGTAGATCTGAAATCCACATGTACCAGATGGGAGAGTAAGAATCGGTGCAGATACTAACTTCTGCTTCAGGTCTTCAAAGCTCTTCTCTCTTTCTTCAGTCCAGACGAATTTCTCCCCTTGCCGCATCAGTTTGGTCAATGGTAGTGCTAAACGGTAAAAGTTCTCCACGAACCTACGGTAGTAACCAGCTAAGCCTAGGAAACTGCGAACCTCAGTCGTTGATGTCGGTCTTGGCCACTTGGTAATAGCCTCAACCTTTGTTGGATCCATAGTGATTCCTTCTGCTGAAACAATGTGACCTAAGAATGCCACCTTGTCTAACCAGAACTCACACTTGGAGAATTTAGCATACAGCTGCTTCTGGCGAAGAATCTGTAATACTGTACGAAGATGGTATTCGTGTTACTTCTTGGACTTAGAGAATATCAGTATGTCGTCAATGAAGACAATGACGAACTTGTCCAGAAATTCATGGAAGATTCTGTTCATTAAATCCATGAACACTTCTGGAGAATTTGTAAGGCCAAATGGCATCACTACAAATTCGTAGTGTCCATATCGTGTACGGAAAGCAGTCTTGGCGAGGTCCTGCTCTTTAAGCCGTAGCTGATGATAGCCCGACCTTAGATCAATCTTGGAGAAATGTTTGGCCCCTTGGAGTTGGTCAAACAGATCATCTATACGTGGTAGAGGATATCTATTCCTGATGGTAATCTTGTTGAGCTCGCGATAGTCTATGCAAAGGCGCATACTGCCGTCCTTTTTCTTCACGAATAAGACCTGTGCGCCCCATGGAGATGCGCTCTATCGAATGAAGCCTCGTTCCAGAATTTCTTGCAATTGATCCTTCAGCTCCTTCAGCTCTATGGGCTGCATGCGATAAGGATCCTGGGAAATCGGCTCAGCTCCTGGGATGAGCTCGATATTAGATTCTACTTCACGTGCAGGTGGTATGCCCGGAAGTTCTTTTGGAAATACATCTGGAAATTCTGACACTATCGGCTGATTCTGAATTGATGGGGATTCAGCATCCATGTCATGAACAGTAGCTAGATAGCCCTCGCAACCATGTGAAAGTAATGCATGTGCTTGTAGGGTTGATATGATTTGTACAGACCTTTTGGGTACGAACCCGTTGTGAATTTACTCTTGTGCATTGACATAACTAAAGATGACTCGATATGAATGGAAGTGTATGGTAGCATGATGCTTGGATTTCCAGTCCATGCCCAATATCATGTCAAAGTCATTCATGTTCAGCAGAAGTGCATCAACAGTACGAATCTTGTCATCAAACTCTAGGGGAAGGCTCTTGTACACATGGGTTATGCGTACAGAGTCTCTTAAAGGCGTGGAAATATTCAGTATATTCTCTAGTGGCATGGGGAGTATCCTAACATTCTTAGCATAAGCAGTAGAAATGACCGAGTGAGTAGCACCCGTGTCAAATAGAACACGTGCAGCTTGACTATACATATACAAGATTCCAGTGATGGTACCTGTAGACTTGTTGGCCTGATCGCGAGATGTTGTGTAAACGCATCCACTAGTAGGAGGCGGCTTGGTATCAGCATGTCCCGATGTGCCCTCCATCATGTGTCGCTATCGCAGCGACATGGCCCTGGGTGCCTACGGTTACAGGTAGTGCAAAGAGGATGAGGATATCCTCCAGCAGGTGTCCTCGCTAGTTGAGAGCCTGATAAGAATAGTATACATGAGACATGATAATAGGTACAAAGGACAATGCGGAAAATTTGTTAGATGGAATACCAGTGATAGCTGGACGGTTAGGCTGTGAACCTCTTTGGTTCGGGTCCCTCCCGTTACCATGATTCCTGGTAGAAGATTCTCTAATGTGTTAGAATTATGAACTATTGCATGTAATCATAAGAAAATGAGTAAGTATAAGGACTTGTTGCTGTTGGAGTTTCCAGCGTTGTTACATTAATTATCATTACCGCCACGCCTATCTGTAGCAGAACAGTCGTGAGTCTAACCATTTCCCTTGGGCTGAGTAGGTTGTTCCTGAGTAGCCAGCGGAGACCGGTCCCCAGTCTTCTGCCTGGAAGATACAGTTTAAAGGAGATGTAAATATTGACGTATGTTGAAAGGATACAGTTTGGTTACCACTGATTAACGAATGTTTACCTCTAATCAGTTCTCCCTACTTCCCCGAACTCTTCTCTTTCTTGCAGCATCTCCAACTTACGTGCTGCATCGGCCACTTGTGCTACAGTGTTGAACGTATCACACACCAAGTTGTTTGCGACCGATGTACGAAGAGCCCACCGGAAGTGGTATACTTGCTCTTCGGGAGTACCTGCTGCTGCACCAATAAAACCAACTAGACGAAGGAAACATTGCATGAACTCGTTGCTGTTCTCTCTAGCTGTCTGTCTAATTCCATGGTACTCTCTTTTTAGCTTGTGTTGCTCAGCCTTCGGAAAGAATTGTCCGATCACCAAATCCCTGAACTGAGCCCAAGTCAAACCAGCCACCCAATTAGCACCTCCCTTAGACTGCTTCAGTGCCTTCCACCATGATAGCACATCACCTTCGAAACGGTAACAGGCCAACCTCGACTTGAAGACGGGGTTACAACCCATGGTATCGAAGATCTTCTCAATGTGAGCGAACCAGCTTTCAGCTTCACTGGGGCTATTTGTCTTCTCGAAGGATCGAGGGCGTAGCTTATTGAATCTCTCCAGCCATGTGACCAATGTTTCTAGAGAAGGAGGAGGAGGTACTGGGTGATGCTGCTGATTGTTGGAAGCATGCACCTCAGCCCTGATTTCGTTCCTCGGCTGAGGAAGCATAGCTTGCATTGCAGCTTAGACTGCTGCATTGAGTTGTTCCTGCTCGCGTGTGACAACCATCTGACAGTATAACATAAAAATACATGATTAACTGATCAAAACATAAACTATATACATGAAAAAAAAATTATACCAATAAATCATGAGAAAAAAATTATGTAGAAAAAAAACTAGTACATGAATGCATGATGCAGTTTTATGAAAACTTTTATATGCGCGAGAGTGACCGCCTATGGTCAGTTCACTCAAAACAAAAGACATGGTGAGGGGACGCCAATGGGTCGGTCCCAAAGTTAAAAGTTTCGATAAAAGCACATGCGACTAAATAGGGCCAATCCTGTACCAACCATTACTTAGTCATAAACCTGCGACAATGACATATATATGTATGCATGAAAACAATGAATGCATGAAAACCGACTGTCAGTTCTAGGAAGACCATAATGACTACCCACTAATCACATGTCGTGTTTTGAGAGCCTACAGGTCGAAGCCTTAGCTTGGATACTAGAATTGTAACACTCCATTTTGGTAGATGCAATGTCACGCGTGGTTATGGCGTGTCATCAAAGCATACAAGGATAAATGTCTTAAACATTACATGACCATAAAGGAAATACTGGAAACAAACATCGGTACCCCAAACTAAAGCTCATCACACACAAACATAAGTACTGTAAAAGAAAAGGAATAAACAATGTCCATGGAAATGAGTATCAAAAGTATGAAGATAAGCATAAAGTAATGAAGGCTAGAAAGATTCCAATCCATATGCACGTACGCTTAAAGTCTACGAGCGTCCCTGAGTACCTGCCGTTTTGGGAACATGAAAGGAAAAATGGCTGAGCATAACGCTCAGTGCACCGATATACAAGCATAGAATGAATAACATAAGCATAAACAACATATAGCAACAGAATTGATTAAGTCCTGGAAAACCTGGTATAACTTAGTAAAACTGGTTTTATAATTTGAAAAGCCTTATGTTTATCTTATAAAAAATTGTTTAACATGTTTACTATTAGCCAATATTGGTCATGAAATATCAACGTGCATGAATACTTAGAGGGGTGACCTCATCATGCAATTAGAGGGGCTGCCTCTAATTAATATAAGTTTTTGGGTAGGAGGGATCACCTCCTTGTGAAGGATGCAAGGCACACACCACATTCACCTGAATAATCTGTAAAAACATGTAACCTAGGATGCACCCATACGCCCCATATGATAACAATAATATGGCCAAAAGCAAAAGGGACGCCACGAGCTATCACTCCGCCGTAGTGAAGTCGTAACACTAGTGCCTCCAGTGTTATGGTTATGGTACCTCCATAACTAGGTGAAACTGGTCATGCATATATGTGGCTTTAGGCATTTAATTAAACATAAGCAATTAAAACATATATTGGGAAAACAGTTGGCTTCATACGGGGAATCCTAATAAGGAAAGAATGTCCATACTGAAAGGACGGAGAATCCGTACTTTGTGTCCAGTGAACAAAGAAGACGAACGGAAGAGAGTCCTTCTTCGATCTCACTAATGCTACATAGATAATATACGTTTATAAGTATTCTGATTACTGTATACGTAATTGGTTTTATATCATGTCTTAGCTTGTTTTATATGTTCATGTCATGTTTTACTGATTTTATCGTTATGTTGTGTTTATCATGTATTCTATCTATCTGATTAAGTATTACTTGTATTTCATGTATTATTATACTTGTTGTGTAATAATAAGTAACTTTCTAAAAATAGTAGGTTTCCTAAGATAGAAAGTTTCCAAAAATAGGAAGTTTCCAAAAATATATTTATTGATTAAAATAATAATGTTTCTAGAAATAAAATGTTTCCATAAAAAGATTATCTAAAAATAGAAAGTTTCTAAAATTAGAAATAAGCTGGATTATTAAGCTAATAATATAGGCTTAAGTGTTTACTGATTAATATTCCAAGTCATGTGATTAAATAGTATAGTTTATTAATTATTACATGTAAATTAAATAAACTATAGGTTATAAGATTTAATTAAATATAGCATGATTTAATTAAATAAAAGTGTAAATAATACTTAGGTTAAAACATGTATTAATATTTATTATTAATATAACCTAAGTCATGAAAATTAATAATTACAAGCCATGTATTAATAATTAATTAATTACTTTAGTCTAAAATAAAATCATAAAATACTTAGGTTAAAATCATATATTATTTCTAATAATAATTAACCTAAGTCATGTCTGAATTAAATTAATTACAAAACATGTTAAATTAATTTAATTAATCTTGTACTTAAAATAAACTTGTAAAAAATAATTAACTTGTATAATTAAGTCGTGAACCGAACCCGTGTTTTAAAGCTAACCATGTCATGAACCGGTCCGTGAACCCCTTGAACCGGACCAAACAAACACACCTTTAACAGTGGCAAAACCGGCGTGGCCGGTTGCCACTGTTTTCGCAAAACAGCCACCGGCTTACGTCGATGGTTCTCTTGGTCTCTCGGCTAGCTGCTAGCTAGCAAAAGTTCCCACCGGCAGTTAGCCGGTTGTTCCCCCTGCTGCCGTGGCTGGTGTTCCCCCTGCTTGTTCGTTTTAGCCACCGGCTTAAGCCAATGGTGTTGGTTTGTTTTCAGCCGAGACCCCCAAACCACAAGGCTAACCCCAACATGCGTCGGGGTCCCTTGTCGTGCTTGCTGTCGAGCCATGAAGCCAACACCGAGACTACTTGGTCTCGGTTGTGGTTACACGACTTCAGTAACCACCCATGGACGCCCATGGACAATAGCAGTTGTGACAACCCTAGGTTTTGGATTTGTCACTTGGTCTTACTTTTAGGTTATTTTATGTTGCTTACTTGAATTGTGTGTTTACGTGTTTATTTTGTGTGAACGAGGTTGGTGTGGTTATCGTTTATGAGTATAGAGTACTCATAAGTAAATCGAGGAACGGTTATTTCATGTTCATGAGCTCACAAGTGGTGACTATGAAATGAATATGGTGATATTTTGGTGTTTACGTATACGTATATGTATTATAGAAAATCGTATTTTTTTTTACGATTTACGGTTTAGCATTTAGAGGTCTCGGATGAGGTAATTAGTCATATGAATATTTTTCGGGATGGTTTTAAGTCATTTAGGACTTAGTTATAAAGTTTATTTCAAAATTTGAGATTTTTATTAAAAGTGTATATTTTACGTCTTTTACGGTAAAACGCGTAAATTTGACTAGTTTTACGGTTTTGTGGTTTTGGAAGCTTTAGGAGCTGAAATAAATTAAGGAAAATTAAATTAATATTAATAACATAATATTAAATAATAAAAATATAAAAACGAATTTAGGGGTGTTTGGGTCGGTTTAGACGCACCAAAGAAGAAAGAAAGAAGGGAAAAGCCCAGAACATGCCCAATGGACTTGTAATGGGATTAGGGGGCTTTTGGGACTTAACCAAACCCAAATCATAACCATAATAATCAGGTTTTTAACCTCCATAACATATCCTAGGCGAAATTCATCAATGGTGGCCAATTAGGGTTCTTCAAAAATTAGGTTTTCTTCATCTTCTATTAATTCAAAGGTAAAACCTTCTTAACCCTTTTCATATTAGATGTTTTTTTAATGTTTCTATGATCTTATGATGGATTAGTTAAGGGTTTAATTTAAAACAGTATATTAATCATATTTTAATGATTAAATAAATTAGGGCTTGTAATTAGAGGGGTTAGGGTTAATTAATTAGTTTAATTTGTTTAAAACCCGTTTTAAAAAACTGGGTAGAATTTTGAGTCAATTGTTTTGATCATATCGGGTGTTTTAGGAACATTCAAGATGCGATCCAAGTATCCCTGAAAAGGTAATTGAAGTGGCTTTCTAATGCGAGAAACTAGAACTAAATTGGAGGTCGGCAAGTGGGTCAAAAACAGGTTACAACAGTCGTAGGTCAAAACGGTTTTGAATTCAGCCTGTTTTCTTTTTAAGTTTTGGGTTGTTTGGGGTACTTAGGGTTGCATTGGGATCTTCTCACGAACATGAGAGATGGTTTATATATTGTAGTAAGTATCTACACTTGGGCTAAGGTTGTGGTTTAGGGTAAGACCCCTTAATGGTAACAAACTTTTAGTACGTTTAAAATCAGGAAATCTGGAATGACAAAAGGAGATATATGTATATCGGGGTCTTAACAGTAGCTTTAAGGTTAGGTCAAGTGGGAGGTGTTAGCCAACATATGTAAGGGTATGAATATTCCTTTTACAGAAACCATGGGTATGTTTAAAGGGACGTTTGACTTAAAGTTTTGAGACCTAAAAACTGGGACTGTTTTGGGTAATATGAACGGGATAGTTATTAAACTTAACCAAGTTAAGGACTTGTTAAGGAAGGGTAATGGGGTAATTAGAGCTTGTCAATGAGGTAAATATGTGGGAATAGGCTAGATGTCCATCATAGGTTAATGAGCCATCTTAGTGATTGGTTCGTGTATTGATTTCGTGTTTTTGGTTTGTTAGCTTGTTGCTAGTGCGAGGACTTGTGAAGAAGCTATCAGGTGAGTTTCATAGTCCCATGTTTACTATTGTTTTTGACTTCCAGATGGGATGGAAGAGACACTGTGTTGAATTATTTTCTAAATTAATGCTGTGAATGTTTTAAGGTTCGAGATGGACTTGTGTGTACATTTATGTGATTAACTCCTATGTGATTCTTGTTTGTGTGTGATCTGGATTGGAAAGGTACATGGGTGTATGGGCGCCTATGGGACCTATGGTTAATGATAAGGCGTGATCCCTTGGAAATTGTGATTGTTGGTAAGGCGTGATGCCTTGGAAATTGTGATTGTTGGTAAGGCATGATGCCTTAGAATTGTAATGATTGATTGAACTAGAATGCTAGTTGTTAGTACAAGATTGTAGCGCATTGTCCATATGTTTATTGGTTTATGGTATTCACAGCTTATGACTTGTCTTGTGTTGGAGTCTAAACATATGAATATCACCAACTTTATGTTGTCGTGTTTTAGTGTCTCTTTCAGGTGATACTATGGTTAAGCATGAGAACATAAGTGGCTAGGATTGGAGAAGCTTAGGAATGCATATAGAAGGAGAATCCCCATTTCCTTCTTAGTTTTATTTGTTTGTTCATTTTAATAAGTGATACTGTGGCACACATATGATTGTTTTGGTATGTTATTTGTTGTCTTGGGTAAGAAGTAATAATGTTACTTACTTACCTAGACCCCTTGCATTTGTTGAGATATTGTCATGACCTTCGTGTCACCATTTTTATGACATTTCTTATATCATATAGTTATCTCTATAGACACGCCATGTTGTGATGATATCCATACGTCGCGCCCCATATTCTGCCATGGTGGGGTGTGACAGAATGGTATCAGAGACAATGGTTATAGAGAATTAGGTTGCCTAGTCGTGTAGCCTAGTCTATAGCTTAAGGGTCCCTGCATATAGGCGTCATAGGAGTATGTGTGCATTTTATATTAATTGATGTGTTTGAATGTTATTTATTGTGATGTTTTGACTAGTATGAATTGAACCATAGTAAGTTCATACTTAGCCACATGTTATTTTCTTTTTGGGTTGTGACTAGTGCGGGTTGAACCATAATCGTCCACACTAGTCATTGTCGTATTTTGCTTAAATTGTATATTATAGTACATAATTTGGTACATGGTAGTTCTATCTTTTGTTGGGTTATTTTATGTACCTAAGGTACAGTATTTTTCTCTTGATGTTTAAGTCATGTTCCCTAAGAATCGTGTGGTGGTTCGAGTTACTAGGAGTACATGGGTAGGAAGGATTTTAAGCCGTTTCCACTCTTATGGGCGACATGACTTATAACTGATTTTGTTTTCGTTTTGGATTTAGCCTATGATGTTTTAGCTAGACTATGGATTTCTGTATTCCAAGAGTATTACTATGTTATTTTAATAGATGGAGTTTTGGACATTATTGGTTATGTGGTTATGAGCTTATGTGAGTAGATGGATTTATGTGTTATATGTTGTATTGATTCTTATAAGTGTCATCATAGGAGGGAGTGCATTGGGGAAAGGGTAATTGTATAAGTATGGTGGCCAACATAGTTATACAAGTACCAAGACATCAATGGATTCCTAAATATGATTGCATGAAAGAGGGTTAATACATGCTTGTTTATAGTATATGCTGGATGAATTTGAGTGTACGTATGCATATGCCTATGAATAATTCCCTTTTACGTATCGGTTGTATTCTTAGGTTAGTTTGCTAGTTCTTTTCTCTTTGGGATGTTCAACTTCTGTAGTAGCGCATTTATCGAGTCCTCATTTCACGTGTTTGTTTGTACGGTATTTTTGGTGCAGAGGCTATTGAGATGGTGGAGATTTCTTTTTAGAATAACGATATCTTTCGTTTTGAGTCTTACATGGTAAAAATAAAACTTGCAAATAGTAAAATAAAAATAGTTGTTGGTAGTCGATAAAATGAGGGTAAAGTGTCGAAGACGTGTTTGAAATAAGGTGGTATATAAATTCTTTAACATATAAGCATGACTCGGTTATTTTAAAATATTTTGGTTTTGATCACCTAAAGTTATTGTTCTTAAGTTAAAAATTTTGTTCTTATTTAGTGAAATATGTTAAAATCATGTAATTAATAGAGTTTTAATTGTCTGGAATTAAAATAAATTAGGTTCTAGTTTTGGTAATTAATGGGGGTTTTAGTGTTTAAAAATCGTTTTTTTTTTGGTATAAATCGGAGTAGGCATAAAATGTCGCTAAACTGTCAAAATATGTCGCTAACTGTCAGAAACTGTCGCTAATGCCTAGGCAGATTTTGAGAAAAATCGTTTTGGTCATAACTTATTCGTTTTTAAAGGTTTTTGGGTGATTCAAAAGCCTAAAATTATGTACTCGGAACATACTTTTCAAATATTTAGAAAGTTTCGTAATTGGAAGTCAGTAGCTTGATCTAATTAATTGTACAAGTGTTGAGTTCAAGGTTAATTTTCGGACAACATGGTTTAAACTCGTGTTTTGGGTATTTTGCGGTAATGAACACTTGGAGGGTTAACATAGAGATGAGTTAGGAAGGAATTTGATAGTTCTTTAGACCTTAGTATACGTGGTTATATTTTGATGAGTTTTGATTTATGGTATTTATGAGTAAGACTGAAATCGGGGGTGACAGTTTTAAACCCGTTGAGTTATGTGACGGCTCCTAACTTGGTTTCAAGACAGTTCTTGTTTGATGAGTTGCAAGATTTAGTTAGGTTGGTTACATAACTTTATGGTTTTGATAAGTTTCCTCGCGGACGGTTAAGGCTCATGTGTTGTTGGTTGAGATTATTTTCGTGTAAACTGAGTTCACGTTTGAACGTGAAGGTTTTATCAGGGATATGCATCCTCGTTTGTTTGCTGAGAATGAGTTTGAGTTTGGGAGTGAATCTCGGGACGAGATTTCTATTATGAGGGAGTGATGTGACAACCCTAGGTTTTGGACTTGTCACTTGGTCTTACTTTTAGGTTATTTTATGTGTGCTTACTTGAATTGTGTGTTTACGTGTTTATTTTGTGTGAACGAGGTTGGTGTGGTTATCGTTTATGAGTATAGAGTACTCATAAGTAAATCGAGGAACGGTTATTTCATGTTCATGAGCTCACAAGTGGTGACTATGAAATGAAAATGGTGATATTTTGGTGTTTACATATACGTATATGTATTATAGAAAATCGTATTTTTTTTTACGATTTACGGTTTAGCATTTAGAGGTCTCGGATGAGGTAATTAGTCATATGAATATTTTTCGGGATGGTTTTAAGTCATTTAGGACTTAGTTATAAAGTTTATTTCAAAATTTGAGATTTTTATTAAAAGTGTATATTTTACGTCTTTTACGGTAAAACGCGTAAATTTGACTAGTTTTACGGTTTTGTGGTTTTGGAAGCTTTAGGAGCTGAAATTAATTAAGGAAAATTAACGTAATATTAATAACATAATATTAAATAATAAAAAAAAACGAATTTAGGGGTGTTTGGGTCGGTTTAGACGCACCAAAGAAAAAAGAAAGAAGGGAAAAGCCCAAAACAGGCCCAATGGACTTGTAATGGGATTAGGGGGCTTTTGGGACTTAACCAAACCCAAATCATAACCATAATAATCAGGTTTTTAACCTCCATAACATATCCTAGCCGAAATTCATCAATGGTGGCCAATTAGGGTTCTTCAAAAATTAGGTTTTTCTTCATCTTCTATTAATTCAAAGGTAAAACCTTCTTAACCCTTTTTATATTAGATGTTTTTTTTATGTTTCTATGATCTTACGATGGATTAGTTTAGGGTTTAACTAAAAACAGTATATTAATCATATTTTAATGATTAAATAAATTAGGGCTTGTAATTAGAGGGGTTAGGGTTAATTAATTAGGTTAATTTGTTTAAAACCCGTTTTTAAAAATTTGGCAGAATTTTGAGTCAATTGTTTTGATCATATCGGGAGTTCTAGGAACCTTCAAGATGCGATCCAAGTATCCCTGAAAAGGTAATTGAAGTGGCTTTCTAATTCAAGAAACTAGAACTAAATTGGAGGTCTGTAAGTGGGTCAAAAACAGGTTACAACAGACGTAGGTCAAAACGGTTTTGAATTCAGCATGTTTTCTTTTTAAGTTTTGGGTTGTTTGGGTACTTAGGGTTTCATTGGGATCTTCTCACGAACATGAGAGATGGTTTATATATTGTAGTAAGTATCTGCACTTGGGCTATGGTTGTGGTTTAGGGTAAGACCCCTTAATGGTAACAAACTTTTAGTACGTTTAAAATCAGGAAATCTGGAATGACAAAAGGAGATATATGTATATCGGGGCCTTAACAGTAGCTTTAAGGTTAGGTCAAGTGGGAGGTGTTAGCCAACATATGTAAGGGTATGAATATTCCTTTTACAGAAACCATGGGTATGTTTAAAGGGACGTTTGACTTAAAGTTTTGAGACCTAAAAACTGGGACTGTTTTGGGTAAAATATGAACGGGATAGTTATTAAACTTAACCAAGTTAAGGACTTGTTAAGGAAGGGTAATGGGGTGATTAGAGCTTGTCAATGAGGTCAATATGTGGGAATAGGCTAGATGTCCATCATAGGTTAATGAGCCATCTTAGTGATTGATTCATGTATTGATTTCATGTTTTTGGTTTGTTAGCTTGTTGCTAGTGCGAGGACTTGTGAAGAAGCTATCAGGTGAGTTTCATAGTCCCATGTTTACTATTGTTTTTGACTTCCAGATGGGATGGAAGAGACACTGTGTTGAATTGTTTTCTAAATTAATGTTGTGAATGTTTTAAGGTTCGAGATGGACTTGTGTGTACATTTATGTGATTAACTGCTATGTGACTCTTGTCTGTGTGTGATCTGGATTGGAAAGGTACATGTGTGTATGGGCGCCTATGGGACCTATGGTTAATGATAAGGCGTGATGCCTTGGAAATTGTGATTGTTGGTAAGGCGTGATGCCTTGGAAATTGTGATTGTTGGTAAGGCATGATGCCTTGTAATTGTAATGATTGATTGAACTTGAATGCTAGTTGTTAGTACATGATTGTAGCGCATTGTCCATATGTTTATTGGTTTATGGTATTCACAGCTTATGACTTGTCTTGTGTTGGAGTATAAACCTATGACTCTCACCAACTTTATGTTGACGTGTTTTAGTGTCTCTTTCAGGTGATACTATGGTTAAGCATGAGACCATAAGTGGCTAGGATTGGAGAAGCTTAGGAATGCATATAGAAGGAGAATCCCCGTTTCCTTCTTAGTTTTATTTGTTTGTTCATTTTAATAAGTGATACTGTGGCACACATATGATTGTTTTGGTATGTTATTTGTTGTCTTGGATAAGAAGTAGGACTGTTACTTACTTACCTAGACCCCTTGCATTTGTTGAGATATTGTCATGACCTTCGTGTCACCATTTTTATGACATTTCTTATATCATATAGTTATCTCTATAGACACACCATGTTGTGATGATATCCATACGTCGCGCCCCATATTCTGCCATGGTGGGGTGTGACAGCAGTTAATGTAGTCACATTATTAAGCGTTGAGGAACTTACAGTGTTCAAAAATTGTTTAATATGAGTGACAGGAATGAGAGGAGCATGAGAAAGTGCATACCTAAGTGGAGATGCATTCAAATACGCCACCATCTGGGTGTATTGCCCACTCTAGAGGACCAAGGCTTCAGTAACCACCCATGGATGCCCATGGACAATAGCAGTTAATGTAGTCACATTATTAAGCGTTGAGGAACTTACAGTGTTCTAAAACTGTTTAATATGAGTGACAGGAATGAGAGGAGCATGAGAAAGTGCATACCTAAGTGGAGATGCATTCAAATACGCCACCATCTTGGTGTATTAAGGAAACAGAGCATCATCAGCCTTCAAATAAGCAACCATATTATGCTGACTTCTGAATCCCAATACCAAGTCACTCGGTTTAAACTTAGGCGCCATTGATGTAAAAAGCTGTTTATGAAAGGTTATGAAAGATGAATTATAGGAGAAAAATTGTTAGACAAGAATATGAGATTACCCTGTTTAAAAATAAGGAGCCAAATTTATAGGAGAGATAGGCACATGTGATTGGTAAAAATGAGGCAAGTATTTTCAAAATATAATGATGAAAATATTGAAAAGAAAATAAGTTATCTTGTGCATTAATTAAAAGTTATCAACTCCCAAAATTACGGCCCCATTTTTCGTCAAAAATAACAACTGGGTAGGACCCAATGAGTGTCAGCGGTCAAAAATAACCTATCAACGCCCAACGGCTATATTCTTGTCAACGTTGGAAAAAGCCATGTCAACGTCTAAATTGGTCATAACAACGTTTGGAAAAATATCTGTCAACGTCCAAGAATAAAAATAATAAAAATAAAAAAGGACCTTAACAAAGTGATTTATCCTAGTGAAGATAACCTATAATCTGAAAATTACTATAGGGTGGTAAGCACTGTCCAATCATGCACACTTGCTTATGCAAGATAGACATAACAGTCCTTTAGTGTCCCTTGCTAACCAAAGTTCTTATCAGTGAAGTTATCTCATAAAATCCCTTTAACTTGTGACAATCCGTCAATTTATGGTTAATATTTTATTCTCAAATATTATTTGAAAATATTATTTTAATGTTACAATATGAACTCACATATTTTTGGGAAGAAATTTGGATTTATGTCTTGAAGTAGTATCGACTACGTCTAAACCGAAGGATTCTACGTTACGTGCTTACGTTTACATACACCGTCTTTGGTGACAGTCCGACATTTCAGAAAATAAATTTGTCCATGAATATTATTTTGGAGTTTTAAATTTGTGTTGGTTCATAAACTCACAAATTTACGAGAAGAGACTAGGACTTACGATTTTATTTTAACGTCCTTTACGACTAAACCGGAAACCTTAGGATTACGTATTTACGTTTTCGAACTCCGTTTTTGATGAAACAATTTTTATTGGATTCGTTTTATGACGTTGATTCATAATTTATAAAAACGTTTTTCGTAAAACGACCCGAGGGCACGCAAATCGAGGAAACTAGAATCGAAGAGTACCCGTAAATAAATGGGGATGAGACAAGTGGGACACTTGTCCCACCCCCATCAAAACCGGCCAACACAACACCACTTAACACTTGATGTGTCAAGTTTAGCTACAAAGCCTTACACTTGTAAGCAAAGCTTACAAGTTAAGCCTTTACACAACAAAACCACTAGCAAAACTAGCAACTTCTCATTTCCATCCATTTCAACATGCAATCAACACACACACTCTCTCTCTCTAGCACTATGTGCCGTCACATTTTACACTTCAAACACCCATTTCATACAAATTTTAACCATAAACATATGTTGTAATCTACATATGTTAATCCCCATTCAAAAAGATGAAGATTGGTGCAACTTATAACATCCATGGAGGAGTTTTCATGGTGTCATGAGGCTGATTTTCCACAAGGAGTTGATGAAGATTGAAGTTCTTGAAGATGGTGTTGGCTAAGCACAAGTTTCTCCATCAAAAACCATGCCAAACTCATAACCTACATCAAGTTGGTGGTATAAAGAATGTCCTCCTCAACTTCTTGTTATTTTGATTATGTAAACATGTATTTTATTTCCTATTGTATATATTTATGATGATTATATGATGATAAAAATGTTATGTGGGGATTTGCTGTTGATAATCATGGATAAAAAGGTGAAAAACTATAAGAAACAAGGCTAGAATCTTGTTTAAATATGTTGGCTGTATAAAACAGTAAAGAATCAAGTAGTAAACTGATAAAAATGGCATAGATTAATGAATTTACAGTAAGCTATTGGTCTTGTACACATGTGAGAGTTGCTCATGCAATGAAATCAAAATAATGAGTGAGATATGATCAAAACAAGTATAGGGTATAAATCTGAAGTTACTGTTTTGGACGATTTTTAGAAAATACTTAAAGGATGATTCAACAGTAGCTATAGAAGAGTTAAATGTAGCAAATATCATGTAGTATATGTGATAAAAATTTGAGCTTCTATCTCCATGTAGAACTCAAGATATGGCATTTTTGGTGAAGATGAAGTTAAAAATCAGATTTTTGGAAATTAAAGAATAATACTATTATATAAGCACTCACATTTTAATATATAAAATGTAAATAAAAACCCACTAACTTATAAAACTTATTTATATAAATATATAAAAGGTGTAATAAGTGTATAAATGATGAAAATGGAAACTTGTTAAGTTTTATAAGTTATAAAACTATAAACATGATTTTTACTACTTTTTCGGCTATTGCCGTAAAATTAACGTTTTTGTTAAATAAAACTTAGATGGTTGGACCCGTCTAATGAAAACTTTATAAAACTTATATACTGATATGTAGACATGTATAACAAGTAAAAACCGATAAAACCGAACTATAGGGCATACGGACATTAACGGGCTAAGTAAACATGTTGGACTAATACTTGGACTAATAATTGGACTAAATAAGATAAACACCCATAAAAAGAACTTATTGGGCTTAACCTATTTGGGCCTAACTTGAAAGTGTATGTACTGATAATATAAGTACAAAATGGATTAAAATAAGTTAAATAACTTATAATAAGCTTGTTGGACCTAAAACACGTGAATAGGTAAGACGAGAAAACTAGTATAAAAGTTATCAACACGTAACTTTAAAATGAGTAAACGAGAATATGTAAACCCACTTGATCATCACATATATATATATAATCATCATATGTATACATAATTGATATCTTTATAAAGTCATTGGACAAACGTCTAAGACCGAGTATTATTTGTCTAGGTTTCCGTGATTGAAGCACGTACCGTACGTCCGAGTTGCCGATAACCCGCTTTCCCACATCAACGTGAGTTCATAGCCTCGCACTCTTTTAAATGTTTTATAAATGCTTTATAAACCCGCGAGGGAGATAACATGTTAGTTTTTATAAAAGTTTGGACACCATTTGTCCCGATTGTTTGTTTATTGATTTTGGACCCGAATGATTGAATGACCCGATTGTATGACCCGATAAATGATTAATGGACCCGATAGATGAAATTAAATGGATTATTAAAGTTAGGTTATGTCACTAAAAGTCCCATTAGCATGAATTGTGAACTACCGGGAGTTGGTAGACGCTTATGCATTTAATAGTACTATTTGGGGACGATCACCCCAGTTCGCGCCTTGACGGTTGATCCCCGTCGTGCCACATCGATTGGTAAGCGAATTTATGTATGAGAAGATTTCCAATAGCGTGACATTTGTGACGACACGCTACTTTAGATGGGCAAAATTGGTATCGGGTTAGCTACCCGTTTTGTTTTAGTAAGGTAACAATGTCATGCGGCTTATAATAATCCAATCACCAAAATATTACTAGACGCTCCGAATTACGATGTATTGCCTGACTAGCAATACTGGGTCATACTATTGATATTATGTTCGTGTTTTGGTTTTCATAACCATATTCATATAACGGATTTTTATTTGATTTTATACAACGTCATAAGACGTATTGTATGATGTTTTTACGACATTGGCTCGTATAATGATTTTTAAGGCAAATGCCTATATTACGATTTTCGATAAAGATTTGTATAAAATGATTTTGGCTATTTTATGGCCTATTAAAATGATTTGTACAAGATGATTTTCAGTAATAATTTTATACTGATATTATATTGATGGATTTTATTAAACTCTATGAATTCACTCGGCGTTATCGCTGACCCTTTTCTTTTAACATGTTTTATCTCAGGTACTTGAAGGTAATTCTCGGGAAGACGACAAGAATTCATGGCCCACATTTAAACAATATTTTCCATTCAAATACTTTGTAAAACTTTGTATGAAATGTAATGACTTGGGACCGATGTAACTTTGATATTTATGAATGGAAATGATTTATTATTAAACGACGCGATTTTTATGCGTTGTCTATGATGTGAGTAATGTGCTATCCCGTAACACCAACTAGTCTTCCGCTGTACTGAGTTGTATAAATTTGGGGGTGTTACAGTTTGGTACCAGAGCTCTCGTTATAGAGAACGAAAGATTTTTAAAACTAAGGTTTTGAATAAAACTTTTCAAAATCTTTTAACTACAAACATTTTTCTAAAAATGTCTAAAAATCTTTTGACTATAACGGTGCCGAAGAATTCCCGAGTTACCGACAAGGCCAAGACTGAGAAGTGTTATTTTAATATATATATAACTTGGATTATATATATATGATGTAATTTTATTACATGATTGTTTGATGCTTACTTTGATTTTTATACGAGGTATTTATACGACGTAGATTGTCACAAGTAACCCTAAATCCCCTAGTAAATTAATCGAAGCTATTCTCGTAGAAATTCTAGCTATCTTAGATCTAAAACCAAGTTGTGGATATTTATGATCCCAACAAATGGTTGATATTCGTAGAAATGTAGATATTAGTTGATTATGATATTGAAGAAGAATTGGCGAGATTAAATCTGATATCGATGTCATGACGATTTTTCCTTATAGAGTGGAGTTTGACAAAACGTTATCACCTGGAAAGATGTCATCTGATTCGTTGTCATCCAATTCTTAAATTGAAATCAAAAGGGTGAATGTTGCACTTGAGGCTGTTATTGGAACCATTACCCAAAAGCCTCATGCCACTAGTACCTTTTCGAGAAGTCTAGTTGACTGATCGAGTCATTTCATATTAATGACTCATTTGATAATTGTTGTTGTAAGAGCTAATAGGATTGGAAATTAAGTGTTGATTTATATTGAGATTGTATTGCCTTTACAAGGCCGAAGAATAAGATTGAAAGTATTGGAGATTGAGGTAGGATATCGAATTGAGTATAAAATTGGTTGAAACTTGGATAAAGTAAAATTTAACTTGTATGGAATATGATATTGTTAATAGAAGTTGTTAAGTTTTGTGATTGAATTATAAGGATCTAATTGATTGTTGATTCGTGTTAAGAGTTGTTCCTAGACCATTGTCCACTAACGAGGATGCCCAGTGTCCAAGAAATAAATTGAAGAAATCTTCTTCTGAATTGAGACCGATGGATCTTTCGGGACATGTGGAACACCTAATGACTCTTGTAGATTAGTAATCATTGTGGTATCTTTTAAAAATAATCCCTAACTCAACTGAGACATCAGTTGGTAGGATGAGTTCTGAGAATTGTATGACACAGTGACACATAATGTGTTACGGTACAATTTTGACTTGTTTGCGATTAATGAAAAAGACTACCTTTGATTACTAAATTCTACATGTATCGATGTTATCTATCTTTTATTGCTTCATCCTAATGTTCGCATTAGTGATGCAAACATTGAACAAGTACTCATCTTGATTTGAGTTACGTTGTGGATTATTCTTTTGAGTGCCATCGAGATCATGAACCTCGTGATTATTTGGCTAAAGCTCATTTCCTGGTATATATCGTAGTTAATTCTTGGTGAACAACCTTTCATCACATTTTTGCAGATCACACATTATTTTTATAAAGTTAAGGCGGTATCATTTGAGAAAATTTAATTTTCATCACAATAAGGATTATTCATAGTGAGATTTATAAGTGATTGTTATTGAAATGAAGCTGTTTATAAAACACTTTGGAAAACTTAATTGTTTTCATAACAAAGAAAATCTTTGTAAATTTATTCTTGATTCTTATCTAAGAATTAAGCATGAAAATGATTTTACTGTAAACATGATGATAAAATTTTGACGAACTGAGTATTGCATCGTTAATCTTGAAATTGTATATAGTTGCGCGCCTACATACAATTTGGAATGGACCATGCAAGACTGACTAGTAGTCACCATAAAACTAATGAATAAACACTACATTTTCTTTGAAGATTGTGAAAGAATAAATTTTATGAGATCTGCAAGAAGTGAAAAATAAGGACATAGTGTTAGGGACACCTACATATGTGCCTGTAGCATCTATTCTTCTGAGTTGAATTTACTCATCTATGGAATTTGTCTTATTTGACCATTGACAATTCTTTCTTGTCCAAATTCTCCCGTAGTGAGATTCTTAGGAAAAGTATCTGATTACCGAGTGTTGATACCCGACTGGATGTATCGACATTCCTATCATTTCTTTTGATTTGATTTCATTTGAATGACCTGGGTAACGATCCGAGGAGCTTTCGAATGCGTACTCAAATTATGAAAACATGGGATATATTCATATTCATTAAATGTTTTCGTCTGTATCTGATTTGAAATTCTCTCGCATAGATTATGCGTTGACCTTACTCTTTTAATAGTAGTTGTGTATCCTAATATCCCTGAATTTGTAAAGGATTATGAATTATTATTAGTCTTTTGAGAAGTTCACATCTTATCGACGGCAATAAAACTGAAAAGTTGGTAATGCCAGTAGAATGGATTGATTGATTATGTCATGACGACATTGTCTTAATTGATGGGAACTCGAGTAGAATTCCCCTAAAAAGATAAGATGTTGATTATCAAAAGTGAACTAAATAATTCTTGACGAATGATCATATCTTGTATTTAGACTTGAGATTATATTGTGATTGGTTGTGAACTAGTTATAGATATTGTAATCTAGCAAGAACCTAGTATGTATTTATTAAAAGATGTTTATCTTATCTGAAACTTTAGGAGGTATTTGTTGGTGAATCACCTAGACTTTCGCCATTAAGGCAAGTTGAAATTAGTATTGATTATATTTCAGGTGCTGCACTTGTGACTTGTGCACTGCACGTCAACACCATCTCAATTTAAGGAATTACCGTACAACTGAGAAAGTTGTCGGAGAAAGATTTTATTATACCAAGCCTATCATCCTGAAGAGCTATGGTGTTATCTTTCCTTACATGTATAGATTACTGTGACTGAGTAAATTGACAATCGAAAACGATATCCATAACTCGAAATGGAAGATTTGTTCGATCAATTACAAGGTTCTACTGTATGTTTTAAAGATTTGATCCACGGCATGGTTATCATCAACTTCACATCTGCGAAGAAGATTATGTATTCTAATCACTACATCTAGAACTTGTAATGAACATTATAAGTTTCATGAGATGACGTTTGGATTGACTAATACACATGTAGCATTCATAAATTTGGTGAATCACGTGTGTAGGATGTAATTTGATAAATTCGTGCTCGTGATCATTAAGGACCATTTGTTTGTTTATAAGAATAAGATTGAGTTAATAATTATTATTAAGAATGCCCTAAATTGGCTAAACGATAAAAACCTGTACCTTGAATAACTAACACGTGATTAAAGACTTAATACTTTACATGATTTGACTATAGGATTAAAAGGATAATGGAATATAAATTGACTCTTCAAAAATTAAGAGCCCTTTTAAGACTTTGGATATTACCAGAAAGAAATGGAAATATATTTTGACAAATATTTTAACAAAGGATTTTTAAGGGATTATTCCCTTATACACAAACCATTTAACTAAACTTCTGGTTAGGGGTAAATGTTTGTGTATACTTTTTGACAACTTAAGAGGAATTAAGGAAACTATATAAAACATGACTTGAAATTTGAAACGATAATTTACGCTTTTCAAACTAAGGAAATTTTGACCAAAGTATAAACAAAGATTATTCAAACATTTACGAATCTTATTAATTATTTTCGATAAATCAACAAAAATCTTGTTAATTAAATTCAAATTTATTTTTGAACATTTTATATAATTGGTCGAACTAAGAAATTTAAAACTTTTACGTTTACGCTTCATAAAAATTAACTAATAATTATTTAATTAATTATAATAATTATCAACGCTTTAGACATCGGATTGAGTAAAACGGATAAAAATGATAGTTGAGAAGAAACTAAAACTTATAAAATATGAAGAAAGTTGAACGTAAATACTAACACATAATATAGAAAGAATATCTGAGTGAATTGTAGACATGATAATTATATCATCATGAGAAGTGAATATAGATACCGACGCATTATGTATAAAAGATAAAGAACCAGTTAGGACGTGTTCCTTAATAATGAAGGTGCAGAATAAATTGCCGAACGATATAAAAAAAAAAATAAACGATGTTTGTAAAAAGGATAATATAGATAATCAAAGAGGTTCGCGTCTAATGTGAACCATTAAAATAGAGAAACCAATAGCGTTAAATATTTTAAAGGCCACTTGTGGTTGCCTAACTATGAAGGATTGTGAGATATAGCTATGTTGGAATCTTGTAAGTATAAGTATTATATGTATGTCATTTATGACTAAAAGTATCTTTGTCTAAAGAGGTTGTACTGATGGCAATTATGAAGGCAGACATCGCCTCATACATTAGTAAACGTTTAGCTATTGCAAAGGTCATCATCTAAATTTGATTCGATTTGGGTCATCATCGACAGACTGACCAAATCTGCTAATATCATTCCCGTTAATGATAAATGCAAAAGAATTATGTAAACATAGTGTGCCTGTATCGATCATCTATATCAAGATCCTCGCTTCGCATCGAATTTCTAGAGATTTGCTCAGAAATCCTTGAGAACGAACCTTGATGAGAGTACTATGTACCATCCCAAATCGAAGGGACGAGGTAAAGTAACGATACAAGGTAATATAAGTGCTGTTTTATGTTTGAATGATTGACCTCTGGTGATAGACCGTATAATCGTTTTCCTTTGGAGGGATTATCATTGATAATCATCGTATTAGGATCGAGATCAAATCTTGTTAGGATCTGAATATTAGAGCATCGGTAAGCAGGAGTTGAGATGAAGACATCCGACATACACCCATTGTGAGTTGGACATGTCTTTTAGGTTTAAGGTTTCCTGTGATGGCGAACCTATCCTTGCAAAATACCCGACCCGCGAGATCTGAAATGATTGTTGAAATTAGGATCTGATTATTGACAGCCGGTAGTGGGCAAGAGGTTATGTGAATGTGAAATGTGGATCTTGAAGTGCCAAATGGGTAGCGAAGTTATGCCAAAAATTTTAACCTTGGAAAAATGAATTCATGATCTGACAAATCATGGGATATAAGTCCCCGTTGTATGGGACCATTGAAATGATGTAAAAGTTGGGATTGAAAGGCATATAAGCTGGATCTACCCTAGGACTTCAAAGACTGCGTGAATTAGGTTTCGTAAATCGAACTTGATGGAATACCTGTCAAGTGAAAATCTGTTTATTCTTAGTAAAGCTTAGATCGGCGAAAAGTTGCATTCATCAGAAACCCGTGAATATCATGGATAGAGAAAGTAAGTCAACATTTAGCCTGATCTTATTCCCGTAGTTATGTTTGATGAAACTCGCGTATTGTAATGAATTGCACTTGTGAGAAAAGACCGAGTGTGGAGGAAGTACCCACATGGCTTTAACTCTATAAGAAGCGAGTAGTAAGATGATCTTTGAGGACAAAGATCCTGTTTAGGGGTAAATGCTGTGACAATCCGTCAATTTATGGTTAATATTTTATTCTCAAATATTATTTGAAAATATTATTTTAATGTTACAATATGAACTCACATATTTTTGGGAAGAAATTTGGATTTATGTCTTGAAGTAGTATCGACTACGTCTAAACCGAAGGATTCTACGTTACGTGCTTACGTTTACATACACCGTCTTTGGTGACAGTCCGACATTTCAGAAAATAAATTTGTCCACGAATATTATTTTGGAGTTTTAAATTTGTGTTGGTTCATAAACTCACAAATTTACGAGAAGAGACTAGGACTTACGATTTTATTTTAACGTCCTTTACGACTAAACCGGAAACCTTAGGATTACGTATTTACGTTTTCGAACTCCGTTTTTGATGAAACAATTTTTATTGGATTCGTTTTATGACGTTGATTCATAATTTATAAAAACGTTTTTCGTAAAACGACCCGAGGGCACACAAATCGAGGAAACTAGAATCGAGAGTACCCGTAAATAAATGGGGATGAGACAAGTGGGACACTTGTCCCACCCCCATCAAAACCGGCCAACACAACACCACTTAACACTTGATGTGTCAAGTTTAGCTACAAAGCCTTACACTTGTAAGCAAAGCTTACAAGTTAAGCCTTTACACAACAAAACCACTAGCAAAACTAGCAACTTCTCATTTCCATCCATTTCAACATGCAATCAACACACACACTCTCTCTCTCTAGCACTATGTGCCGTCCCATTTTACACTTCAAACACCCATTTCATACAAATTTTAACCATAAACATATGTTGTAATCAACATATGTTAATCCCCATTCAAAAAGATGAAGATTGGTGCAACTTATAACATCCATGGAGGAGTTTTCATGGTGTCATGAGGCTTATTTTCCACAAGGAGTTGATGAAGATTGAAGTTCTTGAAGATGGTGTTGGCTAAGCACAAGTTTCTACATCAAAAACCATGCCAAACTCATAACCTACATCAAGTTGGTGGTATAAAGAATGTCCTCCTCAACTTCTTGTTATTTTGATTATGTAAACATGTATTTTATTTCCTATTGTATATATTTATGATGATTATATGATGATAAAAATGTTATGTGGGGATTTGTTGTTGATAATCATGGATAAAAAGGTGAAAAACTATAAGAAACAAGGCTAGAATCTTGTTTAAATATGTTGGCTGTATAAAACAGTAAAGAATCAAGTGGTAAACTGATAAAAATGGCATAGATTAATGAATTTACAGTAAGCTATTGGTCTTGTACACATGTGAGAGTTGGCCATGCAATGGAGTCAAAATAATGAGTGAGATATGATCAAAACAAGTATAGGGTATAAATCTGAAGTTACTGTTTTGGACGATTTTTAGAAAATACTTAAAGGATGATTCAACAGTAGCTATAGAAGAGTTAAATGTATCAAATATCATGTAGTTTATGTGATAAACATTTGAGCTTCTATCTCCATGTAGAACTCAAGATATGGCATTTTTGGTGAAGATGAAGTTAAAAATCAGATTTTTGGAAATTAAAGAATAATACTATTATATAAGCACTCACATTTTAATATATAAAATGTAAATAAAAACCCACTAACTTATAAAACTTATTTATATAAATATATAAAAGGTGTAATAAGTGTATAAATGATGAAAATGGAAACTTGTTAAGTTTTATAAGTTATAAAACTATAAACATGATTTTTACTACTTTTTCGGCTATTGCCGTAAAATTAACGTTTTTGTTAAATAAAACTTAGATGGTTGGACCCGTCTAATGAAAACTTTATAAAACTTATATACTGATATGTAGACATGTATAACAAGTAAAAACCGATAAAACCCGAACTATAGGGCATACGGACATTAACGGGCTAAGTAAACATGTTGGACTAATACTTGGACTAATAATTGGACTAAATAAGATAAACACCCATAAAAAGAACTTATTGGGCTTAACCTATTTGGGCCTAACTTGAAAGTGTATGTACTGATAATATAAGTACAAAATGGATTAAAATAAGTTAAATAACTTATAATAAGCTTGTTGGACCTAAAACACGTGAATAGGTAAGACGAGAAAACTAGTATAAAAGTTATCAACACGTAACTTTAAAATGAGTAAACGAGAATATGTAAACCCACTTGATCATCACATATATATATATATAATCATCATATGTATACATAATTGATATCTTTATAAAGTCATTGGACAAACGTCTAAGACCGAGTATTATTTGTCTAGGTTTCCGTGATTGAAGCACGTACCGTACGTCCGAGTTGCCGATAACCCGCTTTCCCACATCAACGTGAGTTCATAGCCTCGCACTCTTTTAAATGTTTTATAAATGCTTTATAAACCCGCGAGGGAGATAACATGTTAGTTTTTATAAAAGTTTGGACACCATTTGTCCCGATTGTTGTTTATTGATTTTGGACCCGAATGATTGAATGACCCGATTGTATGACCCGATAAATGATTAATGGACCCGATAGATGAAATTAAATGGATTATTAAAGTTAGGTTATGTCACTAAAAGTCCCATTAGCATGAATTGTGAACTACCTGGAGTTGGTAGACGCTTATGCATTTAATAGTACTATTTGGGGACGATCACCCCAGTTCGCGCCTTGACGGTTGATCCCCGTCGTGCCACATCGATTGGTAAGCGAATTTATGTATGAGAAGATTTCCAATAGCGTGACCTTTGTGACGACACGCTACTTTAGATGGGCAAAATTGGTATCGGGTTAGCTACCCGTTTTGTTTTAGTAAGGTAACAATGTCATGCGGCTTATAATAATCCAATCACCAAAATATTACTAGACGCTCCGAATTACGATGTATTGCCTGACTAGCAATACTGGGTCATACTATTGATATTATGTTCGTGTTTTGGTTTTCATAACCATATTCATATAACGGATTTTTATTTGATTTTATACAACGTCATAAGACGTATTGTATGATGTTTTTACGACATTGGCTCGTATAATGATTTTTAAGGCAAATGCCTATATTACGATTTTCGATAAAGATTTGTATAAAATGATTTTGGCTATTTTATGGCCTATTAAAATGATTTGTACAAGATGATTTTCAGTAATAATTTTATACTGATATTATATTGATGGATTTTATTAAACTCTATGAATTCACTCGGCGTTATCGCTGACCCTTTTCTTTTAACATGTTTTATCTCAGGTACTTGAAGGTAATTCTCGGGAAGACGACAAGAATTCATGGCCCGCATTTAAACAATATTTTCCATTCAAATACTTTGTAAAACTTTGTATGAAATGTAATGACTTGGGACCGATGTAACTTTGATATTTATGAATGGAAATGATTTATTATTAAACGACGCGATTTTTATGCGTTGTCTATGATGTGAGTAATGTGCTATCCCGTAACACCAACTAGTCTTCCGCTGTACTGAGTTGTATAAATTTGGGGGTGTTACATAACTTCCCAGGTAAGCCCAATATAAATCATACCCAAGTCTCCCAACAGACCACTCCCAATTCTAGGCCAAAAATTCTTGGTAGCATGCATAGGATATTAACTTTGCATGCTACAGTGCCTCATGAGTTAGTAAACTAATTCATACTCATCTGTGGACACAATCTAGAATTGTGATAAGAGTATTAAAAGAATACCCAAAAGGTCCTAAAAGGTTCCTAAACTTCCCCTTAAACTATGATACGTAAGTTGCCAAATAATATGCATGTAAATAAAAATTTATGTCAAGATAGGAATATAAATATTCCAACCATCATCCATAAATTGAAACATGCTCCAATAATGCTCCAAGGATCCATAAGCAACTATGTATCCAATGGTAAAATGCTAACAACGCCTGCATAATTAGATCAAAAACCAAAAAACTAACATGTTGCTGACAACGTCACGATAACACTTATCAGCGTTAAGATAACCTTTGTCAGCGTTAGACAAATAAAGTGGAAAATCTAATTTCACATAAAGACCAATAACAATGCATATCCTGTACATACTTTTACAATAAGATCCCAAAACACATATTAAGTGAGATTGATCATTCCAATACTTGTTACCAAGTATTGAAATCTTCCAGTATCAAAAGGTTTAGTTAATAAATCAGACACATTTTCTTCTATGTCAACCCTATCTGGTTGTATTAAACCCTTTTCAAAACAATCTCTTATAAAATGATGTCTAATTTCTATGTGTTTTGTTTTGGAATGATGTTCAAGATTTTTAATAATGCATAAAGTATTGTTATTGTTCACAAAAATCTTGGTATGCATTAAATTATACCCATAATCCAACAACTGGTTCTGAATCCATAAAACTTGTCCACAACAAGCAGCTGCAGCAACATACTCTGCTTCAGTTGTAGAATTGGCCACCACTGTTTGTTTCATGCATTACCAAGATATTAATCTACTCCCAAGAAACTGGCATCCACCAGTTGTGGATTTTCTATCAGATTTGTCACCACCATTGTCACTTCTAAGCATCAGAAACATGTTTTCAAAACGCAAATTGTTGGTGAGAAGAGTTCCTTTGCCAGTGATATTTCCATATCCGCCTCCAAAGTAAACTTTGTCACCATCCTTAATGGGAGTGAAGTTTGTTAGATAATCTTCCTTCCCAGTCATGTGCCTAGAGCATCCACTATCCCAATAGCCATAATCATTAACCTGCTTTTGAGTGCCCTGCACATAAAGAAAACAAATTAGTTTTCTTTGGGAACCCAAGCCTGAGCAGACATGGATTCATTTGGTTGTTCAACAAAAATAGACTTAGTCCTTATGACAACCCCTTATTCATCCCTTTTTGGATTAAACACCCAGTTAACACCAATTGGTTTTGTTATGACCTTTGAAATATAATGAAATTTGTTACATGTCATGGAAATCCCATCTCAATTAGGGTTTTGATCTTGCTTAGGTCTCCATGTCAAGATAGAAGAAGCTTTAGACCCCTTTCCCTTGGGTTGCAAGTATTTACCATTATTTGGTCTGGCAACGTTCCTGTCAGTGTTTAATTTGGTCTTGTCAACACTGAAATTACCCTTATCAGCGTTGAACCTAGGGTTTGCTACAGGAACCCATTGTCTATTAGACCATGTATTGGTCTTCTGAAAAGGTTTATGTCCATAAGTATTAGACCCTTTAGTAAAGAATGGGGCTGGTCTAACAACTTGTGGACTTTGCTGGACAAAAGGTTTGGGTCTGACAGTGTTTGACTTTTTATCAGCGTTAACCTTTGAAGCATTGACACACTTATAGGCTAAATGTGAAAAACTTCCACAAGTATAACAGGCTTTTCTAGACATAGTTATAGGTCTAGAAGAAAAGAAACCTGTCCCATTATCACTAATTTGGCTTTTTGGTGACCTAGGTTTTCTATACATTTCTGCATATTTAATACTAGGTTTTCTATCAACGTTTAAGCCAAGATCAACAGTCTTGCTAGTGGTTGGGTTTGTCACTTTTATGGGTGTAGACTCATTTGGACTGTCACTAAGCATGCCACCCTTAACAAACAAGGTAGGGTTGGCTTTCTTCCATTGGTCCAAATCAGTCAACTTCTGCTTGTATTCCTCTACTAGGGTAAGAACTCTTTGTGGAGGAATAAATTCCTCTTCTTGGAGTTCTGGTATACCAGTCCAAGACAAGTCCTTTCTAGGAACACCATAGAAGTTCCCAGCAGGTGGTGGAACACCATCATGGAACACCATAGAAGTTCCCAGTAGGTGGTGGAACACCATCATACTCTTTCATCCCAATCCCAGTCATATCCCTAGAATCCCTTTGTTCACTAACACATTTTACTAGGGTTTGTGAAGCTTTATCAAATCTCTGAATTTTAAGGTCTACATTATCTTTGTTTTTTATAGCCTCATCTAACTTAGCCTGTAAAGCACTATTGGCTCTTTCCATGATGTTTCTAACCTCAACACTAGCATTTAAATCATGAGTTAAAATATTGATTTGATCTTTTAGGTCAAACTCCATTTTCTTATACTCAGCTACAGTCTTTTCAGTTTGAGTAAGAGCAAGTTGATAGTTAGATAACTTGCATCTTTCATTAACCACATCTGTTGTCAATTTTAAAACTTCTTTGTTAAGTTTTTTAGTGTTTAAACGACAACCCTTACTACAAAATGCATCATCATATACCTCATTGTCTGATGAAGATGAAGAGTGTGCCATGAGAGCATAGTGAACATGCTCTTCTTCTTCCTTTTCTGCAACCAAAGCTTTGTTCTCTTTTTCATCCTTAGCCAAATAGCCCCAATCCCAACCAATACCATCAATATCTTGCATGGCAACCATAGCTTTGGAATCCTGAGCCTTGATGATTTAGATTGAGGGTTTTCCAGCATCAGATCTTCTTAGAGATCTGCATTCTCTTATAAAGTGTCCCATTCGATGAAAATTATATCACTCAACCTTGGATTTAGCAAATCTAGCAGTGTCCTTAGCATTAAAAGTCATCTTCTTCTTGAATCTTCGATTCCATCTATTTGCTCTTATACATGCAAGATCCATATTCCACTTTATGTCCATCTCCTCCAAATGCTCATCACTAATTTGCTCAAGCTCCTCATATGTAATCACTGAACCATTGTGCAATGAAGCAATGTATGCGGAAACAGTATCTAGATCAATACCAGCAGGCTTAACTCTTGGAGAGTCAACATTGTATGTGTCAGCGTCTAAATTTGAGGCGTTGACAAGGCTTGATCCAGTGTTGACACAAGGTGCATGTATGACTCCTTTTGATCAAATTGACCTTCACTATGTGAGAAAAAGGCCATATTTCCATTGGTAGACTTGATTCCTTGATCCAAAAGAGTTTCATTCTCTACCAGCCTCAGTTTATTATAAACATCATCAAAAGTAGAACTTTTCTGAGTGTTATTAGCAATTATAGACCTTGCTTCATTCTTCCATGCATCACCAAGACTTTTATGAAAAGTGGTGATGATATCAACATCACCAAGCACTGTTCACATAAAGGACAGCTTGCTTGTAATGTCAAGAAGTCTGCTTCTCACTCCACTTAGCTTTTCATTGGGTTGAGCTTTAAAAACAGCATACTCATGTAAGAGTTGCTTCTTTTTCTCTTGTACAGTATCAGCATTACCACCATAAGCAACTTCAAGGGCTGCCCAAAGATCTTTTACAGACTCATAGCTTCTATATTTGTGCTGATTTGCTTGTCCCAAAAAGAGTTTGAGAATGCTTAGGGTTTTCATGTCATTCCCTCTCTTTGTTATTTCCTCAGCTGAGACAGCTCTACCATCTTCAGGTTTTTCTTTTCGATCCTCTTCAGTAGAGCCTTGAACATTTGTTCTTTGTAAGATGGCAGCTGCAATCTTTTGAGCTTTATTGAATGTGTTTCCATATTCAATAATTTCCCATAGGGTGTAGTCATGGATTTGAAGATACTGTTCAAAGTTAAACTTCCACAGCTCAAAATTGTCTGGGTCTAGCATGGGAATCTTGATGTTGGGGGTTGAGGAGGAGGAGGAGTTTAACTCTGGGGTAGACATGTTGTTTTTAGGGTTTCTTGAAAATTAGGGTTTTTGGCGATTTAGGGTTTTTGTGTTCTTTAGATCATAGTTTCTCAACAAAATCTGATACCACTTGTTGATCCCAAACATAGATCGATTTAGCTTTGTGTTAACGAGATTAAATCAAGTTTAACACGTAGAGAAACTTTGTTGTGTATAAAACAATTTAAGTATTATGCGAAATTAATACTCAAACAAGAACACACAAACAGTATAAATCAAACTTTCACTTTGATTGATAAATCAAACTTGCGTACAATGAAAGTGTTAAAACGTATATCAAACATAAACCTAAAGGCCTCCTTTTATAGAATAAGGAGCCTTGTACAAGAGACTACGTATCAACTATTTTAGGTAAAGATAATCATAAGAAATACATTGTTGAAAATATCTTTACTAGAAACAAACTAGAAACATAATACGTGTAAACTAAGTCTTCTATCAGTGCTTGACTTCTTCCAATCAACGCTTGACTTCTTCCTGTCAACGCTTGTTCTGTCAACGCTTGATTTCTTCTTGACAACGTCCAGATTGCTCTTGTCAGCGTCCAAGTGTACTGGCTACTTTTTATTCCCAACAAATAATTATCGTGTCTTAATACGTAATAAATACTTATCGTGTAGTAACACGTACATAATACTTGTAATTCCTATTCGTGAAACGTAAACGTGCTAAATAAAGAAAGTTCTAATCATGTACGTACGATCATAAGGGTACTATTCATGGTAAAAGCATGCGGGTTTTACAAACCCAGTCGGATATCAACACTCGATAATTAGATAGGTTTCCAAGGAATCTTATAATGAAAGAATTGGACAAGAAGGGGATATCAATTGTCAATTATGACAATATCCACAGATGAGTAAATTCGATTCAGAAAAATAAATGGTATGGGCACATATGTAGGTGTCTCTAACAATATGTCCCTATTTTTTCACTTCTTGTAGATCTCATAGAAATTCAATCTTTCATAATTACAAAGAAAATGTAATGTTTATTAACAATTTCATGTGACTACTAGTCAGCCTTGCATGGTCCCTTCCAAATTGTACGTAGGCGCGCAACTATGTACAATTTAAGGATTAACGATGCAATACTCAGTTCGTCAAAATTTTGTCATCACGTTTAAAAAAAATATATTCATATTTAATTATGAAATAAAAATAAAAATTATTTTACCGAAATGTTCATTATTATGAAAGCATTTCCATTTTCAAGATGTTTAATAAAAACTTTATCCCGACAGTAACTACTAATAGTATTGTAAAACCCGCATGCTTTTACCATGAATAGTACCCTTAAGATCGTACGTATAAGATTAAAACTTTCATTTTATAGCATGTCTACGTTCACGTATAGGAAATTTAAGTATTACGTACGTGTTAGAACACGATAAGTATTTATTACGTATGAATACACAATAATTATTCAAATAATAATTTTAATCACGAACATGCGATCATGAAATCATGAACGTAATTTTAATCACGAGCTAATATTAATTACCTATTTATATATTTATTACGAACACGAATAAATATATTGAGTCACGATCGAAAACTAATTAAATTACGTAAACTACGTAACACGTAATCACGGACATTTAAACGATTATTATTATTACGTATATTTAATTTAACACGACATGATTACTTTTAACACGTATTATGATAAGTATGAACTTACGACATTTTATGACACGATTACGCGTACCATTTAACAAGTCGTGTATTAGATAAAAACGCATAAGGGCTTTATTTGGGCTGTTAGACAAAGGAAACATGAAGTAATTGGGCTCAAGGCCCAATAGGGTTGATTTGGTCGGCTTATAAGAAAAAAGAAAAGGACGGGGTATACTTTTTATTTAGAAAAAATACATCAAAACCCTAAAATACATACTCAGGCCGTCTTTTTCCTTTTTCTTTCTTTGGATCCTTTCTGTCGCCGTTGTTTCCACTCCAAGAACAAAGATTCGGGCGTGGGATTTAATTCAAGAAGAAGGTCTAACTCGTATGTAGTTACCTAAACCCTAACACGAAGAAAACAAGGTAAAACCCTAATTCGTTTGTTTTTTTCTTTCTTCTAATTGATCTTGAATCCGATTTAAGGGTATTAAAAACATGTTCAAACAGTAAAGTTAAGAAGGGTTTCGTTTTTAGGGGTGTGGTGTTTGTTTTGGCACACAAACCGAGACACTCATGTGTCTCGGTGGTACTTTATTCCCACCAACCGTAAGGCTGTGGCCTTTTTGGTCTAACGGTGCCATTCACGGCCTAGCAGGAGGAACCACTGGCTGCGGCCAGTGGTGGTGTTAGGCTGGCAGTGGGAACCGAGAGCCTAGAGCTCTCGGTGGATACTTATAACAAGCAGGGGGAAATCCCCCACTGTCTGGGGGAATTGTGCAGGGACAGGGGGTGTTTGGCAACCTGTTTTAGAAGCATTTTAGGGGCTGTTCGGCTACGGGTTTAAGGGCAGTAAAAGGGCTGTTTGGTTCGGTCCGGTTCAAGGGACCCGATCCGGTTCATAATTAGTACAACTTAAATACGATTCACGACATGTAATATTTTAACACGTGCTCGATTCATAAATTAATTTTACAAGTAAATTATTTTTGCAAGATAAATAATTACCAGATTTAATTGAATTAATTAAACTTGTAAATAATTAATTTAATTTAAACATGGACTTAGGTTTATATTATTAGTTGATAATACATTATTTAACCTAAGTATTTTTATTTATTTAATTTAGACTAAGTAATTAATTAATTATTAAAACCATGACTTATAATTAATTAATTATCATGACTTAGGTTAATTATTTTACTATTAATACATAGTTAAACCTACGTATTTTAAATCATGAAAATTAGACTAAGTAATTAATTAATTATTAAACCATGACCTATAATTAATTAATTCTCATGACTTAGGTTATATTAATACTAAATATTAATACACGTTTTAACCTAAGTATTATTACCCTTTTATGTAATTAAATCATATTATATTTAATTAAATACCTTTAACTTATAGTTTATTTAATTTACATGTAATAATTAATAAACTATACTTTATAATCTCATGACTTAGAATATTAATCAGAAAACACTTAAGCTTACATTATTAGCTTAATAATCCAGCTCATTTCTATTTATGGAAACTTTCTATTTTTTTGAAACTTATCTATTTTAAGCAGAAAATCTAATTTTGGAAACTTTCTATTTTTGGAAACTTTCTATTTTTGGTAACTTTCTATTTTTGGAAACTTTCTATTTTAGGAAACCTGCTATTTTTAGGAAGTTACTTATTATTACACAACAAGTATAATAATACATGAAATACAAGTAATACTTAATCAGAATTGACAGAATAAAAGATAAATACAGTATAAAGCTTCAAACAGTAAAACATGACATGAACGTATAAAATAAGCTAAGTCATAACATTAAACCAGTTACGTATTCAGTAATCAGATACTTATACACGTATGTATTTATGTAGCATTAGTGCTACCGAAGTAGGACTCTCTTCCGTTCGTCTTCTTCGTTCACTGGACATAAGGTACGGATTCCCGTCCTTTCAGTATGGACATTCTTTCCTTATTAGGATTTCCCCGTATGCAGCCAAATGTTTTCCCGTAGTATAAGTTTATATGTTTGACTTGCTTATGTTTAATTTAGAATACCTATAGCCATATACATGCATGACCAGTTTCACCTAGTTATGGAGGTACCATAACCATAACATTAGAGGCACTGATGTTATGACTTCACTACGGCGGAGTGATTGCTCGTGGCGTCCCTTCAGCTTTTGGCCATATTATTATATTTATCATGTGGGGCGTATGGGTGCATCCTAGTTACATGTTTTCAGCAGATTACTCAGTGTGAATGTGGTGTGTGCCTTGCATCCTTCACAAGGAGCTGATCCCTCCTACCCAAACCATTATATTAAATTAGAGGCAACCCCTCTAATTTGCATGATGAGGTCACCCCTCCAAGTGTTCATGCACGATGGATTTTCATGACCTATATTGGCTAATGGTAAAATATGTTAAACAGTTTTCATAAGATAAACATAAGGCTTTTCAAACTATAAAACCAGTTTTATGAACATGTTCCAGGACTTATACATTTCTGCTTCTATTAAGTCTTTATTATGTTTTAGTCATTCACACTATGTCTATATCCGTGCACTGAGCGTTTTGCTCAGCCTTACTTTCCTTTCCATGTCCCAAAATGGCAGGTACCCTAGGAAAGACTCGAGCAATTGGAGGACGTGCATAGGATGGAAGCTGCTAGAGACTTCTTTTCCTTTTTGCCTTCATATACTTATGCTTGTTTAGTCTTTCATTCATTTCTTTTGGCTTTATTATGTTTTGGGCTTATGTTTGGGAACCGTTGTTTGATTCTGGTTTCCCCTATGGTCATGTAATGTTTTGGACATTTATCCTTGTATGCTTTGATGACACGCCATAATTACGCGTGACATTCCATTATCAAAATGGGGTGTTAAAATTATGGTATCAGAGCCAAGGCTTCGACCTGTAGGCTCTAAAACTTGACCTGTGACTAGTGGGTAGTCACTAGGAGCTTCCTAAGCCAACGTCTGTTATTCTACGTATTGATGTTTTCAGCGCATTGTTGCTTTAACCATGATGTTTTCAGCACCTTGAGCTTTTAACCTTGATGTTTTCATCGATATTGTTTTACTAATATGGATGGACAACCGTCATTCATATTTAGTTATGTGTAATTGTTTCATGCATAATGTTCCTCGTGAACTGTGGCTATGTGGACTGAACCCTAGTAGTTCATAATTAGTCACATAAAATTTTTTTTTTGATAAGTTGTGACAGATGAGTTTCATTTATTTATGTTTCATGTATCATTGTTACAGGAATTATGACTAAGTAATGGTTGGTACAGGACTGGCCCTATTTAGTCGCATGTGCTTTTATCGAAACTTTTAACTTTGGGACCGACCCATAGGCGTCCCCTCGCCATGTCTTTTGTTTTGGGACCGACCCATAGGCGTCCCCTCGCACATATAAAGGTTTTTATAAACTACATTACGCATTGATGCACTGTTTTTCATGCATAAAATTTTTCTCATGATTTATTGGCATAAATTTTTTTTCATGTCCCCTTATAAGTTACTATGTTTTTATGTCAAGTATGTTTTCATACTGTCATGGTTAACTTCAGTTTCATGCTGGTTACGTTATACACTCCTTCATGATAGATTGTTTCATGTTTCTTCATGATAATTCCGTCTTCATGTTGATTATGTCTTACGCCTCTTTTGTTATTTATGCTTTCATGCAAAGCATTGTTGGATTTCATTGAATCCTGCTTTCATGATAGTCATGGTTGGTTTTCATTGACCATGCTTTCAGGAAAATCATCATTGAATTTTATGTAACCACACTTTAACGTTTCTCGATACAACCAGAATGATGTCTATACTAATATTGCCAGGTTATCATGATGGTTTTCTAACCGTTTAACCGTTATACTTTCCTTAAATCATGACAAATGATCGAGCCCATACTGATCATTTCATGTACATTCCATGTGTACTCCATGTACCTTATCCCATGTGCGTACTTCCACTTGCTGATACTCTACAAACTGCTGATGCTGCTCATAACTTGGAGATGTTACTAAAGGTTGATGCAGCTGACGTTCGGAGACGCTACGAGATGCGGATGTTGTTCACAATATGGAGATCCTACAAGATGAAGACAAAGGTGTCAGAGCAAAGCAATTGGACGAGAAGATGCTTCACCATCAGACGATTTTCATCAATCATTGTCCCAAATTCTTAGTTACATGTCACACGTCATTCAGTTGTCCTTTCAGCTATATGAGTGCAAACCGGTACCAGCCGGCCACTCAGCTGAATAGTTACATGAATCACGGTCATGAGAATGACCGTCATGGAACTGACAAACAGGACGATAGTAACAACTACTATGACAGAAACTATCCTAGAAATCGCAACCGGGGCTCCGGCCGCGGACGTGATCAGACATACAAAGGATCAGTAGTCCAACCGATCCGCCAAGTCTTGCATAATAACCTAATATTGTAGTTCTATTGTTTTACATCTCGAGACACATGTCAAGACATCAGTCAAGACACATGTCTCATGTATACTTTCTGAAGACACATGCCAAGACACCAGTCAAGACATATGTCACGCTTACATTTCTCAAGACACGAGTCAAGATACATGACTCACGTCCAGTTATGGAGCATTTCTAAGAAATTCAGGGTACCCTCCCAGTGTATATCCATTTTGTTGTGCCATGTATTAATCAGGCCACTAAAATTTCAGTACTATTACCGGCGCATCAGTGAGAACTGTCACGTTGCCGATGACACTTCCATTTCTTGTACCCATATCTCGTAGATTCATGACCATGAAGGAAAATCTGTACAAATTATTTATGCTTTCCAAGCACGTGCTTTGTTAGCCACGATTGCTAAAAATTCCTAGCTGTCAGTAAGACACGACCACTTAAGTCTTTTACGCATAGCCAGTTGATTATTCCAAAATCTTCCTATACAGTCTAGAAGAACCTACAAGGAGAAGGATGGTACCATGAGATTATGTGTCGACTACCGTCGAGTTAAACAAATCACCATTCATGACCGTTATTCTCCTCCACATATTGACAACATGTCCAATCGACCTTATAGTGTTAATCATTTTTTTCAAGCTCGAACTCATGATCATGCTGCCAATAGTGACGAGTGAAAAAATCAGGACATGTCCATGACTGCTATTCGTACACGACTCGGTCAAGCTAGATCTATGATTTTGAATTAGTCTCATAAATGCTCCAACGACATTATAAGAATGAGTTTCCATGAACTCATAGCAAATTCATCAGCGTTTTCGTTGAGGATAACCTGATTTCCTCTAAGTTTAGAGAAGAACAGGAAGACCATATATGAACTATGTTGCACATTCTATGACAAGCGAAATTTCATCCTGGAAATTTCCAATATCAATTCTGGTTGATTATAGTGACACGCTGGATCACATGGATTCGCATGGTTAATCTTACCATGACCCAGCTTATGCGTAAAGGAGAAAACCCTACATTACATTAGGTGTTCTAGAAAATCCTACGCTAAGAGAAGTTTAGATTCATAGACTCAGAGTTTTGCAAACTCCTATGTATCAAGTTTGTTGAAGCAAGATACATTTACGTTCATATCTTCATACCTGTCATACAAACAGGCTAAGATAGGACACCAACAGACTGGGATGTTTTCATCATCTGAAATTATGAATTGAAATGGGACAAGATCTCCACGAATTTTGGTTACCAGTTTAACGCAAACTCAGAAGAAGCATGATGCTATCTGGTTTATTGCAAACAGTTTGATCAAGTCTGTAGAATCCTTACATCCGCAAGGATTTCAGAACCAACAGATTGATCGGACATGTTCCAGCCAAGGCTCATCTGATCACTTGGCAATTCCTCAGTTAACGAGTCAGACAAATATTCATAATTATTCTCCATATTTACTTCACGTCCTTGTTTTAATTTCACGACTTGATTTCGCTCTCGCGTTCATGATACTATTCACGTTCATGATGGCATCTCGGCTTACGATTTTACGTTCATTTTTTTCTTATTCTAGGAAGTTTTGCAAGAACTTGAGAGACCAGCCCCAAGTTTAGTATAACTCCCTATCCTCAGATAGACGTTTCTCGTCATATTCTATGTCTCACCTTGTAGCGTTTGGCGTTACCGTCATTATACTTTATGTTCAGGATATGTTTCACATGTCATGTTCATTCCACGTTCCTTATATCATGATCAAGATATGTTACACGTATCATGGTCACGATATGTTTACTCATACTAAACTCATCAGATCTCAACGTATTGCGTTCAAAATTTTTCACGTATCACGTTCAAAATTTTTCACGTACTACGTTTCTTTATATCTTGCGCATCGTTGCTAATCATCAGTCAAGTTAGAGTGTTTTTGCACGATAACGTTTTAGTTACCCATACACATTAGTTCTTATTCCCTCGATCAAATTTAGGGGATCTACCTTACGTTGATAACCAAGAACTTCTTTGTATGTCAATCGAGGTCAGGAGACCAAGATTTATCATTCGTGTCAGATCTTGTGAAGGAACAGTTCAAAGAGGGAGGCCACTTGGAAACGGACAAGTTCATTCGGACTTCTTATCCGTTTTTCTCTTATCAATTAGATATGTCCTTTCAGTCACGTCACGTTCCATGTCCTTTCAAGACATGTCACGTTCCGCGTTCCTTCTACTATGTCACCTGCACGTTCATTTATCTTACATACCCTCTCAGTTGGGTATGTTCTTCTTTTCCAGTTTACGTTATCTATAATTCGGGGACGAATTATTCTTTTTAGGGGGGAAGAGTTGTAAAACCCGCATGCTTTTACCATGAATGGTACCCTTAAGATCGTACGTATAAGATTAAAACTTTCCTTTTATAGCATGTCTACGTTCACGTATAGGAAATTTAAGTATTACGTACGTGTTAGAACACGATAAGTATTTATTACGTATGAACACACAATAATTATTCAAATAATAATTTTAATCACGAACATGCGATCATGAAATCATGAACGTAATTTTAATCACGAGCTAATGTTAATTACGTATTTATATATTTATTACGAACACGAATAAATATATTGAGTCACGATCGAAAACTAGTTAAATTACGTAAACTACGTAACACGTAATCACGGACATTTAAACGATTATTATTATTACGTATATTTAATTTAACACGACATGATTACGTTTAACACGTATTATGATAACTATGAACTTACGACATTTTATGACATGATTACGCGTACCATTTAACAAGTCGCGTATTAGATAAAAACGCATAAGGGCATTATTTGGGTTGATATACAAAGGAAACAAGAAGTAATTGGGCTCAAGGCCCACTGGGGTTGATTTGGTCGACTTATAAGAAAAAAGAAAAGGACGGGGTATACTTTTTATTTAGACAAAATACATCAAAACCCTAAAATACATACTCAGGCCGTCTTTTTCCTTTTTCTTTCTTTGGATCCTTTCTGCCGCCGCTTTTTCCACTCCAATAACCAAGATTCGGGCGTGGGATTTAATTCAAGAAGAAGGTCTAACTCGTATGTAGTTATTGAAACCCTAACACGAAGAAAACAAGGTAAAACCCTAATTCGTTTGTTTCTTTTCTTTCTTCTAATTGATCTTGAATCCGATTTAAGGGTACTAAAAACATGTTCAAACTGTAAAGTTAAGAAGGGTTTCGTTTTAGGGGTGTGGTGTTTGTTTTGGCACACAAACCGAGACACTCATGTGTCTCGGTGGTACTTTATTCCCACCAGCCGCAAGGCTGTGGCCTTTTTGGTCTAATGGTGGCATTCACGGCCTAGCAGGAGGAACCACTGGTTGCGGCCAGTGGTGGTGTTAGGCTGGCAGTGGGAACCGAGAGCCTAGAGCTCTCGGTGGATACTTATAACAAGCAGGGGGAAATCCCCCACTGTCGGGGGGTAATTGTGCAGGGACAGGGGGTGTTTGGCAACCTGTTTTAGAAGCATTTTAGGGGCTGTTTGGCTACGGGTTTAAGGGCAGGAAAAGGGCTGTTTGGTTCGGTCCGGTTCAAGGGAGCCAGTCCGGTTCATAATTAGTACAACTTAAATACGATTCACGACATGTAATATTTTAATACGGGATCGATTCATAAATTAATTTTACAAGTAAATTATTTTTGCAAGATAAATAATTACCAGATTTAATTAAATTAATTAAACTTGTACATAATTAATTTAATTTAAACATGGACTTAGGTTTATATTATTAGTTGATAATACATGATTTAACCTAAGTATTTTTATTTATTTAATTTAGACTAAGTAATTAATTAATTATTAAAACCATGACTTATAATTAATTAATTATCATGACTTAGGTTAATTATTTTACTATTAATACATAGTTAAACCTAAGTATTTTAAACGATGAAAATTAGACTAAGTAATTAATTAATTATTAAACCATGACCTATAATTAATTAATTCTCATGACTTAGGTTATATTAATACTAGATATTAATACACGTTTTAACCTAAGTATTATTACCTTTTTATGTAATTAAATCATATTATATTTTATTAAATACCTTTAACTTATAGTTTATTTAAGTTACATGTAATAATTAATAAACTATACTTTATAATCTCATGACTTAGAATATTAATCAGAAAAGACTTTAGCTTACATTATTAGCTTAATAATCCAGCTCATTTCTATTTATGGAAACTTTCTATTTTTTTTTAAACTTATCTATTTTAAGCAGAAAATCTAATTTGGAAACTTTCTATTTTTGGTAACTTTATATTTTTGGAAACTTTCTATTTAAGGAAACCTGCTATTGTTAGGAAGTTACTTATTATTACACAAAAAGTATAATAATACATGAAATACAAGTAATACCTAATCAGAATTGACAGAATATAAGATAAATACAGTATAAAGCTTCAAACAGTAAAACATGACATGAACGTATAAAATAAGCTAAGACATAACATTAAACCAGTTACGTATTCAGTAATCAGATACTTATACACGTATGTATTTATGTAGCATTAGTGATACCGAAGTAGGACTCTCTTCCGTTCGTCTTCTTCGTTCACTGGACATAAGGTACGGATTCCCGTCCTTTCAGTATGGACAATCTTTCCCTATTAGGATTTCCCCATATGCAGCCAAATGTTTTCCCGTAGTATAAGTTTATATGTTTGACTTGCTTATGTTTAATTTAGAATACCTATAGCCATATACATGCATGACCAGTTTCACCTAGTTATGGAGGTACCATAACCATAACATTAGAGGCACTGATGTTATGACTTCACCATGGCGGAGTGATTGCTCGTGGCGTCCCTTTAGCTTTTGGCCATATTATTATATTTATCATGTGGGGCGTATGGGTGCATCCTAGTTACTTGTTTTCCGCAGATTACTCAGTGTGAATGTGGTGTGTGCCTTGCATCCTTCACATGGAGTTGATCCCTCCTACCCAAACCAGTATATTAAATTAGAGGCAGCCCCTCTAATTTGCATGATGAGGTCACCCCTCCAAGTATTCATGAACGGTGGATTTTCATGACCTATATTGGCTAATGGTAAAATATGTTAAATAGTTTTCATAAGATAAACATAAGGCTTTTCAAACTATAAAACCAGTTTTATGAACATGTTCCAGGTTTTCCAGGACTTATACATTTCCGCTGCTATTAAGTCTTTATTATGTTTTAGTCATTCACACTATGTCTATATCCGTGCACTGAGCGTTTTGCTCAGCCGTTACTTTCCTTTCCATGTCCCAAAACGGCAGGTACCCTAGGAAAGACTCGAGCAATTGGAGGACGTGCATAGGATGGAAGCTGCTAGAGACTTCTTTTCCTTTTTGCCTTCATATATTTATGCTTGTTTAGTCTTTCATTCATTTCTTTTGGATTTATTATGTTTTGGGCTTATGTTTGGGAACCGTTGTTTGATTCCGGTTTACCCTATGGTCATGTAATGTTTTGGACATTTATCCTTGTATGCTTTGATGACACGCCATAATTACGCGTGACATTCCGTTATCAAAATGGGGTGTTACAAGTACCGATTTAAATAACTCATATAAGATGAGAATTTCATATTTTCCCCCAGATGGTATCGTATTACTTATAAAAACAACGAGTGATCAGCAAAAGGAGTGATGAAGAGTTCTTCACCAAGAACTAACTACAATATGCTAGGAAATGAGCTTAGCCAAATAATCATGAGGTTCGTGACCTCGATTGCACTCGGGAATACAAAGAGAAGAATCTACAACATAACTCTATCCGAAATGAGTACTTGTTCAATGGCTGCATCACTAATGCGCACATTAGGAAGAAGCAAGAAATGATAGACAACATCGATACATGTAGGATTTAGCAATCAAAGGTAGTCTTTTCATTAATCACAAACAAATCAAAAATTGTACAATCACACATTACGTGTCACTATGTCATACAATTTCAAGGACTCATCCTACCAACTGATGTCTCAGTTAAGTTAGGGATTTTAAAAGATACTATAATGAATACTAATCTAAAAGAGTCATTAGGTGTTCCACCTGTCCCGGAAGATCCATCGGTCCCAATTCAGAAGAAGATTTCTTCAATTTATTTCTTGGACACTGGGCATCTTCGTCATTGGACAATGGCCTAGGAACAACCCTTAACACGAACCAACAATCATTTAAAACCATATAATTTAATCACAGGACTCAACGACTTCCTCTTAACAATATCATATTCCATACGAGTTAAATTTGACTTTTATTCAAGTTTCAACCGACTTATACTTAACGTGACATTCTACCTCATTCTCCAATACTTTCAACCCTATTCTTAGACTTTATAAAGGCAATACAAGTTCCACATGAACAACACTTAATTTCCAATTCTATAGATCTTTATAACAATAATTATCAAATGAGTCACGAGTAAGAAATGACTCACACATTCAATTAGACCTCTCGGAAAGGTACTGGTGGCATGAGGCTTTTGGGTAATGGTTCCAATGACAGCCTCAAGTGCAACATTTACCTTTTCGATTTCAATTTAAGAATTGGGTGACACCGAATCAGATGACACATTTCTAGGTGGTGAAGTTTTATCAAACTCCACTCTATAAGAAAAGACCGTCATGACATCGATATCAGATTTAATCTCGACAATTCATCTTCAATATCACCATGAACTAAATCAACATTGCTACGAATACCCACCATTTTGTTGGGATAATGAACATCCACAACTTGGTTTAGATCGGGAATAGCTAGAATCCCTACAGAAATAGCTTTGATTGATTCACTATAAGAGTTAGGTTTCCTTGTGACAATCTACGATGTATAAATATCTCGTATAAGTATTAGAATAATCATCAAACAATCGTTTAACATCCCATTTTGATAAATGGAATGGCACGCGTGATTATGGCGTGTCATCAAAGCATACACGGATAAATGTCTAAGCATTACATGACCATACAGGAAATGCCGGAATCAAACATTGGTATCCCAAAAGTAGAACTCATCACACACAAACATAAGTATTGTAAATGAAAGGACTAAACAATTTCCAAGGAAATGAGTATCAAAGTATAGATAAATGCATAAAGTAAAGAAGGCTAGGAAGTTTCCAATCCATATGCATGTACGCTTAAAGTCTATGAGCGTCCCTGAGTACCTGCCGTTTTGGGAACATGAAAAGGAAAACGGCTGAGAAATACGCTCAGTGCACAGATATACAAGTATAGCATGAATAATATAAGCATATAAACATGAAGCAGCAGAAAAGACTAAGTCCTGGATAACCTGGTTATATTTACTAAAACTGGTTTTATAGTTTGAAAAGCCTTATGTTTATCTTCTAAAAACTGTTTAACATATTTACCATTAGCCAATATAGGTCATGAAATATCAACATGTATGAATACTTAGAGGGGTGACCTCGTCATGAAAATTAGTGGGGATGCCTCTAATTTAATATACTGGTTTTGGGTAGGAGGGATCAGCTTCTTGTGAAGGATGCAAGGCACACACCACATTCACACTGAGTAATCTGCTGAAAACATGTGAACTAGGATGCACCCATACGCCCCACCTGATAATAATAATAATATGGCCAAAAGCTGAAACGGAGGCCATGAGCTATCACTCCGCCATGGTGAAGTCATAACACTGGTGCCTCCATTGTTATGGTTATGGTACCTCCATAACTAGGTGAAACCGGTCATGCATGTATATGGCTTTAGGTATTCTAATTTAGACATAAGCAATTCAAAAACAAATAAAACATATACTGGGGAAAATAGTTGGCTGCATACGGGGAAATCCTAATAAGGTAGAATGTCCATACTGAAAGGACGGAGACTCCGTACCTTACGTCCAGTGAACGAAGAAGACGAATGGAAGAGAGTCCTACTTCGGTATCACTAATGCTACATAAATACATACGTGTATAAGTATCTGATTACTGAGTACATAACTGGTTTTATATAATGTCTTAGCTTGTTGTATATGTTCGTATCATGTTTTAATGATTTAAGCTTTATACTGTGTTTATCATATATTCTGTCTATTCTGATTAAGTATTACTTGTAATTCATGTATTATTATACTTGTTGTGTAATAATAAGTAACTTTCTAAAAATAGCAGGTTTCCTAAAATAGAATGTTTCCAAAAATAGAAAGTTACCAAAAATAGAAAGTTTCCAAAATTAGATTTACTGAATAGATAAGTTTCTAAAAATAGAAAGTTTACATAAATAGATTAGCTGCCTTAATTAAATAAGTTTCTAAAAATAGAAAGTTACCATAATTAGATATAGGCTGGATAATTAAGCTAATTATATAAGCTTAAGTGTTTTCTGATTAATATTCTAAGTCATGTGATTATATAGTATAGTTTATTAATTATTTCATTTGAATTAAGTAAACTATAGGTTTAAGTATTTAATTAAATATAACATGATTTAATTAAATAAAGGTAAAATAAATACTTAGGTTAAAGCATGTATTATTATCTATTAATAATATAACCTAAGTCATGTAAATTAATTAATTATAAGTCATGGTTTCAATAATTAATTAATTATGTAGTCTAATTAAATGATAAATACTTAGGTTAAAATCCATGTATTAATAATAAAATTAATAACCTAAGTCATGTAAATTAAAGTAATCACGTTCATGCTTTTAATTAATTTAATTTAAGTCTTGTAATGATATAACTTGTAAAAATATTAAACCTTGTAAAAATAACTCATGAACCGGACCGTGTTTTAAATCTAAACATGTGTGAACCGGACCCGTGTTTTAACCCATGAACCGGACCCAAAAACACCACCATACCCCGACCTAGGTCGGGGTTTTCCTTTCCTTGCTGCTGCCGTGACACCACCACCACCAAACCGAGACCATAAGGTCTCGGTGGTGCGAAGTAAGCCAAGCCGAGACCCCCTTGGGGCTCGGTTAGGCGTCGGCCAACAACAAACACCCTTAACACTTAATTGATTTAAACCCCATGATTAAATAACATGTTTATATCTTGTTTTTAATTAATTATTAAAAACATTCATGATTTTATGTGATAGTAAATCAAAAACATAAAATAAAAGGTTACGGTTTATACCGATCACGTGAAATCAAGAGGATGAACACACTAACGATCCTTGCAATAAATCTAACACCAAAACCAAACTGAAACACCCCTTTGGTGATGCTAAACCCGGCGGCCAAAATAAGGAGAAAGGAGAAAAGCTTTTAGGGTTTTTCTTGTTTTCAATAAATGTGTTATTATGAAAATAACTTTTCCTTAATTCCTTGTTTAGTAAAAATTAATGGGCAAGGCCCTTTTCCTCTTGTGTGTCCGCGAGTATGGGGCCCACCTGGGGGTAACCCGAACATTTTTCGTGTCTAAAATATAAGTGTGTTGTCATGTTCGTATTTTTACGTGATTTAATTAGTTATCGATCGTGACATAATATATTTATTCGTGATCATAATAAATATACATACATACGTAATATTAAGCTCGTGATTAATTTACGTTCATGATTTCATGTTCGTATGTTCGTGATTATAATTATTATTGAAATAATTATCGTGTGTTAATACATAATAAATACTTATCGTGTCATAACACGTACGTAATACTTGTAATTCTTGTTCGTGAAACGTAACGTGCTATAAAAGGAAAGTTCTAATCATGTACGTACTATCGTAAGGGTACTATTCATGGTAAAAGCATGCGGGTTTTACAACTCTTCCCCCCTAAAAAGAATAATTTGTCCCCGAATTATAGATAAAGTAAACTGGAAAAGAAGAACATACCCGAATTCAAAATATGAAATGAGGGTAAGAAGCCCGGATAGACTCCTCTGATTCCCATGTGGCTTCCCGCTCGGTATGATCACTCCAAAGGATTTTGACGAATGGAATCGTCTTCCTTCTCATGACTCGTTCTTGTCTGTCAAGAACTCGTTCGGGTTCTTCTATGAAATTAAGATCTTCACGAATCTGTTCCAGTGGATACTGAACCATGTGAAGGGGATGATACTGGTACCCTCTGAGTAAGGACACATGGGAAACATTGTGAACATGAGAAAGTTGCGGAGGTAACGCTAAACGCTAAGATACTTCAATGACATCAAACAGTCCAATGAATCGAGGACTAAGCTTCCCTTTGATTCCAAAACGTCTAACACCACGTCCCGGCGAAACCTTAAGGAAAACGTGATCTCCTACATTAAAATGTAAGTCCCTACGATGCTTGTCTGTGTAGCTCTTCTGACGTGACCGTGCTTCTTGTAGCTTCTGTTTGCTACTGCGACCTTCTCATTAGTCAGCTCGATGATTTCTGGTCCTTCAAGTGTTCGCTCACCAACCTGATCCCAGCAGATTGGGGCGCGACACTTCCTGCCATACAACATTTCGAAAGGAGCACACTTGATACTTACGTGCCAACTGTTGTTGTATGCAAACTCCACCAAACAAATATAATCGTCCCAATCACCCGTCCATTCCAACGCACATGACCTCAACATGTCTTCCAATGTCTGAATCGTTCACTCTGACTGCCCGTCTGTTTGAGGATGAAAAGCCGTGCTAAGCTTAAGTTGTGTACCCTAAGCTTTCTACAGACTTCTCCAGAGTCGTGAAGTTAATCTGGGATCTCTGTCTGAGACGATGTTGGATGGAGCACCGTGAAGTCTCATGACCTCCCTTCTATAGGTATCGGCGAGTTTACTGACCGAATCTTCCTTGCGGATCGGTAAGAAATGAGCTAATTTGGTAAGTCGATCTACGATAACCCAAATTGCATCGTGCTTCCTCTTGGTTGGCGGAAGACCAGTAACAAAATCCATGGTTATTTTGTCCCACTTCCACTCTGGAATATCTAACGGTTGAAGAAGACCGCCAGATCGCTGATGCTCGATCTTTACCTGCTGGCAGGTAAGACATTTGGAAACGTAAGTAGCAACATCATGTTTCATACCACTCCACCAAAAGTACTGCTTGATGTCATGGTACATCTTGGTCGAACCATGATGTATAGAAAATGGGGAACTATGAACCTCAGCTAACAAGGCTTCCTAAAGTTCTTGATCATCAGGAACACAAAGTCTCGTGCCCTGCCTTAAGATACCAACTGAATCTACTCGAAATTCTGTCTGCTTCTCCAAATTCTGAATTATCGCCCAGATTTCTCCATCATCTTTCTGAGCTTCATTGATCTTATAGAGTAACTCGGGTTCTTCTATAAGATTAGCCCAATAACCGTGATGTCCACGTACCATGATCTCTATGTCTAGTCGCTCCAAGTCTCTTATGTTTTTCTCCTCGATCTCAATGCCGTTGATCATTCCGGACTTTCTGCTAAGTGCATCTGCCACTACATTCGCTTTACCTGGATGATACTGCAGATTAATTTCATAATCCTTAAACAGCTCTAACCATCTCCTCTATCTCATGTTCAATTCACGCTGAGTGAAGATATACTTCAAGCTCTTGTGGTCCGTGAAAATGTCACATGATTCTCCATATAAGTAGTGCATCCATATCTTCAATGCAAACACGACTGCTGCAAGTTCCAAGTCATGCGTAGGGTAATTTTCCTCATAAGGCTTAAGATGTCGTGAAGCGTACGCGATAACTTTCCCATGTTGCATGAGAACACAGCCAAGTCCCTTCCCCGATGCATCACTATAGATTTGAAATCCACCCGTACCAGATGGGAGAGTAAGAATAGGTGTGAATACTAACTTCTGCTTCAGGTCTTTAAAGCTCTTCTCTCATTCTTCAGTCCAGACGAATTTCTCACCTTTCCGAATCAGTTTGGTCAATTGTAGTGCTAGGCGGGAAAAGTTCTCCACGAACCTACGATAATAACCAGCTAAGCCTAGGAAGCTGCGGACTTCAGTCGCTGATGTCGGCCTTATCCATTTGGTAATAGACTCAACCTTCGCTAGATCCATCGTGATTCCTTCTGCTGATACAATGTGACCTAAGAATGCCACCTTGTCTAACCAGAACTCGCACTTGGAGAATTTAACATACAACTACTTCTGGCGAAGAATCTGTAATACTGTACGAAGATGGTCTTCGTGTTCCTCCTTGGACTTAGAGAAAATCGGGATGTCATCGATGAAGACAATGACAAACTTGTGTAGAAATTCATGGAAGATTCTGTTCATCAAATCCATGAACACTACTGGAGCATTGGTAAGGCCAAAAGGCATGACTACAAATTCGTAGTGGCCATAGCCTGTACGGAAAGCATTCTTGGCGATGTCATGCTCCTTAACCCGTAGCTGATGATAGCCTGACCATAGATCAATATTGGAGAAATGTTTGGCCCCTTGGAGTTGGTCAAACAGATCGTCTATACGTTATTGCTGATGGTAATCTTGTTGAGCTCGTGATAGTCTATGCAAAGACGCATACTTCCGTCCTTCTTCTTAACAAATAAGACATGTGCGGCCCATGGAGATGCGCTCGGTCGAATAAAACATCGTTCTAGAATTTCTTGCAGTTGATCCTTCAATTCCTTTAGCTCTATGGGAGCCATGCGATAAGGAGCCTTGGAAATCGGCTCAGCTCCTGGGATGAGCTCGATACTAACTTCTACATCACGTGCAGGCGGTATGCCCGGAAGTTCTTCTGGAAATACATCTAGAAATTCTGACACTATCGGTTGATTCTGAATTGATGGGGATTCAGCATCCATGTCATGAACAGTAGCTAGATAACCCTTGCAACCATGTGAAAGTAGTGCACGTGCTTGCAGGGTTGATATTATTTGTACAGACCTGCCGGGTACGAACCCGTTGTGAATGTACTCTGGCGCATTAACATCACCGAAGATGACTCGATATGAATGGAAGTCTATGGTAGCATGATGCTTGGATAGCCAATCAATGCCCAAAATCATGTCAAAATCAATCATGTCCAGCGGAAGTGCGTCAACAGGACGAACCTTGTCGTCAAACTCTAGGGGAAGACTCTTGTACACATGGGTTATACGTACAGAGTCTCTCAATGGCATGGAAATACTCAGTATATTCTCTAGTGGCATGGGGAGTATCCTAACATTCTTGGCATAAGCAGTAGAAATGACCGAGTGAGTAGCACCCGTATCAAACAGAACACATGCAGCTTGACCATACATATACAAGATTCCAGTGATGGTACATGTAGACTTGTTGGCCTAATCGCGAGATGTCGTCTAAACGCGTCCAGTAGTAAGAGGCGGCATGGTATCAGCATGTCCCGATGTGCCCTCCATCTCTCCCTTGTGGTAGTCCTTCATGCGATGGCCCGGAAGACCACACTTGAAGCATGCCTCACTGTCACGGCGACATGGCCCTGGGTGCCTACGATGGCAAGTAGAGCAAAGAGGATGAGTATATCCTCTAGCTGGTGTCCTGACTGGCTGAGAACCTGATAAAAACATTATACATGAGACATGATAATAGGGTACAAAATACAATGCGGATAATCGTAAGATTGAATACCAGTGATAGCTGGACGGTTAGGCTGCGAACCTCTCTGGTTCTGGTCCCTACCGTTACCATGGTTCCTGGTGGAAGATTTGCTAATGTGTCAGAATTAAGAGTTATAACATGTAATCATAAAAAAATGCGTAAGTATAAGGACCTGCTGCTGTTGGAGTGTCCAGCGTTGTTACGGTAATTATCATTACCGCCACGCCTATCCGTAGCATAACGATCGTTAGTATGACTGTTTCCCTTGGGCTGATTAGGCTGGTGCTGAGTAGCTGGCTGAGACCGGTCCCTAGTCTTCTGCCTGGAAGATACAATTTAAAGAAATGAAATATTGACATATACTGAAAGAATACGGATTGGTCACCGTTTGAATACGAATATTTACGTCTTATCAGGTCTCTCTGCTTCCCCAAACTCATCTCTCTCCTGCAATATCTCCAGCTTACGTGTTGCATCGGCCACTTGTGCTACCATGTTGAACGTAGCACACACCAAGTTGTTTGCGACCGATGTACGAAGAGCCCACCTGAAGTGGTATGCCTGCTCTTCAGGAGTACCTGCTGCTGCACCAAGGAAACCAGCTAAGCGAAGAAAGTGCTGCATGAACTCGTTGCTATTCTCCCCAGCTCTCTGTCAGATCCCATGGTACTCTCTCTTCAGCTTGTGTGACAACCCGTAAATTTGAACTCATGGTTTAGTATAATTATTGCTACAATTTTTTTATGTATATATATATATATATGTTTTTGAAAATATTGTAATTTATAAGCACGAAGATATCTGAATTCTAACAACTTATATTATCACCAATAATACTTACGAAAGACTATTAGGAAATTCTATTTGTGATATAGAAGTTTATAAGCTACGTGTTTAAATTAATTACTGCAAAGTAGAATATAATTACTCTGTAATCTGGAAATCGTGATTAACTATAATTGAAGGCCATCGAACTAAAAGCTTATTAGTTTTATTTATTTTACTTAAATTGGATTAGTTTAGATTTATAGAGAATATATATGTCAAGAATAATTAAATATAATAGTCGACGTAAATTAATAGAAAGTTATATAAACGTTTTCAACTCAATATTTCTTCAAAACAATATATGATGGACTACAAAAAGTCTATAAGTCATATATTTGTCACTTTTAAATTTATTTTCAAGGTATCGAATAAATTACCGAGGTAATCATATTTTATTTATTATTTTATTATAATATATCGTTTTTATGTCTAAACGATCACGAAGACGTTTAAATTAATTCAATCAACTTCAAACTAATAAAATTATCTTGTAAACATAAAATTGATCATAGTAGCTTGCTTAAAATATTAAATGAATAGAATTAAGTCGTAGTTAATTTTTTAAGCCTATTCTATGTAGTAAATAACTACCAAAATCTTAATAAATCTTAATAATACATTACCAAATCCTATTTCTACCCATCCCGACCCTATACCATCGAAACCAACGAATTAAATAGCATTTCTATCCCTAAAAATCAGTTGGAAATCGTTATCTTGGTGCTACTACCACATACACTCCATCATCTCATCCTTTTAGCATTATTTGGCCCATATTTATTTCCATTTGAAGACCAGGACTTGAAATTGCATTATGGAAGATCAAGGCTGAAGTGTATGTGTTCTTGGTTGTTCAAAGACTTCACTTGTTGCCTTACTTCCTTTCCCAACACACGAAACACAAACATGAACTTCCTTCGTCTCCGTTTTCTACCATGAGCCAATCACCACCATAAATCGCCATCACCACCATCAATGGTACTCCTAAGTATTCCTAAACTCCTATCCTAAACAACCTCCAAACAGCCCTAAAATTTTGTGTCTTGAAGTGCCCCAAAAATCGAAATCATAGTTGACACGATTTAGGGTTTTCTATAAAACCCTATAATCGAATTCTTGGTTTTCATGTTACTCGTGTTCGAATATATTACAGCACTCTTTGGTATCCTCCCTGGTCCTCCAAGTGATCACAAGACAAGTCCCTAAGTTGGATTAGTCATCGTGTTCGTGTCATGAAAAATTGAAACGTAGCCGAGACCAAATTAGGGTCACCTAGGGCTTAATCATGGTCGAACCACCAATACATTGTAAGTAATGTGTTACCTAGTATTAAACAGCTTATTATTCATGCTAAACCTCAACTTAGTGGTGCTTTGAGTTTAGAAATATTTCGTAAGTAATAAAAGACGTTAAAAAGCCTTATTCGGTAGATTAAAGCTCTTGCATGTTTCCCAAGGTAGACATCTCCCCATTAATTTCTGTTATAAAGTAAAATACTAGAACTTATTACAATTTCATAGCCTCTTGAATCACTTAAAACGGAGTTGTAACGAACCGGGAAACTTAAAATGAAAATTTAAATAAAAACATTAAAATCTGTCAAAGCTGTGAAATATTCCAAGTCTGGAAACAGTTTGGTCGGGGGAGTCATGTTTGGGCTCGATTTCGAGCCTCTTAGAGGCCTAATGGGTAAATTTTTCACAAGGACAATATTAATATTCACCTGTCCTAGTTTCTAAAACAGTAAACCGTTTTACCTGAAAGTTAATGAGCAGTAAGATACATGTCTTTAAAGTTTCAGAAAAACCATCCTGTCTAGTGTTAAACTGGCTGGAACTACGTTTTTGTAAGTTGATTTTGACTAATTTAGTATCCAAATCACGATTAGCTCAGGAGAACATTATTTTAGCCTACCAGGTGGGCTATCCACAGAAACTTCGTTTGTGTCATAACTCTATAATATGAAAAAGATACGGGCTCTCAAAGTAGGCTTGCTGGACACTTTTCAAATTTTGAAAAATGTTTAAAATGGTCATTTTATGTAAATTTTAACTAGTAACACATAGTCTAAGACGCCTAGTTAAATTTCAACTATAAAAACTTGACCATTAAATATTTCACGTGAAAATGACGTTGTCGTAGAAAACCTAATTACGCTAAAACCGTTCTAAAAGTCGTAAGCACAATAAAATGCGAAATCTGTAAATGACATTAATCATGTTAGTATAATAAAAGTGACACACGATAATAGCTCTCAAAATAATGGAGAAAATGATTTTAATTGTAAAACACTAGGTTCTCGTATTCGTACTCTTTTAGAATTTAAATAAAACTTATATCGTAAAAATAATATCTTCAAAACTCGAATAATTAAATTTATTTGAATTTATTTCAACCTATCAATTATTTTAAAATGCATAAACATGAAAATCTAAAATGATAATAATTGATTAAACCCTAGTTTAAAAATATAACACCTGAATCTAAATAATTAAATTAATTAATAGAAAAACACTTTATAAAACTTTAATCGTTAGTATTCTAGCCTAAGAAGCAACTAACAACGGGTTTATATGTGTATATTATTTTTATATTACACATGGTTGAAATGTACATTATTCTTATTAGGTTACCGGTAGATTTGTACTTTGTTTCTACAACTACTTTCCATCAACAAGGTGAGTTTCTTAGCCTACTTCTCAAATTTTTTATCAACTATGTGTTACTAGCTCATACCTCTTTCAAAATATTTTGTCATCTTTCCGGGTAATAACATTTCTTGATTTATAAATCGTGAACACAAGTATTCTTTACTAATTGATCTATGTCTCGAAACAACACAAATGATAACTGCCCACGACTCATGAACCGTTAGTCACCTAGCTGTTTACAACGAAGTGAGCCGAATGTTATGGATAGATCTATCGGAGTTGACACTCCTATTTACTTTGAATGGGTGCGTTCAAGTAAATACAATTTCATTTGAAGACGACGGGTGACTTGGGTTAGTCACCTGCATGGGCACACACATACGAAGTCAGTTAGACTCGTTAATGCATCGGTGTCATGGGCTTACATAGTAGTAAAGATAAACTGTGTGACTTTGTATGTGTTATATTATCACAGGTGGATACAAATCTTGTGGTTCATTGAAATGATTTGTATTGTTTTCATAAACTCAAACCTAGGAACTCACCAACTTTCTGTTGACACTTTAGCAATGTTTTTCTCAGGTATGCTACTATATGGAGTCTGCATTGTTGTTTTGGCATGTAGAGGTCGTTCTCTCACATCAAGTCCTCTTCACGCCATGAAGTCGCAACCCAAATCCAGTCTTCCGCTGCAGTGAAATTTGGGGGTGTGACAGAATGGTATCAGAGCCTTGATTATAGAGAACTAGGTTGCATTAGTAACTCTAGACTATAATCGGCTCTAAATTGCATGATAAAATAATATACCAACCATCTAGTATTAAATATTTACTATATGATAAATTATCTTATATGCTATGTTCATTTCTAGACAACTAAGTCTTACTATTAAAAACATGTTTATGTGACAATGCATGATAACCCATGTGTGTGGGATGACGTAACCTAGTGAGTTGTAATCTAGTATTACAATATTACACAATATGCCATCCTCTATCTAGTTAACTAATATGTCTAAAATTTGATACTAATAAAAGAGGTGACGAAAAGGAGGATGCTATATGTTGTATCTGGAATATACATAGCTTGATCACCTATGTATAATTTAGATAGGACTATAGTATGCTCGTAGTAGTTACCAAATAAATACCAAAATGAATAAAACTCACTCAAAATAAAAGTAATCATTTTTTTCTACTAAACACTAAACGTATGGGAGAAATCATAAATTCTAAAAGATCTAAAATGCCATTAACCACTTTCGTCTTCTTCTCGACAAATACCTTAACGTATATGACGCCTTGATTTCGAGAAGAAATTCTCTAAGGTGGGGTGAATGTGACAACCCGTAATTTTGAACTCATGGTTTAAAATAGTTATTGCTACAATTTTTTTTATCTATATATTTGTTTTTTTTTTGAAAATATTGTAATTTATAAGCACGAAGATATCAGAATTCTAACAACTTATATTATCACCAATAATAGTTACGAAAGACTATTAGGAAATTCTATTTGTGATATAGAAGTTTATAAGCAACGTGTTTAAATTAATTACTGCAAAGTAGAATATAATTACTATGTAATCTGGAAATCGTGATTAACTATAATTGAAGGCCATCGAACTAAAAGCTTATTAGTTTTATTTATTTTACTTAAATTGGATTATTTTAGATTTATAGAGAATATATATGTCAAGAATAATTAAATATAATAGTCGACGTAAATTAGCGAAATCTCCGTTAATTATTAATAGAAAGTTGTATAAACGTTTTCAACTCAATATTTCTTCAAAACAATATATGATGGACTACAAAAAGTCTACAAGTCATACATTTGTCACTTATAAATTTATTTTCAAAGGTATCGAATAAATTACCGAGATAATCATATTTTATTTATTATTTTATTTTAAAATATCGTTTTTATGTCTAAACGATCACGAAGACGTTTAAATTAATTCAATCAACTTCAAACTAATAAAATTATTTTGTAAATATAAAATTGATCATAGTAGCTTGCTTAAAATATTAAATGACTAGAATTAAGTCGTAGTTAATTTTTAAAGCCCGAAAGTGTTTTTAAACCCGTTTAAATTGTAATAAACTCAATCTATTATATCTAACACTTAAATAACTTATGTTTACCTAATATACTTATAAATTTGGTTATATTTACACACAAAACACCTTAAGCCTATTCTGTGTAGTAAATAACTACCAAAATCTTAATAAATCTTAATAATACATTACCAAATCCTATTTCTACCTATCCCGACCCTACACCATCCAAACCAACGAATCAAATAGCATTCCTATCCCTAAAAATCAGTTGGAAATCGTTATCTTGGTGCTACTACCACATACACTCCATCATCTCATCCTCTTAGCATTATTTGGCCCATATTTATTTCCATTTGAAGACCAGGACTTAAAATTGAATTATGGAAGATCAAGGCTGAAGTATATGTGTTCTTGGTTGTTCAAAGACTTCACTTGTTGCCTTAGTTCCTTTCCCAACACACGAAACACAAACATGAACTTCCTTCGTCTCCGTTTTCTACCATGAGCCAATCACAACCATAAATCGCCATCACCACCATCAATGGTACTCCTAAGTACTCCTAAACTCCTATCCTAAACAACCTTCAAACAGCCCTAAAATTTGGTGTCTTGAAGTGCCCCAAAATTCGAAATCATAGTTGATACGATTTAGGGTTTTCTATAAAACCCTATAATCGAATTCTTGGTTTTCATGTTACTCGTGTTCGAATATATTCTAGCATTCTTTGGCATCCTCCCTGGTCCTCCAAGTGATCACAAGACAAGTCCCTAAGTTGGATTAGTCATCGTGTTCGTGTCATGAAAAATTGAAACGTAGCCGAGACCAAATTAGGGTCACCTAGGGCTTAATCATGGTCGAACCACCAATACATTGTAAGTAATGTGTTACCTAGTGTTAAACAGCTTATTATTCATGTTAAACCTCAACTTAGTGGTGCTTTGAGTTTAGAAATATTTCGTAAGTAATAAAAGACGTTAAAAAGCCTTATTCGGTAGATTAAAGCTCTTGCACGTTTCCCAAGGTAGACATCTCCCCATTATTTTATGTTATAAAGTAAAATACTAGACCTTGTTACGATTTCATAGCCTCTTGAATCACTTAAAACGGAGTTTTAACGAACCGGGAAACTTAAAATGAAAATTTAAATAAAAACATTAAAATCTGTCAAAGCTGTGAAATATTCCAAGTCTGGAAACTGTTTGGTCGGGGGAGTCATGTTTGGGCTCGATTTCGAGCCTCTTAGAGGCCTAATGGGTAAATATTTCACAAGGACAATATTATTATTCACCCGTCCTAGTTTCTAAAACATTAAGCCGGTTTACCTGAAAGTTAACGAGCAATAAGATACATGTCTTTAAAGTTTCAGAAAAACCATCCTGTCTAGTGTTAAACTGGCTGGAACTACGTTTTTGTAAGTTGATTTTGACTAATTTAGTATCCAAATCATGATTAGCTCAGGAGAACATTATTGTAGCCTACCAGGTGGGCTATCCACAGAAACTTCGTTTGTGTCATAACTCTATAGTATGAAAAAGTTATGGGCTCTCAAAGTAGGCTTGCTAGACACTTTTCAAATTTTGAAAAATGTTTAAAATGGTCATTTTATGTAAAATTCAGCTAGTAACACATAGTGTAAGACGCCTAGTTAAATTTCAACTATAAAAAATTGACCATTAAATATTTCACGTGAAAATGACGTTATCGTAGAAAACCTAATTACGCTAAAACCGTCCAAAAGTCCTAAGCACAATAAAATGCGAAATCTTTAAATGACATTAATCATGTTAGTCTAATAAAAGTGACACACGATAATAGCTCTCAAAATAATGGAGAAAACGATTTTAAATGTAAAACACTAGGTTCTCGTATTCGTACTCTTTTAGAATTTAAATAAAACTTATATCGTAATAATAATATCTTCAAAACCCGAATAATTAAATTTATTTGAATTTATTTCAACCTATCAATTATTTTATAATGCATAAACATGAAAATCTAAAATGATAATAATTGATGAAACCCTAGTTTAAAAAGATAACACTTGAATCTAAATAATTAAATTAATTAATAGAAAAACACTTTATAAAACATTAATCGTTAGTATTCTAGCCTAAGCACCAACTAAGAACGGGTTTATACATGTATACTATTTTTATATTACACATGGTTAAAATGTACATTATTCTTATTAGGTTACCGGTAGATTTCTACTTTGTTTCTACAACTACTTTCCGCCATCAAGGTGAGTTTCTTAGCCTACTTCTCAAATTGTTTATCAACTGTGAGTTACTAGCTCATACCTCTTTCAAAATATTTTGTCATCTTTTCGGGTAATAACATTTCTTGATTTATAACGCGTGAACACAAGTGAACTATTCTTTACTAATTGATCTATGTCTCGAAACAACACAAATGATAACTGCCCACGACTCATGAACCGTTAGTCACCTAGCTGTTTACAGCGAAGTGAGCGCGAATGTTATGGATAGATCTATCGGAGTTGACACTCCTATTTACTTTGAATGGGTGCGTTCAAGTATATACAATTTCATTTGAAGACGACGGGTGACTTGGGTTAGTCACCTGCATGGGCACACACATACGAAGTCAGTTAGACTCGTTAATGCATCGGTGTCATGGGCTTACATAGTAGTAAAGATAAACTGTGTAACTTTGTATGTGTTATATTATCACAGGTGGATACAAATCTTGTGGTTCATTGAAATGATTTTTATTGTTTTCTTAAACTCAAACCTAGGAACTCACCAACTTTCTGTTGATACTTTAGCAATGTTTTTCTTAGGTATGCTACTATATGGAGTCTGCATTGTTGTTTTGGCATGTAGAGGTCGTTCTCTCGCATCAAGTCCTCTTCACGCCATGAAGTCACAACCCAAATCCAGTCTTCCGCTACAGTGAAATTTGGGGGTGCGACAGCTTGTCTTGCTCAGCCTTGGGAAAGAACTGCTCCATCACCCTATCTCTGAACTGAGCCCATGTCAAACCATCCACCCAATTACCACCTCCCTCAGACTACTTTAGTGCTATCCACCATGCTAAAACATCACCTTCGAACCGATAGCATGCCAACCTCGACTTGAAAACCGGGTCACAGCCCATAGCATCAAAGATCTTCTCAATGTGTGCCAACCAGCTTTCAGCTTCACTAGGGTTATCAGTTCTCTCGAAAGCTCGAGGACGGAGCTTGTTGAATCTCTCCAGCCATGTGGCCAATGTTGCTGGAGGAGGTACCGGGTGATGCTGCTGATTGTTGGCAGCCTGAACCTCGGCCATGATTTCATTCCTCAGCTGAGGAAGCATAGCTTGCATTGCAGCTTGGATTGCTGCATTAAGTTGTTCTTGCTCGCGTGTGAGAACCATCTAACACTATAACATAAAAACGTGATTAAACTAATCAAAACATAAACTATATACATTAAAAACAAGTTTATACCAATAAATCATGAGAAAAAATTTTATGCAGGAAAATTTGTACATGAATGCATGATGTAGTTTTATGAAAACTTTTGTATGCGCGAGAGTGAACGCCTATGGTCAGTTCACTCAAAACAAAGGACATGGCGAGGGGACGCCTATGGGTCGGTCCCAAATTTAAAAGTTTCGATAAAACACATGCGACTAAATAGGGACAGTCCTGTATCAACCATTACTTAGTCATAAACCTGCGACAATGACAAATATATATATGCATGAAAATGATGAATGCATGAAAATCGACTGTCAGTTCTAGGAAGACCATAGTGACTACCCACTAATCACAGGCCGTGTTTTGAGAGCCTACAGGTCGAAACCTTGGTTCTGATACCATAACTGTAACACCCCATTTTGATAAATGGAATGTCACGCGTGATTATGGCGTGCCATCAAAGCATACAAGGATAAATGTCTAAACATTACATGACCATAAATGAAATACCGGAATCAAACATCGGTATCCCAAAAGTAGAACTCATCACACACAAACATAAGTATTGTAAATGAAAGGACTAAACAATTTCCAAGGAAATGAGTATCAAAGTATAAATAAATGCATAAAGTAAAGAAGGCTAGGAAGTTTCCAATCCATATGCATGTACGCTTAAAGTCTATGAGCGTCCCTGAGTACCTGCCGTTTTGGGAACATGAAAAGGAAAACGGCTGAGCAATACGCTCAGTGCACGGATATACAAGTATAGCATGAATAATATAAGCATATAAACATGAAGCAGCGGAAAAGACTAAGTCCTGGATAACCTGGTTATATCTTAGTAAAACTGGTTTTATAGTTTGAAAAGCCTTATGTTTATCTTGTAAAAACTGTTTAACATATTTACCATTAGCCAATATAGGTCATGAAATATCAACGTGCATGAATACTTGGAGGGGTGACCTCGTCATGCAAATTAGAGGGGCTGCCTCTAATTTAATATACTGGTTTTGGGTAGGAGGGATCAGCTCCTTGTGAAGGATGCAAGGCACACACCACATTCACACTGAGTAATCTACTGAAAACATGTAAATTAGGATGCACCCATACGCCCCACCTGATAATAATAAAAATATGGCCAAAAGCTGAAAGGGACGCCACGAGCTATCACTCCGCCGTGGTGCAGTCATAACACTGGTGGCTCTAGTGTTATGGTTATGGTACCTCCATAACTAGGTGAAATTGGTCATGCATGTATATGGCTTTAGGTATTCTAATTTAAACATAAGCAATTCAAAAACATATAAAACATATACTGGGGAAAACAGTTGGCTGCATACGGGGAAATCCTAATAAGGAAGAATGTCCATACTGAAAGGACGAAGAATCCGTACATTATATCCAGTGAACGAAGAAGACGAACGAAAGAGAGTCCTACTTCGGTATCACTAATGCTACATAAATACATATGTGTATAAGTATCTGATTACTGAGTACGTAACTGGTTTTATATCATGTATTAGGTTGTTTTATATGTTCATGTCATGTTTTACTGATTTAAGCTTTATACTGTGTTTATCATATATTCTGTCTATTCTGATTAAGTATTACTTGTATTTCATGTATTATTATACTTGTTTTGTAATAATAAGTAACTTTCTAAAAATAGCAGGTTTCCTAAAATAGAAAGTTTCCAGAAATAGAAAGTTACCAAAAATAGAAAGTTTCGAAAAATAGAAAGTTTCTAAAATTAGATTTACTGCTTAAAATAGATAAGTTTCTAAAAATATAAAGTTTCCATAAATAGATTAGCTGCCTTATTTAAATAAGTTTCTAAAAATAGAAAGTTTCCATAATTAGATATAAGCTGGATAATTAAGCTAATTATATAAGCTTAAGTTTTTTTTTTGATTAATATTCTAAGTCATGTGATTATATAGTATATTTTATTAATTATTTCATGTGAATTAAGTAAACTATAGGTTTAAGTATTTAATAAAATATAACATGATCTAACTAAATAAAGGTAAAATAAATACTTAGGTTAAAGCATGTATTATTATCTATTAATAATATAACCTAAGTCATGTAAATTAATTAATTATAAGTCATGGTTTCAATAATTAATTAATTATATAGTCTAATTAAATGATAAATACTTAGGTTAAAATCCATGTATTAATAATAAAATTAATGACCTAAGTCATGTAAATTAAATTAATCATGTTCATGCTTTTAAATAATTTAATTTAAGTCTTGTAAAAATATAACTTGTAAAAATATTAAACCTTGTAAAAATAACTCATGAACCGGACCGTGTTTTAAATCTAAACATGTGTGAACCGGACCCATGTTTTAACCCATGAACCGGACCCAAAAACACCACCATATCCCGACCTAGGTCAGGGTTTTTCTTTCCTTGCTACTGCCGTGACACCACCACCACCAAACCGAGACCATAAGGTCTCGGTGGTGCGAAGTAAGCCAAGCCGAGACCCCCATGGGGCTCGGTTAGGCATCGGCAAACAACAAACACCCCTTAACACTTAATTGATTTAAACCCCATGATTAAATAACATGTTTATATCTTGTTTTTAATTAATTATTAAAAACATTCATGATTTTATGTGATAGTAAATCAAAAACATAAAATAAAAGAGGTTAGGGTTTATACCGATCACATGAAATCATGAGGATGAACACACTAATGATCCTTGCAATAAATCTAACACCAAAATAAAACCTAAACACCCCTTTGGTGATGCTAAACCCGGCGGCCAAAAGAAGGAGAAAGGAGAAAAGCTTTTAGGGTTTTTCTTGTTTTCAATAAATGTGTTATTATGAAAATAACTTTTCCTTAATTCATTGTTTAGTAAAAATTAATGGGCTAGGCCCTTTTCCTCTTGTGTCTCCACGGGTATGGGGCCCACCTGGGGGTAACCCGGACATTTTCCGTGTCTAAAATATAAGTGTGTTCTCGTGTTCGTGTTTTTACGTGATTTAATTAGTTATCGATCGTGACATAATATATTTATTCGTGATCGTAATAAATATACATACATACGTAATATTAAGCTCGTGATTAATTTACGTTCATGATTTCATGTTCGTATGTTCGTGATTATAATTATTATTGAAATAATTATCGTGTGTTAATATGTAATAAATACTTATCGTGTCATAACACGTACGTAATACTTGTAATTCTTGTTCGTGAAACGTAACGTGCTATAAAAGGAAAGTTCTAATCATGTAGGTACTATCGTAAGGGTACTATTCATGGTAAAAGCATGCTGGTTATACATTATATATATTACAACATATATATATATATATATATATATATATATATATATATAATCCAAGTTATATATATTAAAATAACACTTCTCAATCTGGCCTTGTCGGTAACTCGGGAATTCTTCGGCACCGTTATAGTCAAAATATTTTTTAAACATTTTATTCAAAATATTTATGGTTAAAAGATTTTGAAATGTTTTATTAAAAATCTTGGTTTTAAAAAATCTTTCGTTCTCTATAACGAGAGCTCTGGTACCAAACTGTAACACATCCGAATATTCATACTTTAGTTCAGCGGAAGAGTCGTTGGTGTTACGGGATAGCACACTACTCAAATCATAGACAACGCTTAAAAATCACGCCGTTTAATAGTAAAGCATTTTTCCATTCATAAATATCAAATTACATAGATCCTCAGGTCATAGTATATCATACAATTTTACAAAACATTTGAATGGAAATTTTATTTGAATGCGGGCCATAAATTCTTGTCATCTTCCCGAGAATTACCTTCAAGTACCTGAGATAAGACATTTTAAAAGGTCAGCGAAAACACCGAGTGAATTCATAGTGTTTAATAAAAACCATTAATATATCACCTGTATATAATTATTACCGAAATCATTTTTGTACAAATCTTTGTCGTAGGCTATGAAATAGGCCAAAGACATTTTATACAAATCTTTGAAGTAAATCATAATATACGCTTTTGCCTTCAAAACCATTATACGAACCATTGTCGCAAAAACATCATACAATACGTTTTATAACGTTGTATAGAGTTAAATAAAAACCGTTATATGAAAATGGTTATGTAAAACCAAAACACGAACATAATATGAGTAATAAGACGCCGTATTCCTAGTCAGGCAATATATTACAATTCAATGCGTATATCAGTATTTTCATTATTGGATTATTATAAGCCGCGTGACATTGTTACCTTACTATAACAAACAACGGGTAGCAAACCCGTAATTCCTTTGCCCATCTAAAACAGCGTGTCGTCACAATAATCACGCTTATATAAATCTTCTCATACATAAATTCGCTTACCAATCAATGTGGCACGACGGGGATCAACGTCAAGGCGTGAACTGGGGTGATCTTCCCCAAATAGTACTATTATATGCATAAGCGTCTACCAAATCCCGGTAGTTCACAATTCATGCTAATGGGACTTTTAGTGACATAAACTAACTAATAATAATCCATTTAATTTTATTCATCAGGTCATATAATCATCCGGGTATTAAAAATTAGCTCTTATTCTACCTATCGGAAAATATACATTCGTGTATTAAAAACACTGATGAAAACTAAGAAAAAATAAAAAATTTGGCCATTTTTAGCCTTATTAAACTGATTTCTCAAGTACACCAGTTAAAAAATAACCAACACAATGCAACACAATACAACCACACAAGTTGCCTCAAATCCTAGTATATCAGTTAACCCAAAAAGCCCTTTGTAAACTGATTTCTCAAGTTTTCAAAGGACTTGTGTGATTTAACCCACAAACCAAGATCTAATCAACCTAGTATCCAGAAACAACCTTTAGATCACAGATTCACAGACAAATATCCAAATTCACCAAAATTCATATAAATTTCGAAAAAATAAAAGGGATTAGAGATTCAAACCTCCAAGATGTACATACACACCTTGGATTGTTTGAGCTGAGGTTTTAGCAAAACAAGCACCAACTTCCAATAGCTGCTAAGAAGAAAAAACACAAAAGTGAACACAAAAACAGATTCTGCCTTGATTTTTGAAAACAAGAGTATTATTCCTTAAAACCTTTCCTCAAAATCAATCAAACAGATTAATGGAACTCAGACTTTAGCTAATCAAACACCAAACTTTCATAAAACATAAAAGAGAATTCACAATTTCAGAAAATCAAACTTTTTATTTCATAAAAAGGAATTACAAAGCATTAGCTAAAATCTGGAATAATGGGCTCTCACATGTTGAGGCCTCCTTTTATAGGCTACATAAGACGTTTCTAGAATGGAAATACAGGAGAAACCCTAGCTATGAAGTCTCCAAAATACCCTTGAGTGCTTGATGGTGTGTTGAGGTTGTGAGCTGTCCAATTCAATCCTGGATGTTCATTTTTGCTTTGGGGCCAAGTAATAAGTACGGGACATTGATTTGGCCACGTGTCTTTGCTTAGAGAGGAGGGTGAGTTTTTATCGGTGGACGGGTTTGAGTGTGGGGGCGATAGGGTGAGTGGGTATGTGAGTTCATGCATGGGGTTGGTTCGTGTGAGGGTGAATTGTATTTTGGTGTAGGTAATTGTAAAAACCCCTTTGTTGGTGAAAAGTAAATATTGGGTTTCATACGTGTGAATAGTGACACATTCGATCCGAAATTAGTGGGGGTTTTGTGTTTGGCGCATGTTTGTTTAGTTTAAACTTTGGAAATATCAAAAGGAGTCCTTGTTCTTTGGCAGAAAGTGTATAACAAGTTTATTTTCTTGATAAACTCGTTTCCCTTTGTTGTTGAAGTTTTTGATTTCATGTTTTAGCCACAAAAAGTTTCTAAACAAAGATTTAGGGCTTTTTCCACATTGGCATAATTACAACTTTAGTCCTTTTGATGTTTAACCCAATCCTAAAGGACTAGAAGTGTAATATTCTTGAACTTCAAGGGCTTCTTTGGATCTTGGACTTTATGAAGGATCATTATTAACAATTTAGTTTTGTTGAGGGACTAAATTTGCCAATTCTTCTAACTTGGAGGACCTTTTTTAATTTTGACAAACATAAGGGACCAAACTTGTAATTATGAATATACAAGGTATTAAGTGTCATTTCTTCATAAATGAGGGATAAAGCTTGTACATCTTCAAGTCTTCAAGGGTTTTTCTTTGATAAATCACAAACTAGGGCCCAGTTCATTGTGCGGCTTCGTTTCTCGTGTTCGTTTTTCCTTGTTTCTTGTAATATTTTGTCTTCTTCACGATATCCATACCTAAAATACACAAGTAAACAAACACAAGCATATATATGGTATTTTATGACATTTTTATGCATTTAAAGCCCGAAAAGAACGATGAGATCATGTATAAATGCCATCTCATCACTACCCCATACTAAACGATTGTCGTGCCCTCACGCAATGCTAAAATAAAGTATCTAAGCATCTTCAAAATTCAATTTTATTAACCTTTATTGAAAAGTAAAAAGCTTGCAACAATACTACGAAGATGTGTAAAGACATAATGTATGATTTTGATCACGTGAGTGACTTTTTGGGTCAATGAATAGAAACAAGTGAATGTCTCATAGAGTAAAGTTCGTCATCCTTTATTGTCATACATTCCATGCTAAGTGCAAAAATGAGGTCATTGTTGGTACAAGTCACAATGCTAACACTACTCATACTTCCAAATTGTGTAATACTTTTTCTCCCCGCAATCCTAGTTATTATGAAAAGAAACGGGTTTCTATAGTTTTTTAACTAATTGTCATGGATCACGAGTGATTCATATTGACTTATTTGAGTATTTATTAGTCCGAAAATAAAGTAGCACGATTTAATCGATAGTAAGCCGAAGGACAAAATCTTTTAAAACGGCTTCTCGTGTATCTCCTTAAGTTCATATCATGGCATAACTCGTTTCACGATTTGAGACCTTTCTCGGACCGATATTTGGCATGTACTTCATACTTCAAATCTTGGGAAGACGTTCTTAAAATTATGGTCTTCTCTTCATATTCTGGAATTTCTTCACTTGACGGTTTTTAGAGATTCTTCATACTTAGACCACGACTTCATCATTTTGCTTCAATATTTATTTTGGATTTTGATATACAACGATCCGCCTCCTTTTCTAACTTGGATATATTTATCCTCATACCTTGTTAGGGTCTTTTCGGATAGACTTTCTCCATGATCTTTAGGGGAGTAATTGCTTTTCATCATGTGTCTTTATCCTTCATATTGATTTTGGAATAATGATACTTCACATCGTCTTGGATCTTTAGTAGCAAAATAGAGCTCCTCGTGCCTTGTTAGGGCCTTTTTAGATTTTCACCAATCTTCGCATCCCGCTTCAATAAGTTATGCCTTGGCTAGGAACTCTATTCAACCCCGAGCAACTTTTAAATGATCTTGTGCTAGAAGCTAAGTAACCTTTCAAATCGTACGACCTTATTTATTGCAATTCTTTTTATTCCCAATGCATTGATTTATGGGAGAAAAAACCACAATTAAAAACATATGAGTTTTTGAAAGAACATTTTCATGTTCTACGTTTAGCATGATCACTTGTCTAACTCTATCATTTCTCGTTCTTCACTATTTAAAGACCTCTAATTAAAGATACTCGTGAGTACTTAGCCATGCAAGTCAAAATTAAGCCAAATTTGGATTAGCTTTCGATAAGACTATAACAAATCAAAGTTTTGGGTTTTCAAGACACCTATAGGATCTTGCACTTTCTTGGACTTTTTCAAGTTTAGAGAATGCATTTTAAAGTTCCCTTGATAAGTGACTTTATAGGATCAATTATAGGAACTTGCGAAAAGTTCTTGTTCTTAACCCGAATGAGCTATGACTTTCGCGTTTTAAAGTTCCCTATATAAAAGTCTAGAAAAACTTGATTCGAGCGGGTTAAGGAAAGTAAAGGGATCCAAATTCCAATCAAGTCAAAATGTAGCTCTTATTCTACCCATAGGAAAATATACATTCGTGTCTTAAAAACTAAGAAGTTTTTTAAAATTTGGCCATTTTTAGCCTTATTAGTAACAAAACAAAACAAAACATTGAAAGTCGGAAAACGTGAGGGCGTAGCAAGGCAAGTATCTATAATAAAACTTGTTTCAAACACTGGATCAAAGATTAGAAGCAGATTCAAGCTTATGCAGTTACTGATGAACAAAGGCAAATTCCAAAATCCTTTTGCTGATCTAAATAACCACCAATCCATATTTAAACCCTTAAATCCCTTTCCCTTGTTGTGTTAACTAAAGCTTAGTACTTGTTAACCCTATTCTACCCTTAGATCTAGGTGTCCCCAAAATTTTAGCCAATTTTACCAAGTATTTCAGATTGTATGGTCCTTTGTTGGATTGTGATGATTCAAGCCACAAAAGTTGCAGAAAAATGACCAAGTACACTAGTTAAACAATAACCAACACAATGCAACACAATACAACCACACAAGTTGCCTCAAATCCTAGTATATCAGTTAACCCAAACAGTCCTTTGTAAACTGATTTCTCAAGTTTTTAAAGGACTTGTGTGATTTAACCCACAAACCATGATCTAATCAACCTAATATCCACAAACAACCTTCAGATCACCAGATTCAACCATAATATCACAGATTCATAGACAAATATCCAAATTCACCAAAATTCATATAAATTTCAGAAAAATAAAAGGGATTAGAGATTCAAACCTCCAAGATGTACATCCACACCTTGGATTGTTCGATCTGAGGTGCTAGCAAAACAAGCACCAGCTTCCAATAGCTGCTAAGAAGAAAAAACACAAAAGTGAACACAAAAACGGATTATGCCTTGATTTTGAAAAAAAGATTTTTATTCCTTAAAACCTTTCCTCAAAATCGATCAAACAGATTAATGGAACTCAGACTTTAGCTAATCAAACACCAAACTTTCATAAAACACAAAAGAAAATTCATAATTTCAGAAAATCAAACATTTTATTTCATAAAAAGGAATTACAAAGCATTAGCTAAAATCTGTAACAAAGGGGCTCTCACATGTTGAGGTCCCCTTTTATAGGCTACATAAGACGTTTCTAGAATGGAAATACAAGAGAAAACCTTACTATGAAGTCTCCAAAATACCCTTGAGTGCTTGATGACGTGTTGAGGTTGTGAGTTATCCAATTCAATCCTGGATGTTCTTTTTTGTTTTGGGGCCAAGTAATAAGTGTAGGACGTTGATTTGGCCACATTTCTTTGCTTGGAGAGGAGGGTGAGTTTTTATTGGTGGACGGGTTTGAGTGTGGGGGTGATAGGGTGAGTGGGTGTTTGAGTTCAGGCATGGGATCAGTTCATGTGAGGGTGAATTGTATTTTGGTGTAGGTAATTGTAAAACCCCTTTGTTGGTGAAAAGTAAATACTGGGTTTCATACGTGTGAATAGTGACACGTTTGATCCTAAATCAGTGGGGGTTTTGTGTTTGGCGCGTGTTTGTTTTGTTTAAACTTTGGAAATGGCAAAAGGAGTCCTTGTTCTTTGGCATAAAGTGTATAACAAGTTTATTTTCCTAATAAACTCGTTTCCCTTTGTTGTTGAAGTTTCTGATTTCATGTTTTGGCCACAAAAAGTTTCTAAACAAGGATTTAGGGCTTTTTCCACTTTGGCATAATTACAACTTTTGTCCTTTTGATGTTTAACCCAATCTTAAAGGACTAGAAGTGTAATATTCTTGAAATTTAAGGGCTTCTTTGGATCTTGGACTTTATGAAGGACCATTATTGACAATTTAGTTTTGTTGAGGGACTATATTTGCCAATTATTCAAACTTGGAGGACCTTTTTGTAATTTTGACAAACTAAAGGGACCAAACTTGTAATTATGAATGAAAAGGGTATTATGTGTCATTTCTTCATAAATGACGGATAAATCTTGTAGATCTTCAAGTCTTCAAGGGTTTTTCTTTGATAAATCACAAACTAGGGCCCAATTCATTGTGCGGCTTCGTTTCTCGTGTCTGTTTTTCCTTGTTTCTTGTAATCTTTTGTCTTCTTCACGATATCCATACCTAAAATACAAAAGTAAACAAACACAAGTATATATATGGTATTTTATGACATTTTTATGCATTTAAAGCCCGAAAAGAACGATGAGATCATGTATAAATGCCATCTCATCACTCCCCCATACTAAACCATTGTCGTGCCCTCACGCAATGCTAAAATAAAGTATCTAAGCATCTCTAAAATTCAAATTTATTACTCTTTAATGAAAAGTAAAAAGCTTGCAACAATACTACGAAGATGTGTAAAGACATAATGTATGATTTTCATCACGTGATTGACTTTTAGGGTCAATGAATAGAAACAAGGGAATGTCTCATATTGTAAAGTTCGTCATCCTTGATTGTCATACATTCCATGCTAAGTGAAAAAACGAGATAATTGTTGGTACAAGTCACAATGCTAACACTACTCATACGTCCAAATTGTGTAATACTTTTTCTCCCCGAGTGATTCATATTGACTTATTTGAGTATTTATTAGTCCGAAAATAAAGTAGCACGACTTAATCGATAGTTAGCCGAAGGACAAAATCTTTTAAAACGACTTCTCGTGTATCTCCTTAAGTTCATATCTTGGCATAACTCGTTTCATGATTTGAGACCTTTCTCGGAACGATATTTGGCATGTACTTCATACTTCAAATCTTGGGAAGATGTTCTTGAAATTATGGTATTCTCTTCATATTTTGGAAATTCTTCACTTGACGTTTTTGAAAGATTCTTCATACTTGGACCACGACTTCATCATTTTTCTTCAATCTTTATTTTGGATTTTGATACAAAATGATCCGCCTCCTTTTCGGACTTAGATATATTTATCCTCATACCTTGTTAGGGTCATTTCGGATAGACTTTCTCCATGATCTTTAGGGGAGTAATTGCTTTTCATCGTGTGTCTCTATCCTTCATATTGATTTTGGAATAATGATACTTCACATCATCTTGGATCTTTAGCAACAAAATAGAGCTCCTCATGCCTTGTTAGGGTCTTTTTGGATCTTCACCAATCTTCGCATCCCGCTTCAATAAGTTATGCCATGTCTATGAACTCTATTGAACCCCGAGCAACTTTTAAACGATCTTGTGCTAGAAGCTAAGTAACATTTCAAATCGTACGACCTTATTTATTGCAATTATTTTTATTCCTAATGCATTGATTTTATGGAGAAAAAGCCACAATTAAAAACATATGAGTTTTTGAAAGAACATTTTCATGTTCTACGTTTAGCATGATAACTTGTCTAACTCTATGATTTCTCGTTCTTCACTATTTAAAGACCTCTAATTAAAGAGACTCGTAAATACTTAGCCATGCAAGTCAAAATTATGCCAAATTTTGATTAGCTTTCGTTAAGACTATATCAAATCGAAGTTTTGGGTTTTCAAGCCACCTATAGGATCTTGCACTTTCTTGGACTTTTTCAAGTTTAGAGAATGCATTTTAAAGTTCCCTTGATAAGTGACTTTCTAGGATCGATTATAGGAACTTGCGAAAAGTTCTTGTTCTTAACCCGAATGAGCTAAGACTTTCGCGTTTTAAAGTTCCCTATATAAAAGTCTAGCAAAACTTGATTCGAGCGGGTTAAGGAATGTAAAGGGCTCCAAATTCCCATCAGGTCAAAAATTTGCTCTTGTTCTACACATCAGAAAATATACATTCGTGTCTTAGAAACACTTATGAAAACTAAGAAAAAATTTAAAATTTGGCCATTCTTAGCCTTATTAGCAACAAAACAAAACAAAACATTGAAAGTTGGAAAACGTGAGGGCGTAGCAAGGCAAGTATCTATTCACCCCCATACTAATATTAAACATTGTCCTCAATGTTTTGAATCTAAAGGTGGAGCACCCTCATACTAGATACGAAGAATTTAATGCTTAGGATCTAGCATGGAAAGCTTGATCAACAATATATCTAAGGCTGTTTATGAATTATGCTAAGAGATAATTGTTAGAACAATAAAGAATATGTCATGGATTCGTGAAAAACTCTTCAATCAAACGATCGAGGCTCACGTAAACGAACACGAGATTCAATCGTGGTGATGATGATGATGATCTAGATAACCCATTCACAAACAACCACGAGACAACGAGTTGGAAGGGCACAAATCCCCTCTCATTAAACTATTAGAAAGCGATAATATATAAAATGGATAAGCATGGGATCTCCCCCATGAGGCACCTCGATTTTTATTACCGAGTCATGAGCTCGACTCGATCCCCTCTAAATGAGATCATTTAGGGAAAATCATGGTATAGTCAATTTTTGGTGGGGCTTACATGATAAACAAGGCCCAAAAAGCAACAGGTATTAAGGACTAAGTCCTCTGATGATGCAAAATACCAGGATCGAAGATTGCGTCTTTGTTTTCATTAGATAAACAAATCAACGCCACTTCAAAACGTGCCAAAAACTCAAAGAGGTTGAAGAAAATAGATAAGAAGTAGAAGGGTGGGACAATTGGTAAGACAAACTTTTGAGCTACTCGAGGTAGACTCGCACCAAGCAAATAGATATAGTTTCCATTTATTGCATCGGTGGAAGGCCGAGATTTCCCTTTACATGAAATTCCAGGATCGAATATCTCGTCCTCGGTGGACAAGGATGAGGGAACATAAGGGGCTTCTCCCATACTAAAACCACACAAAGCATCATCAAAAGGAGTAGACGAGGTTGTAGTACTCAAAACACGTGGTGATGACGGAGTTAGATTTGTAGAAAAATCTTTTAAATCATATTCAAAATCTTTTCCTTTTTTATCTTTTCAACTCTCCTTAAGAAAACCCCTTTTGATTATGTCGAAAACATCAGGTGTTTCTAAGATGATGTTAGGCACACTAAAAATTCTCACATTTGAAAGCCGTTTTGTTGGTGGTAACTTCTCAAAACGTTTATTGATAAAGAAAACCTCCCCATCGGGGTCAACATATTCGTCATCCGAAAGATCTTCCGTAAGAACCGGCAACATATCAACACTTTTCAAAAATGAATGTTCGCGGTGAGACGAAGGTTTTTTCCATTCAAGTATTGACGGTTTCTTGATTGTAGGTTTAACACTCATAACCTCCACCAGCAGAGAAAATAGCAACTTGTTCTTGTTGACATTTCTTAAAACTCTTGGTGAAAATTCCTTACAAACGACTTTGGTTGAATCACCATGGTTTAAAGTTGCAATAGAATATACATGAGAAATCTTGGAGTTTTGTATTGCATTGATGAAAAGTTCTTCCTCATTGAAACGAAGGGTAATTTTTCGAGCATGAGCATCAATAAGTGCGCTCGATGTATCAAAAAATGAATGACCCAAAATGAGAGGAACTTTTCGATTGATAGGAATGTCTACAACGATAAAGTCCATGGGATAGTAAAACTTTCAAAATTTGACGAAGACGTCCTCGGCTACTCCACATGGTAAAATTGAAGAATGACCGGCCATCTCGATAGACATGTTCGAAGGAGTAAGAGCCAGAACTGAAAGCGATTTGAAAATCTCAAGAGGCATTAAATTAATACTAACACCAAGATCAGCCAAGGCGTAGCATTCCTCAGTATCTTGTATTGCACACAGAATCAAAAATTTACGGGATCACTTACTTTTTGTGGTATGCGGTTAAGAAAAACCGAAGAACAACTAGACGATTGTTGTAACTTCTCTTTGTTATTCAACATACTTTTGAACTTTGTGGCAAATCGAGGCATCGTGATTAGAGCGTCAGCAAAACTTATGTTAAAATGTATATCATGAAACATTTTCATAAAAAGCTCAAATTGATAATTATTCTGTTCTTGTGCCTTTTCCTTGTTACGTCTCGAAGGGTAAGGTAAGGGTGGTGTGGGTTGGGCATTAGGAAACGACCTTGGAATCTCGGGTTCCATAATTGGTATTGGTTCAACCGTAGGTGTGGTATGAGCGGTACTTCGTGGGCTTGTGATATGCTCCTTTTCGACCATCACCTCGGGCTCTTTCTCGATTTCCTTCTCCGTAGAAGTACTTGGACAGAGATTGGTTCCTTGAAAGTTTTACCACTACGAGTAGTAATAACCTTCATTTCTCCTCTCGGGTTGTTAATGGTATCAAAAGGAAGACCACCCGAGGAAGAGGATTTACACATGATTTCTTCAAACATTTTTGTCATTCGGTCTTCAAATTTTGATTGCCTAGCATCCGCTTTTAACAACTCTTGCTTAATCTCATGTTGACCTTATTCGATCTTTTGTTGATTTTGTTGAAGACGTTGAACGTTTCCTTCCATTTTATTAGCATGAGTCTTAAGTTCATTAGCAAGTTCATTTTTAATATCGTTTTTCAACTCGGATCTTAAGCTAATCATCTCACGTTGCATATTATCAAACTTAGCATCGTTTGCTTTTGCATAATCCAAAAGTTCTCCATTAAGATTTTTAGTGTGAGCATTTTGAAAACCTTGTGTGGTGTTTTGAAAATCACGGTTTTGGTTTTGATTTGAAACTTGTCCATTCCCACTTTGATAATTCCCTTTGCTGTAGTTACGTGAATTGCCTTGATAACCACCATTTTGATTGTCGTTTTGATAGTTGTTAGCATTTTGATTTGGTGGAGCTTGATTTGGGCGGGAAACCTTGGCCGTTTTGGTTGTAAGTTCCCGTTGCTATGAAAGCACTTGAAGTGTTACCACCGGCAGTAATGCACTCGGAAATATCATGAGCTCCACCACAAGATAAACAACTCTTTTCAACCGCTTTAACCGATGCGGAATTCAAAGCATCTTGTGCTTTCCAATGTGTCATAAGAGTCGAAAACCTATCGAAAAACCGATTTTCCTCATTAAATTCATCATGTAAGGCATTAATGTTACGAGAGTGATGAGACCGCAATTATACATGGTCTCATCGTCCAAAACGGGCTTAAAATGCATAAAAATATCATAAAATACCCCAAAATATGCTTGTGTTTGTTCATTGTGTATTTTAGGTACGGATATCGAGAAAATGACAAAAGATCACGAGAATCAATGCAAAAACGAACACGGAAAATGAAGCCACACAAAGAACCGGACTTGAGAAATGAATTTCCAAAATACCCTTGAAGTTTTGAAGATTGTCAACTTTGGTCCCTCAAGTTTGAAGACTTGTCACTTTAGGCCCTTGTAAACCCTTAAATACAAGTTTGGTCCTTAAAGTTTCAAGAAAAATCATATTCAGCCCTTGAAGATTCAAGAAAGTGCAAGATACATCCTTTAATACTTTTTGAAAAGTATTTGTGGCAAAAGTGAAAAAAATGCAACTTATTTATAAAGGGAATGGGACAATATGCTGCCAAGAGTTGATTTGCAAACAAAATGGAAGACAGGGGACTTAAATTGCCATTAACACAAACGTTTCCCACCAATACCCATTTGACATGTCATAAAACCCACCCAAATAACCATATGTTTACCCAAACCCAAACCAAATCCAGCCCAAAACACCCCTATACCCGGTTTTCATTTTAATACGTGTTTTAAAATATTGTTTTTAATAAAACAAGTGCTCAACACATATTTATCTCCCAAAACAGATTAAACACCGTTCATCACCACCCACGAACCCTAATTAATCCCCAGACCTAATCAAGCATATAACAAAGGGAAAACTGCAATTAGGTTCAAGGTTTCGTTCATTGGCTTATTCTCAACACCCCCACGTGAAGAAATCTGCCACATCAGCTTTGGTCCCCAAATCAACCCACCCATCACTCTCACTTTGTAGCAGATGAATACCAATCAATGGTTCATCTTACTTGGCGTGTTGCTCACATCAAATGGACGGCTAAAATCAATTCTACATCCCTGGCAACCAAACAAAGCAACAAAAATAGTCACATGATCATCCCTTGACCAATAATTCAAAGAGGAACATGGCATCTCTAAGCGAATATCCAAGGGCAGCAATGGAATTACATTTCATTAGGGTTTGTATTTTTATTTTTATTTTTTTTCCTAGAATCTTCATGTAGCCCTATTTATAAGGCAGTAGGTTTCATTTTTTTGTTTTGTTCCAGTTTTTATGAAAATTTTGTAAGAGACGAATTTTTAAAATAAATTGAGTTCCACCTTTTAATTTTTCGCAACCTTTATATTTCCAGCACTTTATATATCTGTCATTTACATTTACCTTGCACAAGTTACATTCACTAGTTCTTTTTATATAAAAAACAGTGGTGTTTTTTAACGTTACTGTAGCATAAGCCAATAAGCTGGCTTATCGACAACAAGTTCAGCTTATTGGGCTTCTACGATTGTTACTTTGTGGTTACAAGTTTGAGGAAGCAATTGGTTGTCTCCTTGTTGAAGTTTCGGGTTTGGATTTAAATTTTGTTGATGTTTTATGATTGATGATTGTTATGGTTGCACAAGCTTATTGTGATAAGCTTTGGTAAAAGTTGAAGATTACTCGGGTTCTTGAATTAAGCTTTAAGCTTTTAAGCATAAGCTGGTCGAATAGATTTTATAGCTTTGGTTTCAAGAAGAAGTGGTTGAAGTCCCAAAGTTTCTGCTAAAATTAGGTGTCATAAGCTCATCACTATAAAGCTGGGCTTATTGATGGGTGATAAGCTAGAATACGGTTGAGTAAGGTTTAAGAGATTTGGTTGAAGTTATTAAGGCTGTTTGGGGCTTTATAGTGTAGCTGTGATTTCAGAGTTTGGTTCAAGTTAGTTTGGTAAGTGGTAGATGATCTCTTGGGTTTCATAAGCTGCGAGAAAAGCTAATTGGGGTTCGGGTTGATTAAGGGGTAAGAAAGTGAGTTGAGAAGCTTGTTTGTTAGTGTGTTAGAAGTCATAGAGCTTTGGACCCTCAGTAAGTTGATCCTTCATTTTACTCTTTAAAAGTCCTTTATTCTGCTTATGATTTTTTATTGGCTTATGTGCTTGATTAATAGCTTATTTGTACATGTTTGTTTCGTGCGTATTTACTATCTTCTGCATTTACTTATTGTGTTTGTCTTTTTAATCAACTTTTCTTAAGTTATAAATTTCATTCTTTGTTTAAATCAGTGTTTGGGATTAGGCTTTATATCGTCGTTAGCTAAGGTTATGTATTTAAGTTTGATTGCTTGTTATCTCTAAGGTTAGTCATAGTTTTTTTAAGCTTTTATTTTACTCAAAAACATTAAAAACCAAAAATAGCTAGTCATTTAATTTTATGTCATTTGAAGAACAGTAGGTATATTAGATTGATATTTAGTGTTGTTATGTGTTGCTTTCTGCATAATTTGTGTTTACCTCATGCTTTTCATTAGTTTTGAATACTTGTTGGAGGCTAGAAAGAACTAAGGGTGGAATTAAGGTTCAAACTTGGCCAAATTTGGCCAAGTTCATCACCTTATGCACCAGATCAAATTCCTACTGTATTATAAGAGTTTAGGAGTTGAAATTAAGTAAGCTAGTAGTTTACTAGGTAGGAATAATCTGTTTTTAGGTTGTAGTCGTTTTAGTGCTTATTATGGTGATATAAAATAAGCTCAAAGTTCACTATAAGTGTTACTACGCTACTGCTACTGTTCATCGATTTAGCTTTGCCTTTGGTCTTTGTTTCCTGCTCATCAACTTGGTAAATGCTTTGTTTTGTGATATCCTGTGTGACTCCTGCTGATAAGTCGATTTTGCACCCCCAATAAGCCTATTGCTTATTGGGGATTTCTGTCCAAAAAGCTGAAAAGTCCTTAAGCTGTCAACCAAAAAAATAATATTCACAAAAAGTGTATATAGTGGGTATTGAACCCCTGCCCAGATAGTGAGCTTCTTTGTTATTATTTCCTGTTATTTTTCTTTTATACATTCCTTTTTTTGTATAAGTTGATAATAAAAGGAAAAAAACAACCAAAAGGGCCACAGTGGGGCTCGAACCTGTAACCTTGTGAATGACAGCAGACGCAACACACATAAACACAACCATCTGCTCTCTTGAGCTCTTGTGTTTTCTTTTCCTTTTCTTATTTTCTTATACTTTTATTTGTTTCGTATTGTTTTAAGTTAATCAGCTCTTTTAAGCTTGTTTCGAGCTTAATTGGGCTTATTTTTCAGCTTTCTTATTTTTCTTTTGTTTATGTATTAGTGTAGGATTTTCTAAAATTGGCTTCGTATTTTTCCCGTTTATAGATTATTTTTAATCATTATTTTGTTTTTAAATTTTTTTTAGGTTTTTAAAAATAGAAGAAAGTTGAGAAAATGTTTCGAAATTTTTTTTTTTGCTTTTATATAATATAATTCAGGTGTACAAATATTAAAATTTGAATTTTGTCCTTTTCTTAGTTATTTTATTTTTAGGATTTTTATTTAAATTTAAAAATTAATATAAAATAATTTAAAAGTTTTCATTTTTTTTGGCTTTCATATTTTTCTTAATTAGTTTTTTAGGACTTTTTAGTAATTTTTAATAATTTTTTAGGTAAAATTTTTTGTTTGGTCGCGTTTTTACGTTCGAGCGTTTTCACGTTTTCGTCCGTTTTGAGCGTTATCCGTCCCCGTTTTCCTTTCTTTCCTTCTTTCCAAGAGCGTAATCACTCGAATAAGTAACGTATATATTTGTCGGCTAAACACCATACCTCCACCGAGAACGAACTCGATTGTCGTCTTTAAGTTTTTCCTAAAACGTATTGATTAATACTTACCGCGACTTTAGTGTTTGCTTGCTTTTTCCTAAAGGTAAGTAAAACGACTAATTTTACTACATCAAAAATGGCGCCGCTGCCGGGGAGGTGTGTTTAGCCATATTTATTTATCGTGTTTGTTTGAGTGTTTACGGTTTTTTTTTCGTAAATACTTCTTTTTATTTTTCTATACTATTAGCCATACAAGTAAACACGTGTTAATCGTTTTCTCGTTTTTCTTGTGCAAAATATATTGTATTTACGTAGAACAATTAACACACAATAATTATCCAAATACGCGAGAAATCGCATCTCAATAGTTTAGCGTTCCGGTCACTATTGTTGTATCGAATTCAAACGAAAGTCAAAGGCAAAATAGATAAATACTATTAATTGGTTTAATCTCGATAAATACAAACTATAAGGTGGGTATAAGGCGGTTGTATTTCACGAACTAAGGAAAAAGGCTCTTATGTGCTTCGCGCCGCCTCGTTTTCTCCGCTCGCTTGTGCGTATTTTGAAAGTGACGATTAATTAGGGGTTTGCCAACTCAAGTATTATTAATCTATTTTTGTGAGTTTTAATTATTGAACCTCGAAACGTTTTGGCGTTCTGCCAACGTTTCAAAGTCGACGAGGGTTTTTACTTCACGTAATTTCCTTCATTCTTCTTGGATTCATTAATCGAGACCTTTTATTAGTGGATAATTTTTGTAGATTAATTTCTACGTAATACACAAAATTCCAAAAAAATTAAAAAAAAAACAAAAACACAAAAAGATTCTTCGATTTTTTTCCCTCTATTTTCATAATTCTTTTCTTTCACCCTCTATAACGTTTAATTCTCGAATCGTCTTTCTCGTTGCATCATGTCGAATGATGGTGGATATTATTTGTGTCCATATTGTGGAGGCCCGCCCGATGGTGCCAATTGTTATAATTGTAAGGTTATTGGAGGTCGAGAGGGTTATATCTATAACTCCGCTCCATGTGATCGTGGTAACAAGTTTCAATCTTACGACCAAGATTACCCATCGTCTTCGTTTTATTCGTCATATGATTCATCTTTTAATTGTGATCAAAATCAAAATAATGAGATGAATCAAAACACCTTCTGTGACTATATGAGACGTAATAATGAAAACTTAACGATGATTCAAGAACAAGTTACGAATCTTAAGGAACACTATGAAAAACAATTGGAAACTCAAAAGGAATTTTACTTAAAGGAAATGGCCTCCATGAGAACCGAGTTGGAAAACGAATATGATGCCGCTTCTAAAGAACAAGAACGCTTATTTGACCTAATTGACGAGAGATGGGATAAACTTGTTAATAAAGTTGTGGAGGCTTACACTAATGAGCGAAATGAACTTCTTTCAACGATTGAGACCTTAGAGAAAAAAGTAGCTTCATACGAGTCGAGTTCTTCATCGAATGTCACCAATCCTAATCTCAAAGGAGAGGTTCAAGCCTTATCGACTCCTAATACTCGTACGTCTCGTATTGATCCTTATCTCTCGAATTTTAGAGTCGTGCTACCTTCGTCGTCTTGCAAAAACTTAGAGGAAACGAAAACGTCATCTAACGAAGTTTTGAAAAATGTTTTAGAAAATAAACCAAAAGAAAAACTCGTAGGATACTTGGGAGTATTAAATCTTATACCTTGTAAACCTAATTTTTCTAATGAGGATGAAATTATTGAGGATTTTCTAAATCAATACACACCAATTTTGAATGAAGAAATTCCATCAAGTGATTTTGAAAAAGAAAAATGTGAAAAGGTTTTAAAGGAAATCGTTGAACCCTCGTTTTTACAAGATGAACGAAAATTAATTCCGAAGGGACGTGTTAGTAAGTTTGCTAAAATGTTCGAGAACCCACGTTCCATCCCTTTGAAGGACAAAATTGAAACCGCCAAGGCAAAATCGTCACGAGACGAGCCTTTTACTCCTAATCCCACACCGTGTGAGATTTTGGATTTATCATGTGAGAAGTCCGCCGATGGTCTTGCTCACATCGATACGTTTTTTGATGTCGAGGTCGAAACGACAAAGGAAAAATCTTCAATCGAAGAGCCTTCTATTCCTAGTTTCACGACGGTTGGAGCTAGCGACTCGACTATCGACGACTTAATTTCCCAACCTCTTCCACGAGGAAGAGAAGACGTTTTTGATCCCGATGGCGATTTTTGCGAGATCAAACGTATTCTTGATAACCCGCCTTCGATTTTCAAGTTTGATGAGGACCATTGCGTTAGCCCGGAGGGGGATATTTTATTAGTCGATTCACGTTTTAAAAATTCAAATCCTCCTCCCGCCTTCAAGATAAATGTGAAAATTTTAAGTGTGCCTAGAATTGTTTTAGAAACACCAAATATTTTCAATTTAATCAACTTGGGTTTTCGTAATAATGAGTTAAAAAATGAAAAAAGGGAATGATTTTAAAATTAATTTTAAAGATTTTCCAAACTTAACTCCGTCATCAGCTCATTTAATTAAACTTGCTACAAACGCGTCTACTTCTTTTGACGACGTTTTGTGTGGATCTAGTGAGGGGGAAGCCCCATTTGTTTCCTCACACTTCTCCACCGAGGACGAGATTTTTGACCCCGGTATCACGTTTAAGATAAAATCTCGGTCTTTTACCGAAGTAGTCACTAGAAAATCTTTCTACACTTACGGTATGAGTTTACCTCGAGTAACTCGATTTTTATGCCCACCCAATGTCCCACCCTTCTCTTCTCATTCTATTTTCTTGTGTCCCATTGGGACGTTGTTACTTGAAGTCGTGTTGTTTCATTTATCATCCGAAAACGAAGACACGATCTTTGATCCCGGTATAAAGGCTTTGCCTTTATTCACGGTTGCTTTTGGGGCTTGATTACATATAAGTCCCACTAAAAATGACCGAACCATGATTATCCCTAAATGATCACATTTATGGGGATTCGAGTCGAGCTTTTGACTCGGTTATCAAAAACAAGGTGCCTCGTGAGGGAATTCTCATGTTTATCCTTGTAAATATTGTTGCTTTTTAGATTAACCTAATGAGGGGATTTATGCCCTTCCAACCTTTGTCTCGTGGTTGTTTGTGATTGTGTAATCTAGGTCCTTATCATCAAGATGAAGCATCTCGTGTTCGTTTTACTCGAGCTTTGATCGTTGCTTTAAAGAATTTCTCGATATCCACATGATATATCCTTTGATGTTCTAACCTTATGTTTTTAGCACACTTCATAAATGGCTATTAATTTAACGGTTACACCCTTTCCATGCTAGATTAAGCATTCGACTACGTCTCTAGTATGGGGTTTTTCCAACCCTTAGACTCGAAACATTGAGGACGATGTTTAACTTTAGTATGGGGGGGTGAATAGATACTTGCCTTGCCTAACCTTCACGCTTTCCAAAGTTTATCTTTTTGTTTATCGTTTTGTTGCAAAATAAGGCTAAAAATGGCCAAATTTTAAAAAATTTCTCATGTTTTATAAGTGTTTGAAGACACGAATGTTGGTTTTCCGATAGCGAGAATAAGAGTAATTTTTTACTCGACCGTGCGTGTTGAGCACTTAGCTTTGATTACTTAACTTCACATTAGGCTAAGTCTCTTAAATGAGGACGAGAAATGATAGGGTTAATTATATGTTACTATGCTAAACGTAGAAGTCGCTCTTCTTTCAAAAACTCATGTGTTCTCGTTGTTTGCTTAGTCTCCCTTCGCTTGTAAATATTTTTTACTTAATAAATATTGACTTAGCGGTTTGATAGGTGTGTAAACACCCATCCTTTTACCACTTAATTCGGGCTAAAACGAGACCAAAACACGTATTTAATATCATTTGTTTGGAATTATGCGTGGTTTTTGTGTTTGTTGTGTTTTCAGAGCCAACCGGATAAATATTGAAGAAAACATGGGATTGCACGGGTTTTACTGAAGAAAAAGACTCAAGATAAAGTCTATTGTCCAAGAGATGCAAAAGATTTGAAGTCACTGGGCCTATTCGAAGATTTATCGAAGAAAAGGACCAAAGATGGAAGATTTATATAAGTCGAAGAAACTCAAGTCTATAAAACGAAGAAATTAAAAGACGAGTTGAATTTAATCGACAACAAATCCCGAATCAGAATCGAAAACGTCAACTTTTCTGAAAAGACGAGAAGACAAGAAGAACGGGAGAAAGCCCACTCACCAACCAAAAGACAAGGCTATATAAAGCCCACACCTCACACACTTAGTTAGTTTTTAGTTTTTCCTCTCCTCCCTTTTTTTTCTCCCTTTTAGTTCGTATCATCACCAACACCACTAGGGTGTTTGGTGATCTTGATCTTTGATTTTTAATCTTGTAATTTTAATTCTTGTTTTGTGATTGTTACAACATTAATCATCAATACAAGTTCTTGTTTAATCTTTCCATTTCATCTTGTTCATCATCATCTTTTATTTCAAGTTTTCAAGTTTTTATTTGATTGATTTGATCTTCAAAAGTTGTTGGGTTTTGTGTTTTTGTTGATGGGATTTGTAGTTTATGGTTAGTAGATGCTTTGTGATTAGTTTATTTAAGTTTTTGGTGAAAAACTTGGTGATTTTTGGATCAAAATTGGTTTCCTTGTTCTTCGGGTAAACGACTGTTTTTATGTTCCCAGGTTCCGGATGAATTTTTCCTTCATTCGGAACTTTTTCCTTCATTCAGAACTTTTTCCTTCATTCGGAACATTTTCCTTCATTCGGAACTTTTTCCTTCATTCAGAACTTTTTCCTTCATTCGGAACTTTTTCCTTCATTCGGAACTTTTTCCTTCATTCGGAACTTTTTCCTTCATTCGGAACTTTTTCCTTCATTCGGAACTTTTTCCTTCATTCGGAACTTTTTCCTTCATTCGGAACTTTTTCCTTCATTCGGAACTTTTTCCTTCATTCGGAACTTTTCCTTCATTCGGAACTTTTCCTTCATTCGGAACTTTTCCTTCATTCAGAACTTTTTCCTTCATTCAGAACTTTTTCCTTCATTCAGAACTTTTCCTTCATTCAGAACTTTTCCTTCATTCCGAACTTTTTCCTTCATTCCGAACTTTTTTTTTCTTCATTCAGAACTTTTTTTTCCTTCATTCAGAATTTTTTTTTATTAGTTATTTTTGGCTTATTTTCTCTATTTCATGCATTTGATCTTTTTTAGTAGCATAGAAAATCACAACCCTTTTTGTACCAAGAACAACTATTCCACTTTGAGCTGTAATCAATTCGAGAGGATACCGAGATTTAATCTGAACCCATTCAAAATCATTGTATCAAATGGCGCCGCTGCCGGCTCTTCTCGTTAAGATCAAAAGTTTTTTGTGAGAAATTGGATTTTGGGATCCGTTCCCCGTGAACGTTACTTTTTCAAGAAAATCTTCAAAAACAACTAAAAAATATATAACATTTTCAAAAATCCTAAAAACTAAAAAACAATAAAAACCAAAAATATTTTTGCTTTGTTTTTCTTTGTTCGTTCTTTTGCAGGTGTATGCGCACTCGATCCACGTCTTATCAAGAGCCCGAGCCTCTCGATACCTTAGACATGGCTGGTGTACAAAACAACAATAACATACCACCTCCGAACAACAATAATAACAACAACAACCCACCTTTCAACAACATGAATAACAACAACAATGAGCACCTTCCGGATAATCGCCCGATGATTGAATTACTGCAAGCTCATGTTGATGGCAACACGGATCCAATTGTTATACCACCAATTGCCGCCAACAATTTCGAGCTAAAGTCAGGCTTTATCCAGATGGTATCCGCTCAACCATTCTTGGGACGCCACATTGATGACCCACATGACCATATCAAGAGATTTCTACAACTCACCAACACGGTCAAGTTCAATGGAGTTTCACAAGAAGTGATAAGGTTACAACTTTTTCCCTTTTCTTTAGAGGGACAAGCCCGGCATTGGCTTGCTAAGGAACCGCCACAGAGTATTCTCTCGTGGACGGATTTGGAAACAAAGTTTATCAACTACTTTTTTCCACCCTCTCGTACTACCGCTTTGCGGAATGAGATTATAAACTTTGAACAAAAGTACGATGAGTCATTCAGTGAATCTTGGGATCGTTTTAAAGATCTTTTAAGAAAATGCCCACAACATGGTTTTACCAAAGTACATCAAATAAATACTTTTTACAATGGTTTAAGCATGAGTGACCAAGATTCACTGAATAGTGCCTCAGGGGGTAATTTATTGGCTAAGACTTCCAATGCTGCTTGGGATATCATTGAGAACAAGTCTCGTGTGCAAACCAAGAGCGTTAGGACCAATGTTGCTAGTGCTAGCACTAATGACAGCGACAAGCGATTAGACAAAATCACCACGCTTCTTGAATCGCTTGTCACCCACACCGTCAGCAACAACAACAGCAACAACGCCAAAAACGCTCAAGTGAATGCTGTCAGCCAACCTTGTGAAATATGCGGTGGTCCCCATTCTTACACAACTTGTACCGCCACCCAAGATTACCCTGCTGAGAATGTGAATGCGGCATATGGCACCTACCAACAAACTGCTTATCAAGCTAGACCTCAAGGTGACCGTAACTTGCTTAGCTACCGCAACAACAACTATCTTTCACCACCTGGCTTTCCTCCTACCAACCCAAACCAACAACAAAACCTTAACCGCCCTACTCAACAACAACAACAACCTCGACAACCATATATCCCACCTCACAAGCAGCAACAACCACCTCAACGTAACAATCAAGTATACCAACAACCTGCTTACCAACCACCTGCATACAATGCTCCTTCCAACCAAACCAACACTGCACTACACCAAGAGGTCGCCACCTATATGAGGACCAATGATGTGATAGTGGGAAATCTCCAAGAGGAAGTGCGCAATTTGAAGGCAGATTTGGTCAAGCAAGGAAATGATTTGAGAGCTGATATGAGAAACACGTTGGATAGCCAGACTAATGATCTGAGGAACATGATGGCTAGTTTTTTCCAAAGTAGTCAACCCTCTTCTTCGGGTACTCTTCCGAGTAACACCGTTGCGAACCCAAGAGGGGAGATGAAAGCAATCACTACTAGAAGTGGTAAAGGTACCAAGGAACCCGAACTTCCTATACCTCCACCGGTGGTTGTGACTAAGGAGAACGAGTCGCCTGCTCCCATTCCTCATCCTTCTCCTTCCCCAAATTCTCCACCTCTTCTTTCTACCCCTCCTTCACCCGTGGTTGTGAGTGATCCTATACTCCCAAAGACTTCCTCTTCTTCCAATATACCTTACCCTTCTAGGATGAGGAAAGAGAAGCAAAAGAGCAAGGATGATATTCAGGTTTCTAACTTTCTTAAAATGTTTAAACAACTGAATTTCAATATCTCCTTCGCTGAGGCTCTCGCTCACATGCCCAAATACGCCAAAATGTTTAAAGACCTTCTGAGCGACAAGGAAAAGCTCCTCGACATTGCCAACACCCAACTTAATGAGAACTGCTCTGCAGTGCTCTTAAGGAAATTGCCAATCAAGCTTGGTGATCCGGGTCGTTTTCTTATCCCTTGCAATTTCCCGGGAGTAGAGAATTGCATGGCCCTAGCCGATCTAGGTGCCAGTATTAATCTCATGCCTCTAAGTGTTTGGAAGCAATTATCTCTCCCAGAGCTAGTCCCCACTAAAATGACTTTGGAATTGGCCAACCGCACGGTTGCTTATCCAGTGGGGATAGCCGAAGATGTTATTGTAGGAGTCGACAAATTCACCTTCCCTGCTGATTTTGTTGTCGTCGACTACGAAATGGACCCCCGTGTGCCACTTATTGTTGGTCGTCCATTCTTGAGGACCGGTCGCACTCTCATTGATGTTGAAGCCGGTGAGCTTATCATGAGAGTGGGTGACGACAAAGTAGTCTTCAACATGGGAAAGTTGTCTAAACAGCCGTATTCATATGAGAGCGTTAATTGTATTGACGTTCTTGATGAGGCTTGTGAAGAACACTTTAATGATGCTTGCAAAAGTATTCCTACCTCTCTTCCCACTGTTGAGACCGTGTCCTCCATTGATTCCTCGTTGTCTCTATTTGGAGATAGTGATTTATTCTGGAACAATCTTGAAGATGCCATGGGAGATGCGAATTTAGCTACTAATGATTCTCACACCGAGGGGGATGAAGATATGAGTTTCTTTGACAATCTTCTCACCGAAGACAATCCTTCGCCTCCATCTCCCACGGTCATTGCTATCGATACTCCGACGTTGAAAACGCCTCCCGTCGAAAATCCTCCGAATTTGGAACTAAAGGAGTTGCCGCCACATCTCGAGTACGTGTTCCTTGACGACAACAACAAGTCACCCGTCATTATTGCAAAGGATTTGAAAGATGAAGAGAAGACTCGCCTCGTTGCTGTGTTGAAAGCTCACAAGAAGGCTATTGCGTGGAAAATCTCGGATATTCGTGGAATTGATCCTCACTTCTGCACGCACAAAATTCTCATGGAGGACGACTATAAGCCCACTATTCAAAGCCAACGAAGGGTGAATCCAAAAATACATGAAGTCATCAAAACAGAGGTTATCAAACTTCTTGATGCGGGTATGATTTACCCTATTTCGGATTCACCGTGGGTTAGTCCAATCCATTGTGTGCCCAAGAAGGGCGGAATAACCGTTGTTCCCAATGAACACAACGAGTTGATTCCCACTCGTCTCGTTACTGGGTGGAGAGTTTGTATAGACTACCGCAAACTCAATGATGCCACGAGAAAGGATCATTTCCCCCTACCTTTCATGGACCAAATGCTTGAACGATTAGCCGGTAATGAATATTACTGCTTTCTTGATGGTTTCTCGGGTTATTTCCAAATACCCATCGATCCCCAAGATCAAGAGAAGACTACATTCACTTGTCCCTACGGCACTTTCGCTTACAAAAGAATGCCTTTTGGCTTATGTAATGCGCCCGGGACTTTCCAAAGGTGCATGTTAGCTATCTTCCATGACATGGTTGAACAAACCATGGAAGTCTTCATGGATGATTTCTCGGTCTTCGGGGATTCCTTCTCTGCTTGCCTTGCCAATTTAGAACGTATGCTAAAGCGGTGCGAAGACACTCGCCTTGTTCTAAATTGGGAAAAATGCCATTTTATGGTAAAAGAAGGCGTCGTGCTTGGACATAAGATTTCGAAAGCCGGTCTTGAAGTAGACCGTGCTAAAGTTGATGTTATAGCAAAGCTGCCTCCACCTTCCACTGTGAAGGGTGTGAGAAGTTTCTTGGGTCATTCGGGCTTCTACCGTCGATTTATCAAAGACTTTTCTCAAATTGCTCGCCCGATGACCCACCTCTTGGAAAAAGATACTCCTTTTATCTTCTCCAAAGAGTGCCTTGATGCCTTCAACTCGCTTAAGGATAAGCTAACTAAGGCACCCGTCTTGGTTACCCCTAATTGGGAGCTGCCTTTTGAGTTGATGTGCGATGCTAGTGATTTTGCTATTGGAGCGGTTCTTGGACAAAGAGTGAACAAACACTTCCAACCGATCCATTACGCTAGCAAGACAATGACAGGGGCACAATTGCATTATACGACAACCGAGAAAGAGCTTTTAGCTGTTGTCTATGCTTTTGAAAAATTCCGCCCCTATCTTGTCCTTTCCACCACCATTGTGTACACCGATCATTCCGCGTTGAAGTACTTGTTGACAAAGCAAGATTCCAAACCAAGACTTCTTCGCTGGGTTTTGCTGCTCCAGGAATTTAAAATCGACATCCGCGATAAAAAAAGGAGCAGAAAACCTAGCCGCGGACCATCTTAGTAGACTTGAGGATCCATACCAAGGGGATCATCCGACCAAAGAAATCAATGATTCTTTTCCCTTGGAGACCTTAATGTCTATAAACTCGAAGCCGAATGAAACCCCGTGGTTTGCGGACTTTGCAAACTACTTGGCGGGTGGAATTCTCAAGGAAGGGTTGACGTCCCAGCAAAAGAAGAAGTTCTTTACCGACATCAAGACTTACTTTTGGGACGACCCTTACCTATTCAAACAATGTGCTGACCTGATAATTCGCCGATGTGTTGATGGACCGGCAGCGTCGGACATCCTTGATGCTTGCCATAAAGGACCCACCGGTGGTCACTTTGGTCCCAACTACACTGCTAAGAAAGTGTTTGATTCGGGATTTTATTGGCCCTCCATATACCGTGACGCTCACGATATGGTCAAGCGATGTGATGTTTGCCAAAAGCAAGGCAAAATCACACATAAAGACGAGATGCCTCAGAATTTCATTCAAGAGTGTGAAATTTTTGATGTTTGGGGTATCGACTTTATGGGGCCATTCCCTTCATCTAAAGGAAACAAATACATCCTTGTAGCCGTTGACTACGTTTCGAAGTGGGTTGAAGCCAAAGCTTTGCCTACTAATGACGCAAGGGTGGTTTGTAACTTTTTGAAAGCTCTATTCGCTAGATTCGGTGTGCCTCGCGCCATTATTAGTGATCGTGGGACTCATTTCTGCAATGATCAATTTGCTCGAGTCATGGCTAAGTACGGTGTAAACCATCGTCTTTCCACAGCCTACCACCCACAAACTAATGGCCAGGCCGAAATATCCAACCGAGGTCTTAAGCGAATCCTTGAAAGGACCGTGGGAGAGCATCGTACCTCATGGGCTGATAAATTGGATGATGCTTTGTGGGCTTTCCGTACTGCTTACAAGACCCCGATCGGCTGTACGCCTTATCGTCTTGTGTACGGGAAAGCGTGCCACCTCCCCATTGAGTTGGAGCACAAGGCTTATTGGGCCTTGAAGTGGGCTAAATTTGATATAAACAAAGCCGGTGACCTACGCAAGATCCAACTCAATGAGCTAAATGAACTCCGCAATGAGGCTTATGAAAATTCTTTGATCTATAAGGAAAGAACTAAGCTCATTCACGACTCCAAGATTAAAAACCGAGAGTTCCATGTTGGAGACAGAGTCTTACTTTTTAACTCTCGGTTGAAAATCTTCTCGGGAAAGCTCAAATCTCGTTGGTCCGGCCCATTCACCATTGCCCAAATTTTTCCATATGGTACTCTCGAGCTCGCTCAACCTAATGGACCAAATTTTAAGGTGAATGGCCAACGAGTGAAGTTGTACTTTGGTGAGGACACCTCTAAGGAGGTGATTCCATCCCTCACCACGTTCCCCATGAACTAACTTTGGGTCGAGTCAGGCTCGTGACTCGGTTATCAAAAACAAGCGCTCCTCGGGAGGCAGCCCGAGTATCTATCCTTGTATGTTTTAATCCCCTAAGTGTAGGGGGGACTTCTATATGTGTTTGCCTTTGTGTGGTGATGTGATTACAGGGATAAGTGCACTCTTGGAATCTTTGAAGAACCGTGCTCCCGTGTTTATCCGAAATCCGGTTCTATCTCTCAACTATCGTGATTCAATTTTCTTCATACTCACATTTGAAATTGATCACTTTAGTCGTCTCTTCCTTAACTTGAGTTAACCAACGTGCACAATGTCCTAAGTGTAGGGGAACCTTTTCCCACATGCTTAAACATTGAGGACAATGTTTATCTTAAGTGTAGGGGGGGACTTCTATCAAAGTTTTAAGTGGACTTTTCCATTAAAATGCCTTCAATTAACCGGAAAATCCTATTTTTCAGCATTTTTCAAATTTTTTATTAACTTTGGCCATTTAGTCGTAATTTTTAAATTTTTATCGTTGCTTTCATATGTATATATCCCGCAATAAAGTCAAAAAAAATTAATAAAGTGGTGTAGCTAGTTTAGGAATCTTTAACATATTAGGCCCGTTGCGTTTATTTTGACTCAACCCGAATAGACTTATCCAAGTTTATTCTAGCTAGTATCCTTAACCATATAGACCTTAATTGGTTTATTAGGCTAAGTGTCCACGAATCTCATTACTTGAGATTTTAAATTGTGGAGGACGAGAAATGATAGAGTCAAGTATAAGTCGGTATTCTTGCGCAAGCTCACTTGGTGTAATTATTTGCCTATTCTCCCATCACTTGCTAAAAATTTATCTGCAATAAGTAAGGTCTTACGATTTGAAAAGTTACTTAGCTTCTAGCCCAAGATCGTTTAAAAGTTGCTCGGTAATGATAAGAGTTCATAGCCAAGGCATAACTTATGAAGCGGGGCGCGAAGATTGGCGAGTCCGAAAAGGCCCTAACAAGGCATGAGGATTCAATTTTATTGCTGAAGATCCAAAGTGATGTGAAAAGCATTATTCCTAAAGTCAATATGAAGGATCAAGACTCACGACGAAAAGCAATCAACTCCCATAAAGATCATGGAGAAGTCTATCCGAAAAGACCCTAACAAGGTATGAGGATAAATAGATCCAAGTCCGAAAAGGAGGCGGATCGTTGTATCTCAAAATCCCAATTAGAGATTGAAGAAATAATCATGAAGTCGTGGTCAACAAAGTTGGAGTACCCCTCAAAAGTCTCCAAGTGAAGAAAACTCTATTATGATGAGAAGACCATTATCTCAAGAACGTCTCTCGAAGATATGAAGTATGAAGTACATGCCAAATATCGGCCCGAGAAAGGTCTCAAATCGTGAACCAAGTTATGCCAAGATATGAACTTTTTGATATCCCGAGAAGCAGTTTTAAGAGATTTTGTCCTTTAGCTAACTATTGATCAAATCGTCCTACTTTGCTTTCAGCCCTAATAAACTATCGAAATAAGTCCAAAAATGCATCTTCATGATCATTCTAAGACAAAAATAAAATATAAGAGATACACCTAGGAATAAGGGGGTTTAAGCATTTAATTAAGCCATGTGTGTAAGTGTTTGAATTGCTAACTTATAATAACAATGATCTCGTTTTTAAGCTTAGTTTGGGGAACGTGAAACTTGAGGGTGATAAATCTTCGCAACACCAAAGCCCTAATGTAAGTCATCGATTTCTCTTCAAGTTATTTCCATGTAGCTATTTTCAAGTGAAAATGGTTTTCTATCCCTTTGTTACCTTTGAAGTTTTATTTCTTTAATTTTTGTTTAGTAGAATTTTAAATAAGGCCAAGGTTGATTAATTATGAGAACAGTGTAAACTTGCTTTATCACTAAGCATTGCATGAGGGCATGGCAATGGTTAAGTGTAGGGGATTTGATAGGTGTGTAAACACCCATCCTTTTACCACTTAATTCGGGCTAAAACGAGACCAAAACACGTATTTAATATCATTTGTTTGGAATTATGCGTGGTTTTTGTGTTTGTTGTGTTTTCAGAGCCAACCGGATAAATATTGAAGAAAACATGGGATTGCACGGGTTTTACTGAAGAAAAAGACTCAAGATAAAGTCTATTGTCCAAGAGATGCAAAAGATTTGAAGTCACTGGGCCTATTCGAAGATTTATCGAATAAAAGGACCAAAGATGGAAGATTTATATAAGTCGAAGAAACTCAAGTCTATAAAACGAAGAAATTAAAAGACGAGTTGAATTTAATCAACAACAAATCCCGAATCAGAATCGAAAACGTCAACTTTTCTGAAAAGACGAGAAGACAAGAAGAACGGGAGAAAGCCCACTCACCAACCAAAAGACAAGGCTATATAAAGCCCACACCTCACACACTTAGTTAGTTTTTAGTTTTTCCTCTCCTCCCTTTTTTTTCTCCCTTTTAGTTCGTATCATCACCAACACCACTAGGGTGTTTGGTGATCTTGATCTTTGATTTTTAATCTTGTAATTTTAATTCTTGTTTTGTGATTGTTACAACATTAATCATCAATACAAGTTCTTGTTTAATCTTTCCATTTCATCTTGTTCATCATCATCTTTTATTTCAAGTTTTCAAGTTTTTATTTGATTGATTTGATCTTCAAAAGTTGTTGGGTTTTGTGTTTTTGTTGATGGGATTTGTAGTTTATGGTTAGTAGATGCTTTGTGATTAGTTTATTTAAGTTTTTGGTGAAAAACTTGGTGATTTTTGGATCAAAATTGGTTTCCTTGTTCTTCGGGTAAACGACTGTTTTTATGTTCCCAGGTTCCGGATGAATTTTTCCTTCATTCGGAACTTTTTCCTTCATTCAGAACTTTTTCCTTCATTCGGAACATTTTCCTTCATTCGGAACTTTTTCCTTCATTCAGAACTTTTTCCTTCATTCGGAACTTTTTCCTTCATTCGGAACTTTTTCCTTCATTCGGAACTTTTTCCTTCATTCGGAACTTTTTCCTTCATTCGGAACTTTTTCCTTCATTCGGAACTTTTTCCTTCATTCGGAACTTTTTCCTTCATTCGGAACTTTTTCCTTCATTCGGAACTTTTCCTTCATTCGGAACTTTTCCTTCATTCGGAACTTTTCCTTCATTCAGAACTTTTTCCTTCATTCAGAACTTTTTCCTTCATTCAGAACTTTTCCTTCATTCAGAACTTTTCCTTCATTCCGAACTTTTTCCTTCATTCCGAACTTTTTTTTTCTTCATTCAGAACTTTTTTTTCCTTCATTCAGAATTTTTTTTTATTAGTTATTTTTGGCTTATTTTCTCTATTTCATGCATTTGATCTTTTTTAGTAGCATAGAAAATCACAACCCTTTTTGTACCAAGAACAACTATTCCACTTTGAGCTGTAATCAATTCGAGAGGATACCGAGATTTAATCTGAACCCATTCAAAATCATTGTATCACGGTTTAGTTGGGATTGTTGGGTTTCTAGTCTTTTCTAGTAGCTTCCGTGTAATTAAATTGGGAAGACATTAAGGTATCGCCAACGTCACGGTTTTGAAGTATTGGCACCCGAATAATCGAAAGCTTCACCAAATAATAAGATTTCAAGTGCTCACCTAAATCAAGCAAACAATTTGAAGCCCCACAAGGCCGAAAAATCTATGCAAAATTGAAAGTGAATCAAGCCTTAATCTTTGAAGCTTTAAAGATCAATAATTCGCCTTAGCGTGAGGATATACGTCTTTGGCTAATAAAACCACCGATGAGGCGTATAATAAAAGGCAAGGCAAGACCAAAGTCATAATAAAAGCTTCATGGCGAAGTTGAATAAAATATGGAGGTAAACCAAAGATAATAAGGCCCTTCCGTTAGGGGGCGTATAAAAGTCTTGGTAATAAGTCTCATGTTCAAAACCGTTATAAAACCGTGTTTATCGATCCTTCTTGTTGACTTAATTTTTTGACATCGTTGTCTATTAGGAGGGGTTATTGATTTGATGGTCTTGGTTACACCGTTAGGACTCTATTTTTAGACCTAAATCTCTATTATCGCATAAGTCAAACAATGTATCCTCGTGAAACATTCAAGACAAAATAAAATATAAGAGATACAACTTAGGATATTGGGAGGATAAGTACGTGATTAGGGCATATGAGTAGTGTTAGCATTACTAACTTATAATGACAATGATCTCGTTGCACTCTTGGCATGGAATTCGGTGAAAATCGAGGACGATGAAATTATTTCTAACGAAGCATTCACGTGTTCTTATTCTATGAACTTAAACGTCCCATTTTGCGATGAAAATCATATATTATGTCTAAAAACACAAGTAGTAGTAATAGTAGTAGTATAGCTAGTTTATCATTCAATAAAAGTAAATAAAAATGAATTTTGGAGGTGCTAAGATACTTTATTCTAGCATTGCGTGAGGGCACAACAATAGTTTAGTATGGGGGAGTGATGAGACCGCAATTATACATGGTCTTATCGTCCAAAACGGGCTTAAAATGCATAAAAATATCATAAAATACCCCAAAATATGCTTGTGTTTGTTCATTGTGTATTTTAGGTACGGATATCGAGAAAATGACAAAAGATCACAAGAATCAATGCAAAAACGAACACGAGAAATGAAGCTGCACAAAGAACCGGACCCGAGAAATGAATTTCCAAAAATACCCTTGAAGTTTTGAAGATTGTCAACTTTGGTCCCTTAAGTTTGAAGACTTGTCACTTTAGTCCCTTGTAAACCCATAATACAAGTTTGGTCCTTAAAGTTTCAAGAAAAATCATATTCAGCCCTTGAAGATTTAAGAAAGTGCAAGATACATCCTTTAATACTTTTTGAAAAGTATTTGTGGCAAAAGTGAAAAAAATGCAACTTATTATAAAGGGAATGGGACAATATGCTGCCAAGAGTTGATTTGCAAACAAAATGGAAGACACAGGACTTAAATTGCTATTAACACAAACATTTCCCACCAATACCCATTTGACATGTCATAAAACCCACCCAAATAACCATATGTTTACCCAAACCTAAACCAAATACGTGTTTTAAAATATTGTTTTTAATAAAACAAGTGCTCAACACATATTTATCTCCCAAAATAGATTAAACACCCTTCATCACCACCTACGAACCCTAATTAATCCCCAAACCTAATCAAGCATATAACAAAGGGAAAACTGCAATTAGGTTCAAGGTTTCGTTCATTGGCTTATTCTCAACACCCCCACGTGAAGGAATCTGCCACATCAGCTTTGGTCCCCAAATCAACCCACCCATCACTCTCACTTTGCAGCAGATGAATACCAATCAATGGTTCATCTTACTTGGCGTGTTACTCACATCAAATGGACGGCTAAAATCAATTCTACATCCCTGGCAACTAAACAAAGCAACAAAAATAGTCACATGATCATCCCTGGACCAATAATTCAAAGAGGAATATGGCATCTCTAAGCGAATATCCAAGGGCAGCAATGGAATTACATTTCATTAGGGTTTGTATTTTTATTTTTATTTTTTTTCCTAGAATCTTCATGTAGCCCTATTTATAAGGCAGTAGGTTTCATTTTTTTGTTTTGTTCCAGTTTTTATGAAAATTTTGTAAGAGACGAATTTTTATAATAAATTGAGTTCCACCTTTTAATTTTTCGCAACCTTTATATTTCCAGCACTTTATATATCTGTCATTTACATTTACCTTGCACAAGTTACATTCACTAGTTCTTTTTATATAAAAAACAGTGGTGTTTTTGAAAGTTACTGTAGCATAAGCCAATAAGCTGGCTTATCGACAACAAGTTCAGCTTATTGGGCTTCTAGGATTGTTACTTTGTGGTTACAAGTTTGAGGAACCAATTGGTTGTCTCCTTGTTGAAGTTTCGGGTTTGGATTTAAATTTTGTTGATGTTTCATGATTGATGATTGTTTTGGTTGCACAAGCTTATTGTGATAAGCTTTTGTAAAAGTTGAAGATTACTCGGGTTCTTGAATTAAGCTTTAAGCTTTTAAGCATAAGCTGGTCGAATAGATTTTATAGCTTTGGTTTCAAGAAGCAGTGGTTGAAGTCCCAAAGTTTCTGCCAAAATTAGGTGTCATAAGCTCATCACTATAAAGCTGGGCTTATTGAAGGGTGATAAGCTAGAATACGCTTGAGTAAGGTTTAAGAGCTTTAGTTGAAGTTATTAAGGCTGTTGGGGGCTTTATAGTGTAGCTGTGATTTCAGAGTTTGGTTCAAGTTAGTTTGGTAAGTGGTAGATGATCTCTTGGGTTTCATAAGCTGCGAGAAAAGCTAATTGGGGTTTAGGTTGATTAAGGGGTAAGAAAGTGAGTTGAGAAGCTTGTTTGATAGTGTGTTAGAAGTCATAGAGCTTTGGACCCTCAGTAAGTTGCTCCTTCATTTTACTCTTTAAAAGTCCTTTATTATGCTTATGATTTTTTATTGGCTTATGTGCTTGATTAATAGCTTATTTGTACATGTTTGTTTCGTGAGTATTTACTATCTTCTGCATTTACTTATTGTGTTTGTCTTTTTAATCAGCTTTTCTTAAGTTATAAATTTCATTCTTTGTTTAAATCAGTGTTTGGGATTAGGCTTTATATCGTCGTTAGCTAAGGTTATGTATATAAGTTTGATTGCTTGTTATCTCTAAGGTTAGTCATAGTTTTTTTAAGCTTTTCTTTTACTCAAAAACATTAAAAACCAAAAATAGCTAGTCATTTAATTTTATGTCATTTGAAGAACAGTAGGTATATTAGATTGATATTTAGTGTTGTTATGTGTTGATTTCTGCATAATTTGTGTTTACCTCATGCTTTTCATTAGTTTTGAATACTTGTTAGAGGCTAGAAAGAACTAAGGGTAGAATTAAGGTTCAAACTTGGCCAAATTTGGCCAAGTTCATCACCTTATGCACCAGATCAAATTCCTACTGTATTATAAGAGTTTAGGAGTTGAAATTAAGTAAGCTAGTAGTTTACTAGGCAGGAATAATCTGTTTTTAGGTTGTAGTCGTTTTAGTGCTTATTAGGGTGATATAAAATAAGCTCAAAGTTCACTATAAGTGTTACTACGCTACTGCTACCGTTCATCGATTTAGCTTTGCCTTTGGTCTTTGTTTCCTGCTCATCAACTTGGTAAATGCTTTGTTTTGTGATATCCTGTGTGACTCCTGCTGATAAGTCGATTTTGCACCCCCAATAAGCCTATTGCTTATTGGGGATTTCTGTCAAAAAAGCTGAAAAGTCCATAAGTTGTCAACCAAAAAAATAATATTCACAAAAAGTGTATACAGTGGGTATTGAACCCCTTCCCAGATAGAAACTGAAGGCACTACGCAACCCTAAACAAACCATCTGCTCTAGTGAGATTCTTTGTTATTATTTCCTGTTATTTTTCTTTTATACTTTCCTTTTTTGTATAAGTTGATAATAAAAGGAAAAAAACAACCAAAAGGGCCACAGTGGGGCTCGAACCTGTAACCTTGTGAATGACAGCAGACGCAACACACATAACCACAACCATCTTCTCTCTTGAGCTCTTGTGTTTTCTTTTCCTTTTCTTATTTTCTTATACTTTTATTTGTTTCGTATTGTTTTAAGTTAATCAGCTCTTTTAAGCTTGTTTCGAGCTTAATTGGGCTTATTTTTCAGTTTTCTTATTTTTCTTTTGTTTATGTATTAGTGTAGGATTTTCTAAAATTGGCTTCGTATTTTTCCCGTTTATAGATTATTTTTAATCATTATTTAGTTTTTAAATTGTTTTTAGGTTTTTAAAAATAGAAGAAAGTTGAGAAAAAGTTTCGAAAAATATTTTTTTAGCTTTTATATAATATAATTCAGGTGTACACAATATTAAAATTTGAATTTTGTCGTTTTCTTAGTTATTTTATTTTTTAGGATTTTTATTTAAATTTAAAAATTAATATAAAATAATTTAAAAGTTTTCAATTTTTTTGGATTTCATATTTTTCTTAATTAGTTTTTTAGGACTTTTTAGTAATTTTTAATAATTTTTTAGGTAACATTTTTCGTTTGGTCGCGTTTTTACGTTCGCGCGTTTTCACGTTTTCGTCCGTTTTGAGCGTTATCCGTCCCCGTTTTCCTTTCTTTCCTTCTTTCCAAGAGCGTAATCACTCGAATAAGTAATGAATATATTTGTCGGCTAAACACCATACCTCCACCGAGAACGAACTCGATTGTCGTCTTTACGTTTTTCCTAAAACGTATTGATTAATACTTACCGCGACTTTAGTGTTTGCTTGCTTTTTCCTAAAGGCAAGTAAAACGACTAATTTTACTACATCAGAGACGATGACGACGATGACGAACCAATATTGGTAACACCCGATGTGTTATGAGGGTTATAAACCTTAGATATATTCTCGATAATCTTTAAAGCCTCATCGGTCGTTTTGCACAAAAAATTACCACCCGCGGAAGCATTCAAATAATCTCGTTCATGATCATTAAACCCATTGTAAAAGGTATCTATTTGATGCAATTCCGAAAAATCATGGTGTGGACATTCATGTAACATTTCTTTAAATCGTTCCCATGCCATTGAAAAACTTTCATTATTACGTTGTGTAAACCTTGAAATATCATTTTCAAATGTGTTGTTTTAGATGGTGGAAAAAATTGGTTCACAAACTTAGAGACGAGATCACCCCATGTCAAAATCAAATTTGGCGGTTTTTTCTCGAGCCAAATTTTTCCGGGTCCATCCAACGAGTATGGAAACATCAGCATCTTAAGGGCGTCATGCAGAACATCCTTAAAATTGCTTGTTGCGGTGAGACGATTAAAATTCCTTATGTGATAATGCGGGTTGTCTTTTTCATGACCTCTAAACTTATTTGCTTGCAACATAGAAATTAAACCCGTCTTAATCTCTAAATTCTCTGCAAGGATGGCGGGAATCACAATAGATTCTCCAAAACCCTTGGTGGGTGCTTGAAGCAACTCCATCATAGTACGATTAACCATGGCGACTATTGGTTCTACAAAGGGTTCGACAATTGGAGTTTGTTCTTCAATCAAAGGCTCTTGATTTCCTTGGCTTTGACGACGTTTACGAGCTCGTTTTACTTGATTACGAGTTAGCATAAACTTGACGAAGAATGGGAGGTGAGCAAAGAAGATTCTTTTTGGGTGTTTTGTGGATTTTCAAATATTTTTTTGATTGTTTTTAATTTTTTTTGGATTTTGTGTGTATTCGTAGACAACAATCTACCAAATCTATCATCGAATCAAACTCTTGATTAAAGAATCCTCAAAAGAATGAAAACGATCACGTGGAGTGAACGCCTTCGAATGACTTTTGAACTTTGGTGAAAACCAAATTGTTCAAGAGGGTTTAATCACAAATAAACCAAGCAAATATATATGATACGTAATAATACTTTGGGCGGCAAAACCCTCGATTACCCTTCAATCTCAAAATACTCACAATCAAGCAGAGAAACTAGGCGGCGTGAAGCACTTAAGAGCCTTTTTCTTTAGGGTATATTTTATAATACCCGCCTTATACCCACCTTATAGTTTGTATTTTTCAAAATCGAGCTTCACGAAAGTATTTATCTATTTTTGCCTTTGTCTTTTTGTTTGAGATTCGAATACAATAATTAGGAGATCAAATACCAATTAAGATTGTGTTTGCACACTTTGGAGATATTTTTTATTTGTTGTGATACTTAATATAATATAGTAATACTAGTTCACAAGAAAAACGAAAAAACTGATAATACATATTAGTAGAGTTCTACTAATACAAATACTATTTATGGTTAATATTAAAAACAAAATGACTAATTAATCATGACACACCTCCCTGGCAGAGCGCCAAAATGATTGTGGTAAATTACACCTCTTGTTTAGGAAAACAAAAGAGCGTAAATGAGCGGTAAGTATTAAGTGATGATTTAGAAAAATCAAACACTAATGACCCAAAGGTGAAAGTTCGTTTCCTAAGGAGGTATATGTGTGTGATTAAAATGAAAATATTTTGGATTAATATTGAGAGAAAGAAAGGATGATAAAATAGAATGACGGATACGTGAAAATTATTACTACGACGATTAAATTAAAAACCGTAAAAAGTGCTAAAATAAAAAATTAATTCTAAAATTCCCAAAACTAAATTACCAAAAATCAAATAAAATAAACTAAGAGTTTACAAATGATCAAAACATTTTCAAACCTTTTAATTAATTAAATATTAATTTTTAAATGCTAATTAAAGCCCTAAAAATCCAATTAATTATTAAAAAGCCCTGTTGGGAATAAAATATAGCCAGTTCACTTTAGCGCTGACAAGAGTAAAACAAGCGTTGATAGGAAGAAAACAAACGCTGACAGGTCAAGCGTTGACAAGAAGAAGTCAAGCGTTGATACATTAAAGACAAGCACTGATGGAAAGATTTAGTCTACGCGTATATTATTTCTAGTTTGTTTCTAGTAAAGATAAGTTCAAACATTGTATTTTCTTTAATTATCTTTACCTAGAATAGTTGATACGTAGACTCTTGTACAAGGCTTCTTATGTCTATAAAAGAAGACCTTTAGGTTATTGTTTACATCTTTGTGTGTTCTTGTTTAAGTGTTAATTCCGCATAACACTTAGATTAATTTATACATATACAAAGGTTTCTCTACGTGTATAACTTGATCTAATCTTGTATACACAAAGCTAAATCGATCTAAGTTTGGGATCAACAAGTGGTATCAGAGCTTGTTGAGAAACTTTTGATCTTAAAGAACACAAGAACTCTAAAATCACCAAAACCCTAATTTTAACAAAACCCTAAAAACATCATGTCCAATCCAGAAATAAACCCCTCCTCCTCAAATCCTAGCATCAAGATTCCCATGCTTGATGCAAACAACTTTGAGCTATGGAAGTTCAACTTTGAGCAATATTTGGGAATTTATGACTACACTCTCTGGGAGATTATTGAATATGGAAACACATTCAATAAAGCTGAAAAGATTGCTAATGCCATTTCTACAAGAACTGCTGTTGCTGGATGTCCAGAAGCAGATAAGAAAGAAAAACCTGGTGATGGTAGAGATGTGTCTACTAAAGACATAGCAAAGAGAAGGGTTGATATGAAAACCCTAAACATTATGAAACTCTCTTTGGGACAAGAGAACCCGCATAAATACAAAGGTTATGAATCTGCAAAAGACCTTTGGGCAACTCTTAAAGTTGCATATGGTGGCAATGATGATACTAAGGAAGAGAAGAAGAAGCAACTCATGCATGAGTATGCTGTTTTCAAGGCTCAACCTAATGAGAAGCTTAGCAGTGTAAGAAGTAGACTGCTTGACATTACAAGAAAGCTGTCCTTCATGGGGACACAAGTTGGTGATGTTTACATTATTGGCACTTTTCTTAAAAGCCTTGGTGATGCGTGGAAGATTGAGGCAAGATCTATTCTTGCCAATAACACTCACAAAAGTTCTACTTTTGATGATATCTAAAACAAATTGAGGCTGTTGGAGGATGAAACTCTTTTGGAGCATGGAAGTAAGTCTACTAATAGCAACATGGCCTTCTTCTCACATAGTGAAGGCCAGTTTGATCAGGACTCTTACATGCACCCAGTTACTGGATCAACATGTGTCAACGCTGGAACATATCCTGTCAACGCCTCACATTCAGACGCTGACACATACAAAAGTGATTCTCCAAGAGTTAAGCCTGCTGTATGAGGACCTTGAGCAAATAAGTGATGAGCACTTGGAGGATATGGATATTAAGTGGAAAATGGCTCTTGCTAGTATAAAAGCAAAAAGGTGGAATAGAAGGTTTAAGAAGAAGATGACCTTTAATGCAAAGGACACTGCTGGATTTGACAAATCCAAGGTTGAGTGCTACAATTGTCATCGTATGGGGCACTTCATGAGGGAATGCAGATCTCCAAGAAGATCTGACACTGGCAAACCCTCAAGCCAAATTGTTAAGGCTCAGGATCCTAAGGCCATGGTTGCAGTACAAGAAATTGATGGTATTGGATGGGATTGGAGCTATTTGGCTAAGGATGGGGAAGAGGATAAAGCTTTGGTTGCTGAGATAGAAGAAGAAGAGCATGTTCAATATGCTCTCATGGCACACTCCTCCTCTTCATCAGATAATGAGGTATACGTTGATGATTTTTGTAGTAAGGGTTGTAGCTTAAATACTGAGAAACTTAACAAAGAGGTTTTAAGATTGTTAAGTGATGTGAGTACTGAGAGATGCAAGTTGTCTAACTACCAAATTGCTCTCACTCAAACTAAAAAGATAGTTGAGGAGTACAACAAAATGGAATTTGATCTATAAGATAAAATTAATATCTTAAACCATGATTTAAATGCTAGTAATGATATTAGAAACATCATGGAAAGGGTCAATGCTGATATACAGGCTAAGTTAGATGAGGCCATCAAGAATAAGGGTAATGTTGACCTTAAAATTCAGAGATTTGATAAGGCCGCACAAACCCTAGGAGAATGTGTTAATAAACAAAGGGATCCTAAGGACATGATTGGGATTTGGATGAAAGACTATACTGTGGTTCCACCACCAGCTGGGGACTTCTATGGTGTCCAAAGAAAGGAGTTATCTTGGACTGGTTTACCAGAACTCCAAGAGGACGAATTTATTCCTCCACCAAGAGTCATTACCCTAGTTGAAGAGTATAGACAAAAGTTGACTGACTTGAATGAATGGAAGAAAGCCAACCCTACCTTGTTTGTTAAGGGTGGCTTGTTATGTAAAAGTCCAAATGATTCAACCCCTATTAAGGTAACAAACCCAATCACTGGTAAAACTGTTGACCTTGGCTCAAACACTGTTAGAAAACCTAGCATCAAGTATGCAGAAATGTATAGGAATACTAGGTCACCTAAAAGCAAAGTTAGTAATGATGGAACAGGCTTCTTCTCTTCTAGACCTAGGGTTGTGTCTAGAAAAGCCTGTTACACTTGTGGTAGCTTTTCACATTTAGCATATAAGTGTGTCAACGCTTCCAAGGTCAACGTTGTTAAAAATTCAAACGTTGTCAGACCCAAAACTTATGTGGAGCAAAGTCCACAAGTTGTTAGACGAGCCCCATTCTTCACTAGAGGGTCTAACACTCATGGACAAAGACCATTTCAAAAGACCAATACTTGGTCTAATAGGCAATGGGTTTCTTTAGCAAACCCTAGGTTCAACGCTGACAAGGGTAATTTTAGCGTTGACAAGACCAAATCCAACACTGACAGAAATGTTGCTAGACCTAAATATATGCAACCACAGGGTAAGGGGTCTAAAGCTTCTTCTAGCTTGACATGGAGACCTAAGCAAGATCAAAACCCTAATTCTAATGGGCTTTTTATGACTTGCAACAGATTTAATTATATTTCAAAGGTCATTACAAAACCTATTTGGGTTAACTGGGTATTTCATCCAAAGAGGGATGAACAAGGGGTTGTTATGAGAACTAAGTCTGTTCTTGTTGAACAACCAGATGAATCCAAGTCTGCTAAGGCTTGGGTTCCCAAAGAAAACTAACTTGTTTTCTTTATGTGTAGGGCATTCAAAAATAGGTCAACGATTATGGATATTGGGACAGTGGATGCTCCAGGCACATGACATGGAAGGAAGATTATTTAACTACCTTCACTCCCATTAAGGATGGTGATAAGGTTTACTTTGGAGGCGGATAAGGAACTATCACAGGCAAAGGAATACTTCTCACCAAGAACTTGCGTTTTGAAAACGTGTTTCTGGTAAAGGAACTTGATTACAATCTTTTTAGTGTATCACAAGTTTGTGATAACCAAAATAAAGTTATGTTTACTGATACTGAATGCTTGGTGTTAAGCAAGGATTATAAAATCCCAGATGAGAAATATATTCACTATAGAACACCCAGACATAAAGACATCTATAATGTGAATCTTAATGGAATTAGGATGCATAATAATATGTCATGTTTTTATGCTAAAGCTTCAGTAGATGAGAGTAATCTATGGCACAAGACACTAGGGCACATAAACTTTAAGAATATAAACATGATTGTGAGACTTGGTTTGGTTGATGGTTTGCCTGAAAAGGCTTTCCACAATGAACACTCTTGTGTTGCATGCCTTAAAGGCAAGCAGCACAAGGTCTCATTTAAGTCTAAACAGGTGCACTCTAGTTCTAAACCACTTCACTTGCTGCATATGGACCTATTTGGTCCAACTAATATAGAATGTTTGAATGGTAAATCATACTGCTTTGTCATCACAAATGACTTTTCTAGGTTTACTTGGACTTTCTTTTTAGCTATGAAAAGTGACACTGCTAACACTTTAATTGACTTTATTACCCAGATAGAAAAGAAAACATGTAATTAAGTTAAAATGCTTAGAAGTGACAATGGTGGTGAGTTTAGAAATAATATTTTAGATGATTTTTGTGCCAAGAAAGGGATTACTAGGATGTTTAGTGTTGCCAAAACCCCACAACAAAATGGGGTTGCTGAGAGAAAGAATAGAACCCTAATTGAAGCAGCCAGAACTATGTTGGCTGATGCTCACTTTCCTATAGCTTTTTGGGCTGAGGCTGTGAATATGGCATGCTATGTTCAGAATAGAGCATTGGTCAACAAGATACAGAACAAAACACCTTATGAGTTACTTTGGGGAAGGAAACCTAATATTGGTTTTCTTAAACCTTTTGGTTGTCATGTAGTTCTACTTGATACTAGTGATGCCTTAGGTAAATTTAGTGCAAAAGGTGATGAAGGCTATTTCATGGGTTATTCAGTGCAGAGTAAGGGATATAGGGTTTACCTTAAGAAGGAAAAACGTATACTTGAAAGAGTACATGTTAGGTTTTTAGAGAATGAACCTAGTGATCCTGAAAGTGGTCCAAATTGGTGGTTTGACTTGGAACCTCTATCTAGGACTTTAAATTATATGCCTGTTACTAATCCAGACATTGTGAAGGTAACTTCAAATGTTTTGGAAGAACAAGTTGTTGATGTTTCAGGTACACAGGTTAATGAAGAGGTTGGATCACAAGCAGACAAGTCATCTCCCATACAAGAGTATGTCACTATCCCCATATGGACAAATGCTTTTGCTGCTGCTGCTGCTCGAAAGGAAAATGATGGTCCCCAAGTACCACCAGTTAACAACATGCATGGTCCTTTAGGCACTGACAAAGGAAAATCTGGCGCTGACAGGACAAATTCAGGCGTTGATGGCTCAAACGTTGACAACATTTCAGGCGTTGATAACCCAAACGCTGACAACCAAGGTTCAGGCGTTGATAACACTTTTGAGCATCTTTTCACTTCTAATTTTGTACAAGGTGAACCTTCCAATTTCCATGAAAAGGTTCATCCTAATATTGATGGAAGAGAGTCTGAAGAAGAAGATATTGGCAACTTGGAGAATGATATTGAAGACAACAGACTTTTTGAAGGAGGAGTTCTCACTTCTACTATGAAGAATCATCCCCCATCACAAATTATTGGGGATGTCATGACTCCTGTTCAGACTAGAAGATCTCATCATAATCTTGGTGGATTCATTGCCAATATACACAAGAAGGTTGATACCCCTCTTGTTCAATCATGCTTGTTTGCCTGTTTTCTGTCACAACAGGAACCCAAGAAGATATTTCATGCTCTCAAAGAACCAAGTTGGGTGGAAGCAATGCAGGATGAGCTTCACCAATTTGCAATTCAGGATGTTTGGGAGCTGGTTGATTTTCCCAGGTATGTCAGACCTATTGGGATAAGATGGGTTCTAAGAAACAAGAGAGATGAAAGAGGCATTGTGGTTAGAAACAAGGCACGTTTAGTGTCTCAGGGATATACACAAGAGGAAGGGATAGACTATGAGGAGGTCTTTGCACCAGTTGCAAGGATTGAAGCTATAAGGATATTTCTAGCCTATGCTTCCTGCATAGGCTTTACTGTCTATCAAATGGATGTGAAGAGTGCCTTCCTCTATAGAACAATTGTTGAGGAGGTGTACGTGATGCATCCTCCTGGTTTTGAGGATCCAGAGAATCCAAACAAGGTGTATAGAGACAAGAAGGCTATGTATGGACTTTATCAAGCCCCAATAGCATGGTATGGTACATTTTCCACTTATTTGGTGGAAAATGGATTCAAAAGGGGCACCATAGACCAGACATTGTTTACAAAGAAGGTTGGTAAGGATGTTCTACTTGTTCAGGTCTATGCTGATGATATCATCTTTAGATCCACTAATCTAAAGATGAGTGAAGATTTCTCCAAGCTTATGACAGACAAATTCAAGATGAGTGCAATGGGGGAGATGAACTTCTTTCTAGGGTTACAAGTTCAGCAGAAAGAAGATGGTATCTTCATCTCCCAGGATAAGTATGTAGCAGAGATCTTGAAGAAGTTTGGCTTTTCTCCACATGAAAAGAGGGCTACTACTCCTATGGATAGTGTACACCCTTGGGGAAAGATTGGAGATGGAAAAGATGTGGATGTCAGGCACTATAGATCAATGATTGGTTCATTGATGTATCTCACAGCCTCCAGACCTGACATCATGTTTGCTGTGTGTGCATGTACACGCCATCAAGTGACTCCCAAAGAATGTCACCTTTATGCTGTCAAGAGAATCTTTAGGTACCTTAGATGCTATCCAGATCTTGGCTTGTGGTACCCAAAGGATTCACCATTGGAGCTTATTGCATATTCAGACAGTGACTATGGAGGTGATAAGTTTGATAGAAAATCCACAACTGGTGGATGTCAGTTTCTTGGGAGCGGATTGATATCTTGGCAATGCAAGAAAAAAACAGTGGTGGCCAATTCTACAACTGAAGAAGAGTATGTAGCTGCAGCTGGTTGTTGTGGACAAGTCTTATGGATTCAGAACCAGCTGTTGGATTATGGGTATAATTTCATGCATACCAAGATATTTGTTGACAATAACAGCACTTTATGCATTATTAAGAATCCTGTACATCATTCTAAAACAAAACTCATAGAAATTAGACACCATTTTATAAGGGATTGTTTTGAAAAGGGTTTAATACAACCAGATAGGGTTGACACAGAAGAAAATGTGTCTGATTTATTAACTAAACCTTTTGATGCTGGAAGGTTTCAATACTTGGTAACAAGTATTGGAATGATCAATCTCACTTAAAAATGTGTTTTGGGGTCTTTTTGTAAAAGTATGTACAGGATAATGCATTGTTATTGGTCTTTTTGAGGATTTAGATTTTGCACTATATTTTTCTAACACTGACAAAGGTTATCTTAACACTGATAAGTGTTATTGTGACGTTGTCAGCAATATATTTGTCTAACGCTGACAAAGGTTTTCTTAACGCTGACAAGTGTTATCGGGACGTTGTCAGCAACAATGTTAGTTTTGTGGTTTTTTAATCTAAATGTGCAGATGGTGTTAGCATTATACCATTAGATACAGAGTTGCTTATGGATCCTTGGGGAGTCATTTGAGCATGTTTTTATTTATGGATGATGGTTGGAATTTTCTATTCCTATCTTGACATAAATTTTTTATGTTCATGCATATTTTTGGGCAACATATGTATCACAGTTTAAGGGGAGGTTTTAGGAACCTTTAGGATTTTTGGGTATCCTTATGATACTCTTATCACAAAACTAGATTGTTTCCATAGGTGAGTATAAGTTAGTTTTACTAAATCATGAGGCACTGTAGCATGCAAAGTTGATATACTATGCATGCTGCCAAGACATTTTTGGCCTAGAATTGGTTGTGGTCTATTGGGAGACTTGGGAATAATTTTATCATGGGTTTTACCTGGGAGTAACAAGGAATTTTATGAGATAACTTAGTTGTTAAGAGTTTTGGTTAGCAAGGGACACTAGAGGATTGTTATGTCTATCTTGCATAAGCAAGTGTGCATAACTGGACAGTGCTTGCCGCCCTAAAAAAATTATCAACATATAGGTTATTTTCACTAGGATAAATTACTTTGTTTAGGTCCTTTTTCATTTTTAATATTTTTATTTTTGGACGCTGACAAGTATTTTTCCAAGCGTTGTTGTGACCAATTTAGACACTGACATGGCTTTAGCAAACGTTGACAAGAATATAGCTGTTGGGCGTTGATAGGTTATTTTTGACCGTTGTCACTCATTGGGACCTACCCAGTTGTTACTTTTTGACGAATTTTTGGGCCGTAATTTTGGGAGTAGATAACTTTCAATTAATGCATGAGATAACTTATTTTCTTTTCAATATTTTCATGATTATATTTTGAAACTAGTTGCCTCATTTTTGACCAATCACATGCATATTTCTCTCCTATATATTTGGCTCCTATTTTTAAACAGGGTACCTATCATTCTTGTCTAACAAAATTTTATCCTATACTTCATCTTTATCAATTATTCAAACAGCTTTCAACAATGGCACCAAAATTTAAACCAAGTGATTTGGTATTGGGATTCAGAAGTCAACATAACATGATAGCATATTTAGAAGCTGATGATACTCTGTTTCCCCAATACACACAGATGGTGGCGTATTTGAATGCATCCCCAATTAGGTATGCTCTTTCTCATGCTCCTCTCATCTCTGTCACACATATTAAACAGTTTTGGAACACTGTAAGTTCCTCAACAGTTAATAGAGTGACTACATTATCATCTATTGTTCATGGGCGTACATGGGTGGTTACCGAAGCCTTGGTTCGCCAGGCTTTGCATCTTGATGATGCAGATGGTATAACCATCCTTCCCATTAATGAAATTGAACAAGGACTAAGGGCTTTGTGTTATCCTTTCCCTGATGAGGGAACTTTAAACAAATATCAAAAACAGGAGTTTCCCCCAGCCTGGAAGTACCTAATACATGTCCTCTTGCAATGTTTGAGTCCCAAGTGTACTGCACACAATGAGATTAATAGATCCATTGCTAGTGCTATTGTGTGCATTGCTACTAGACAAAAGTTAGTTATTCAAAAATGATTTTTGAGGGCATGTGTAAAAACAAAGGGAGTAAAATGACTTTAGCTTATCCCAGATTTTTACAAATGGTTTTTGATGTCAAAATTACTGCACAAGGGATCATGATGATTTTTATGAGATCCCTGTGCAAAAGAAAGCTATTTTTACAAAGATGAATTCACCCCCTCACCGTGACTTACCCCTCACCCCAGCTATGATTGCTGTTATTGAAGCAGCACAACCCCAACTAGACCCACAACCCCAACTTGACCCAATACCTAAACCTTTACCATCACCTCAACACATGTAAATTGACCAAGAACCCTTCGACGCTGACACATTAAATGTTGGCGTTGACACACCTAATCCAGACGCTGACACCATACCTTCACAGACCCAAACACCCCTTAACCAACCTACATCCACCCAATCCACATCCTCTTCTACCCCACCATAATATAGGTTGCAAAAATGCCAAAGGACTACTGGAGTGTTCTCCCCTAGTGGTCCTAGCCATGTAGCAGAGAGAACCACCACCACAAGTGTGGTTGGTGCTATGGATGAGGCTGGGACTATTGGTTCTGGCTTAGATGCTGGCCAAGACAGTCCTAACATCTTTAAGACCTCATCCATGCCCCATGAATCTAACTTGGGAGGTCAAATACCCATTTTAGAGGAGGGCAGATTGGAACCAATGACATTAATGGAATTGACGGCTGTCTGCATTAGCTTGCAAAAGCAAAATGCAGACTTGGTACAAATTGTTAGTACACAAGGCCTTGAACTCAAGCAATTGAGGGAGAGGATTGTTATTTTGGAAGATGCTAGCACCAGGCGTGGGATGGAGGAATCTTCCAAAGGGGAGGATGAACAGATAAATGTGAGTGATAAAGGCTCACATGATGGTGAATCTTTGGGTGTTGCTGAGGCCCTAACTAATTTGAAGAAGCAACCAGGTTTTGTTAGATCTTTGGTAACTCCTAAAAACATAGATTTGTCTTTTACAGACATGTTGGAGCAAATTACAAGAGGCGCTGAGACAGGTAATTTGGGCGTTGACAAGCAAGATTTAAACGCTGACACACCAAGCGCTGACATGAGCAAATTGGGCGATGACAAGACAAATTTGAGCATTGACAGACCAGCAGATGAGGTTGATGTATTCCAGTCATCATCCATCATCAAAGAAGTTTCTCCACATGTATTACCATCTTCTTTACCCATAATTGATCCATTAGATAAGGGTAAAGGAATCATGGTAGAGGTAGAAGTTCCAAAGGATGCAGCACAGGTTGAGTTTGATAGAAGGTTAGCTGCACAAATTGTGGAACAAGAAAGAAAGAAGGTTGGTGAATCACCTTTTGTTGTCACTTCAGAAGAAAAAGAAGGAACTGATGAAGCTAGTTCAGACTCAAGTGTGATGATAATAGAACAACCAGAAAGACTTGAGTATATTAATGATTTGGCAAGAGAGAAGTTGAATGAGTTGAAGTTGCAAGTAGATTTTGATATGCCAGAAGTTGTTCAGATGTACCATGCTTAGGAAGATAGGTGTATGGAGAATCCACATTTGACTATTTCAGACCAGATATGGGGTTTGGAGATTCTTCTAAGAGTACAAAAAGACTGCAAGGTAATTCTGAAACACAAAGCTAGAAATATTCTCTCAATGTTGAAAAGGGATAGAAGGGAGTTGTACTACATGCTACTCAGATGTCATGGAATAGGATGGACTTATAAGAAATTGATTGGATTGTCATTTGAAGAGTTGGAGTTCAAAGCTTATCCCATTTGGGCAAGAGTGCAGGAAGAAAACACTCTAAGGCTTCTTTCTGATGAAAGGAAAGAAGAACTTGCAGAAGAGATGGAGCTTAAGAAGGAAATGATGGTTCCCAGACCTTTGAAGAAGGGAGTGTCTCTTAAGTTTCCTAAAGATATGGATAGATTGATGCCTAGTGAAGCTGTTATAAGAAGGAGCATCAAGCTCTCACTATTGGAAGATTCAGATATGGTACAAGTGTTACCTCTTGATTCCAGAAACCCTATTATAAGCTATGAAGAAGATGAATGTGGGTTTTGGAAGATTGGCAGGTATGGGAAAGAGGTTCACACTTTTACTACACTTATATATCTCTTTGCAAGTTTTGATAGAGAAGACTTGGTAGACCTTTGGAGGTTGTTAGAGGCCAAGTATAAGACTGAAGCTCCTACTTCAGTCAATGGAATAAAACTGTGGTCAACGTTCAAAAGAATGTGTGGACCAAGAGATGAAGATCCTGTTTTTTGGAAGGATCTTGAAGATGACCTCAGTGGTCTTCAATGGCGTTTGTATTCAGCTACTGGTGTATATTATTTGAGGTCTACAAAGTTTGCTGAGTATCTACTTGTAGATGGTCAGTATTCCATGTCCAAGTAAGTCTTGGAGAAGATGAAGACAACATAGCTGGAGATTGATTATTCAAGTGACGTGGCCAAAGATTTAATCAGACATATTTATTACCAATATGAACAAGTTTGTAAGATTCCTCCTAGTTCTTAATTTTTATTCAGAAACTTGATTACTACAGTAGATATCAAGTTTAGGGGAGAATTGTTGGGAATAAAATATAGCCAGTTCACTTGAGCGCTGACAAGAGTAAAACAAGCGTTGATAGGAAGAAAACAAACGCTGACAGGTCAAGCGTTGACAAGAAGAAGTCAAGCATTGATACATTGAAGACAAGCACTGATGGAAAGATTTAGTCTACGCGTATATTGTTTCTAGTTTGTTTCTAGTAAAGATAAGTTCAAACATTGTATTTTCTATAATTATCTTTACCTAGAATAGTTGATACGTAGACTCTTGTACAAGGCTTCTTATGTCTATAAAAGAAGACCTTTAGGTTATTTATATATAAGTTTTCATACGTTAGACACTTTCATTGTAAGCAAGTTTGTTATCATTAATCTAGTGAAAGTTTGTTTACATCTTTGTGTGTTCTTGTTTAAGTGTTAATTCCGCATAACACTTAGATTACTTTATACATATACAAAGGTTTCTCTACGTGTATAACTTGATCTAATCTTGTATACACAAAGCTAAATCGATCTAAGTTTGGGATCAACAAGCCCAAATAAAGATTTTCACTTTGTAAACCTTAAAAGGACTTAATTAGAATAAAAACTATTTTTATGAAATTTTAAACTAAGGAAAACTATTTTTAAATGATTAAAATCTATTAAAATATTAAAATAAATCTAAAAATTAAGAAAATTATGCTAAAATTAATCTAAAAGTTTTAAAAATCCTATTTTAAGGTATTTGACCTAAGAAAAATATAAAAGTTGCAAAAATGTGAAAAATGAAATTTAATAATAAAATAATATTAAGATATTATTAAATATCCAAAAATTATAAAAAATTCTAAAAACTTGCAAACTAGTTTATTTAAAAATGAAAGTGAAATTACCAAAATACCCCTATTGGTCCCCCAAATGGGCTAAAATTAAAAACAACCTATGTTAATGGGCTTTTTGGCCCAATAAGATGAAACTTAACCAAATAATTTGAAAATCACTAGTCCAGCTTTAAATTCAATTCTAAACACAAAAGTCTAAAGGCCCAAAAGCTGAAAGTGAGCTTATCAAAGCTTAATTGTACACAGATTATTCTTAATGGGCTTTTTGGCCCATTAAGCTATAAGCCAATGCCATAAGCTCAGATTTGACACACAACCTTCTTTTAAGATGCCTAAGAGATATGTGAAAAGAAATTTCAAATAAGCTCAACCAATAAGTCAGAAATAAGCAAAGTAAAATTTCACTAAAAGACAAGATAGTCGACTTGGAGTTCTAGACCACCTCAGACCTTGAAATAAGTTGCAAAAGACTGTAAATGACTTAATTAAGAATAATCAATAAATAAAAGTTCAATAAGCCAAGCCAAATAAGCTTAATAAGCTGATAAGCACTTATGTAAAAGTCAAAGTAATTGGTTTTCTAGTCAAAGCTCAAAATCAACCCCTCAAATGCTACAGTATGAACAAATGGGTAAAATAAGTAAACCCTATTACAAAATTAAAGTTGTTGCAGGTTTAAATAAGCTAGAACAGCTTATTGATAAGCACAATGTAAACTAACACTAGCAGTGGCTAGCAGCTAGGGAAAGGAGTTCCCACTGCTTTGACTATTTGACTTGCAAATTTAAAGAGATCTAGTTGGATTCAATGGAAAACAAAGGCACCCTTACAACCAGTAAGTTGTAAGGAGTTAATATCAATCAAGAAATCATAAATTGGTTCAGCCAATAAGCACAGAATAAGCAAACAGTCACCAAATATAGCATATACCTTGAAAATAAGCAGTTAAGACAAAATAAGAAGTTTAAGCATGAATAAGCCAACCAAATTGAACCATATGCATATAAAAACTATAATAAAGTCGAATAAGCACAATAAAACTAGTTTCAGACACTGGATCAAAGATTAGAAGCAGATTCAAGCTTATGCAGTTATTGATGAACAAAGGCAAATTCCAAAATCCTTTTGCTGATCTAAATGAACACCAGTCTAATTTTAAACCCTTATATCCCTTTCCCTGGTTTTGTTAACTAAAACATAGCACTTGTTAACCCTAGTCTACCTTTAGATCTAGGTGTCCCTAAAATTTTAGCCAATTTTACCAAGTATTTCAGATTTTATGTGTAACAATCCGTCAATTTATGATTGATATTTTATTCTCAAATATTATTTGAAAATATTATTTTAATGATACAATATGAACTCACTTATTTTTGGGAAGAAATTTGGATTTACATATGGAAGTAGCATCGACTACGTCTAAACCGGAGGATTCAACGTTACGTGCTTACGTTTACATACACCGTCCTTGGTGACAGTCCGACATTTCAGAAAATAAATTTGTCCGTGAATATTATTTTGGAGTTTTAAATTTGTGTTAGTTCATAAACTCACAAATTTACGAGAAGAGATTAGGACATACGATTTTATTTTAACGTCCTTTACGACTAAACCGGAAACCTTAGGATTACGTATTTACGTTTTCGAACTCCGTTTTTGATGAGACAATTTTTATTGGATTCGTTTTGTGACGTTGATTCATAATTCATAAAAACATTTTTCGTAAAACGACCCGAGGGCACGCAAATCGAGGAAACTAGAATCGAGGAGTACCCGTAAATAAATGGGGATGAGACAAGTGGGACACTTGTCCCACCCCCACTCAAACCGGCCACATTAAGCTACCATCACATGAGGTGTCAAAACCTCACAACAAACACAACACATGTCTTAACTTAGCTTACAAAGTAAGCTAAGACTTCACAAAACCATGAGCTACCTCACACTTTCTCATTTCACCATGCAAACCACTCACACACACTCTCTCTAACCTCATTTTGGCCGTCCCTTCCTCAACCAAAAACACCCAATATGATCTTGATTCCACCACAAAATCTTGTGTTATTTACACATATGTTGAAGCCACTTTGAAACCCTATTGATTGGTGGTGCTCATAACATCCAAGAAGGAGTTTTCATGGAGTGGTAGGGCTGATTTTCCACAAGGTATACATGAAGAATGGTGGTCATGAAGAAGGTATTGGCTAAGCACAAGTTTCTCCATCCAAATCCATGTCAAACTCATAACCTACATCAAGTTGGTGGTATAAAGATTGTCCTCCTCAACTTCTTGTTATTTTGATTATGTAAACATGTATTTTATTTCCTATTGTATATATTTATGATGATTATCTGATGATAAAAATGTTATGTGGGGATTTGTTGTTGATAATCATGGATAAAAAGGTGAAAAACCATAAGAAACAAGGTTAAAATCTTGGTTAAATTTGATGGCTGTATAAAACAGTAAAGAAGTAAGTCATAAACTGATAAAATGATGAAGTGGAATAGATTTACAGTAAGCTATGGGTCTTGTACACATGTGAGAGTTGGCCATGCAATGAAATCAAAATAATGAGTGAGATATGATCAAAACAAGTTTAGGATATAAATCTGAAGTTACTGTTTTGGACGATTTTTAGAAAATACTTAAAGGATGATTCAACAGTAGTTATAGTAGAGTTAAATGTAGCACATATCATGTAGTTTATGTGATAAATATTTGAGCTTCTATCTCCATATAGAACTCAAGATATGACAGTTTTGGTGAAGATGAAGTTAAAAATCAGATTTTTGGAAATTAAAGAATAATACTATTATATAAGCACTCACATTTTAATATATAAAATGTAAAATAAAAACCCACTAACTTATAAAAATTATTTATATAAATATATATAAAAGTTTAATCAAATGGATAAATTATATAAATGGTGGTGAAATAATGTTTATAAGTAATAAAAACTATAAATATGATTTTTACGACTTTTTCGGCTATTGCTGTAAAATTAACGTTTTTGTTAAATAAAACTTAGATGGTTGGACCCGTCTCATGAAAACTTTATAAAACTTATATACTGATGTATAGATAACTAAGACAAGTAAAAACCGATAAAACCCGAACTATAAGAAATACGGACATTAACGAGCTAAGTAAACATAGTGGACTAATACTTGAGCTAATAATTGGACTAAATGAGATATAAAGAACTTATTGGGCTTAACCCATTTAGGCCCAACTTGGAAAGTATACATACTGATAATATAAGTACAAAATGGATTCAAACAAGTTAAATAACTTATAATAAGTTTATTGGACTTAAAACGTGTAAATAGGTAAAACTAGTAAACTAGTATAAAAGTTATCGACATATAACACTAAAATGAGTAAATGAGGATATGTAAACCCACTTGATCATCATATATATATAATCATCATATGTATACATAATTGATATTTTTATAAAGTCATTGGACATGAGTCTAAGACGAGTATTATTTGTCTAGGTTTCCGTGATTGAAGCACGTACCGTACATCCAAATCGCCGATAATCGTCTTCCCACATCAACGTGAGTTCATAGCCTCGCACTCTTTTAAATGTTTTATAAATGCTTTATAAACCCGCGAAGGAGATAACATGTTAGTTTTTATAAAAGTTTGGACACCATTTGTCCCGATTGTTTGTTTATTGATTTTGGACCCGAATGATTGAATGACCCGATTGTATGACCCGATAAATGATTAATGGACCCGATAGATGAAATTAAATGGATTATTAAAGTTAGGTTATGTCACTAAAAGTCCCATTAGCATGAATTGTGAACTACCAGGAGTTGGTAGACGCTTATGCATTTAATAGTAATATTTGGGGACAATCACCCCAGTTCGCGCCTTGACGGTTGATCCCTGTCGTGCCACATTGATTGGTAAGCGAATTAATGTATGAGAAGATTTCAATAGCGTGACCTTTGTGACGACACGCTACTTTAGATGGGCAAAATTGGTATCGGGTTAGCTACCCGTTTTGGTTTAGTAAGGTAACAATGTCATGCGGCTTATAATAATCCAAAAACTTAACGAAATACTACTAGACGCTCCGAATTACGAGGTATTGCCTGACTAGCAATACAGGGTCATACTATTGATATTATGTTTGTATTTTGGTTTTCATAACCATATTCATATAACGGTTTTTATTTGATTTTCATACAACGTTATAAGACGTATTGTATGATATTTTTGCGACATTGGCTCGTATAATGATTTTTAAGGCAAATGCCTATATTATGATTTTCGATAAGGATTTGTATAAAATGACTTTGGCTATTTTATGGCCCATTACAAAGATTTGTATAAAATGATTTTGGCTATTTTACGGCCTATTACAATGATTTGTACGAATTGATTTTTGGTACTAATTTTATACCAAATTTATATTGATGGATTTTATTAAACTCTATGAATTCACTCGGCGTTATCGCTGACCCTTTTCTTTAACATGTTTTATCTCAGGTACTTGAAGGTAATTCTCGGGAAGACGACAAGAATTCATGGCCCGCACCTAAACTATATTTTCCATTCAAATACTTTGTAAAACTTTGTATGAAATGTAATGACTTGGGACCGATGTAACTTTGATATTTATGAATGGAAATGATTTATTAATAAACGACGCGATTTTTATGCGTTGTCTATGATGTGAGTAATGTGCTATCCCGTAACACCAACTAGTCTTCCGCTGTACTGAGTTGTATAAATTTGGGGGTGTTACAGTTTGGTACCAGAGCTCTCGTTATAGAGAACGAAAGATTTTTAAAACCAAGGTTTTGAATAAAACATTTCAAAATCTTTTAACTATAAACATTATTCTAAAAATGTCTAAAAATCTTTTGACTATAACGGTGCCGAAGAATTCCCGAGTTACCGACAAGGCCAAGGCTGAGAAGTGTTATTTTAATATATATATAACTTGGATTATATATATATGATGCAATTTTATTACATGATTGTTTGATGATTATTTTGATTTTTATACGAGGTATTTATACGACGTCGATTGTCACAAGAAATCCTAATCCCCTAGTAAATTAATCGAAGCTATTCTCGTAGGAATTCTAGCTATCCTAGATCTAAACCAAGTTGTGGATATTCATGATCCCAACAAATGGTTGATATTCGTAGGAATGTAGATATTAGTTGATTGTGATATTGAAGAAGAATTGGCGAGATTAAATCTGATATCGATGTCATGACGATCTTTCCTTATAGAGTGGAGTTTGACAAAACGTTACCACCTGGAAAAGTGTCATCTGATTCGTTGTCATCCAATTCTTAAATTGAAATCGAAAGGGTGAATGTTGCACTTGAGGCTGTCATTGGAACCATTACCCAAAAGCCTCATGCCACTAATACCTTTCCGAGAAGTCTAGTTGAATGATCAAGTCATTTCATATTAATGACTCATTTGATAATTGTTGTGGTAAGAGCTAATAGGATTGGAATTAAGTATTGATCGTATCAAGCTTTTATTACCCTATTAAGGTTTATGAATAAGATTGAAAGTATTGGAAAATGAGGTAGAATATCGAATTGAGTATAAATTGGTTAAAACTTGAATAAAGTAAAATTTAACCCGTATGGAATATGAGATTGTTAATATAAGTCGTTAAGTTATTTGATTGAATTATGAGGTTTTAAATGATTTTTGATTTGTGTTAAGGGTTGTTCCTAGGCCATTGTCCACTAATGAGGATGCCCAGTGTCCAATAAATAAATTGAAGAAATCTTCTTCTGAATTGGGACAGATGGATCTTCCGGGACATGTGGAACACCTAATGACTCTTGTAGATTAGTATTCATTGTGGTATCTTTTAAAAATCCCTAACTTAACTGAGATATCAGTTGGTAGGATGGGTTTTGTAAATTGTATGACATAGTGACACGTAATGTGTTACGGTACAATTTGACTTGTTTGTGATTAATGAAAAGACAACCTTTGATTGCTAAATTCTACATGTATCGATGTTATCTATCTTTTATTGCTTCATCCTAATGATCACATTAGTGATGTAACCATTGAACGAGTACTCATCTCGAATTGAGTTACGTTGTGAATCATTCTTCGTGAGTGCCATCGAGGTCATGAACCTCATGATTATTTGGCTAAAGTTCATTTCCTATCATATCGTAGTTAGTTCTCGGTGAACAACTCTTCATCACTCTTTTGCAGATCACACATTATTTTTATAAAGTTAAAACGGTATCCTTTGAGAAAATTTAATTTTTATCACAATAAGGATTATTCAAAGTGAGATTTATAAGTGATTGATATCAAAATGAAGTTATTTATGAGACGCTTTGGAAAACTTAATTGTTTTCATAACAAAGAAAATCTTGTAAAGTTATTTTTGATTCTTATCTAAGAATTAAGCATGAAAATGTTTTTATTATAAACATGATGATAAAATTTTGACGAACTGAGTATTGCATCGTTAATCTTGAAATTGTATATAGTTGCGCGCCTACATGCAATTTGGAATGGACTATGCAAGGCTGATTAGTAGTCACCATAAAACTAATGAATAAACACTATATTTTCTTTGAAGATTGTGAAAGAATAAATTTTATGAGATCTGCAAGAAGTGAAAAATAGGGACATAGTGTTAGGGACACCTACATGTGTGCCTGTAGCATCTATTCTTTTGAGTCGAATTTACTCATCTGTGGAAATTGTCTTATTTGACAATCAACAATTCTTTCTTGTCTAATTCTTCCGTAGTGAGATTCTTAGGAAAAGTATCTGATTACCGAGTGTTGATACCCGACTGGATGTATTGACGTTCTTATCATTTCTTTTGATTTGATTTCATTTGAATGACCTGGGTAACGATCCGAGGAGCTTTCGAATGCGTACTCAAATTATGAAAACATGGGATATATTCATATTCGTTAAATGTTTTCATCCGTATTTGATTTGAAATTCTCTCTCATAGATTATGCGTTGACCTTACTCTTTTAATAGTAGTTGTGTATCCTAATATCCCTGAATTAGTGAAGGATTATGAATTATTATTAGTCTTTTGAGAAGTTCACATCTTGTCGACGGCAATGAAACTGGAAAGTTGATAGTGCCAGTAGAATGGATTGATTGATTATGACGAGACGACATTGTCTTAATTGATGGGAACTCGAATAAAATTCCCCTAAATGATAAGATGTTGATTATCAAAAGTGAACTAAATAATTCTTGATGGATGATTTTATCCTGCATTTAGACTTAAAAGTATACCGTGAATGGTTATGAACTAGTTATAGATATTGTAATCTAGAAGAACTTAATATGAATTTATTAAAAGATGTTTATCTTATCTGAAACTTTAGGAAGTATTTGTTGATGAATTACCTAGACTTTCGCCATTAAGGCAAGTTGAAATTGGTATTGATTATATTCCCGGTGCTGCACTTGTGGCTTGTACACTGTACGTCAGCACCATCTAAATTAAAGGAATTACCGTACAACTGAGAAAGTTGTCGGAGAAAGATTTTATTATACCAAGCCTGTCATCCTGAAGAGCTATGGTGTTGTCTTTCCTTATATTTATAGATTACTGTGACTGAGTAAATTGACAATCGAAAACGATATCCATAACTCGAAATGGAAGAATTGTTCGATCATTTACAAGGTTCTAGCAAATTTGATCCACGGCATGGTTATCATCAACTTAGCATCTGCGAAGAAGATTATCTCTTCCAATTACTACATCCGGTACTTGTAATGAATGTTATGAGTTTCACGTGATGTCGTTTGGATTGACCAATGCACATGTAGCATTCATCAATTTGGTGAATCACATGTGTAGGCTGTGATTTGATAAATTCATGCTTGAGATCATTAAGGACCAATTGTTTGTATATAAGAATGATAATGAGTTAATAATTAGTTATAAATTGCCCTGAATTGGCCGAACGATAAAAAACATGTACCTTGAATAATTAACACGTGATTAAAGACTTGAACCTTTACATGATTTAACCATGTGATTAATAGATGATGGAATATAAATTGACTCTTCAAAAATTAAGAGCCCTTTTAAGACTTTGGATTTTACCAAAAAGAAATGGAAATATGTTTTGACAAAGGATTTTAAGGGATTATTCCCTTATACACAAACCATTTAACTAAACTTCTATTTAGGGGTAAATGTTTGTGTATACCTCCAGATAACTTAAAAAGGATTGAGGAAAACCATTTATACCATAACCTGAAAACTTAAAACGACAATTTTTGCTTTTCAACTAAGAAAACTTTGACCAAAGTATAAACAAAAACTTTTCAAATATTTACGAATCTTATTAATTATTTTCGATAAATCAACAAAAATCGTGTTAATTAAATTCAAATTTTATTTTGGACATACTGAGAAAATTTAAAAAACTTCTTGTGTTTACGTTTCATAAAAATTAAATATTTATTTAATTAATTATAATAATTATCGACGCTTTAGACGATGGATTGAGTAAAACGGATAAAAATGATAGTAAAGACGAAACTAAAACATAGAAGATATGAAGAAAGAATTTTGAATAAATATGGTTATGATATTTATTTCATCAGAAAGGTGAACGTAATTACCAACGCATAATATAGAAAGAATATCTGAGTGAATTGTGGACATGATGATTATATCATCATGAGAAGTGAATATAGATACCGACGCATTATGTAGAAAAGATAAAGAACCAATTAGGATGTGTTCCTTAATAATGAAGGTACAAAATAATTTGCCGAACGATATAAAAATAAACAATGATTGTTAAAAGGATAATATAGATAATAAAAAGGGGTTCACGACTAATATGAACCATTAAAGATTTAGAAGTCGATGGCGTTAAAATGTATAAAAGACCACTTGTGATTGTCTAAATATGGAGATTGTGAGATATAGTATGTTGGAATTTGTAAGTATAAGTATTCTATTTATGTCATTTTTGACTAAAAGTATCTTTGTCTAAAGAAGTTGTACTGATGGCAATTATGAAGGTAGACATCGCCTCATACATTAGTAAACGTCTAGCTATTGCAAAGGTCATCATCTGAATTTGATTCGATTTGGGTCATCGTCGACAGACTGACCAAATCTGCTAATATCATTCTCGTTAATGATAGAATCTTGAGGAAGAAATAGACTCTTTTATTTAAAAGAGATATGTAAACATAGTGTGCCTGTATCGATCATCTATATATCAAGATCCTCGCTTCGCATCGAATTTCTAGAGATTTGCTCAGAAGTCATTGAGAACGAACCTTGATGAGAGTACTATGTACCACCCCAATCGAAGGGACGAGGTAAAGTAACGATACAAAATACTATAAGCGCTGTTTTATGTTTGAATGATTGACCTTTGGTAATAGACCGTAAAATCGTTTTCCTTTGGAAGGATTATCATTGATAATTATCGTATTAGGATCGAGATCGAATCTTGTTAGGATCTAAATATTAGAGCATCTGTAAGCAAGAGTTGAGGTGAAGACACCCGACATACACCCATTGTGAGTTGGACATGTCTTTTAGGTTTAAGGTTTCCTATAATGGCGAACCTCACCTTACAAAATACCCGACCCGCGAGATCTGAAATGATTGTTGAAATTAGGATTTGATTATTAACTGCCGATAGTGGGCAAGAGGTTATGTGAATGTGAAATGTAGATCTTGAAGTGCCAAATGGGTAGCGAAGTTATGCCAAAATTTTTAACCTTGGTAAAATGAAATTCATGATCTGACAAATCATGGGATATAAGTCCCCGTTGTATGAGACCATTGAGATGGTATAAAAGATTGGTTTGAAAGGCATATAAGCTGGATCTACCCTAGGACTTCAAAGACTGCGTGAATTATGTTTCGTATATCGAACTTGATGGAATATCTATCAAGTGAAATTCTGATTATTCTTAGTAAAGCTTAGATCGGCGAAAAGTTGCATTCATCAGAAACCCGTGAATATCATGGATAGAGAAAGTAAGTCAACATTTAGCCTGATCTTATTCCCGTAGTTATGTTTGATGAAACTCGCGTATTGTAACGAATTGCACTTGTGAGAAAAGACCGAATGTGGAGGAAATACCCACATGGCTTTAAGTCTATAAGAAGCGAGTAGTAAGGTAAGATGATCTTTGGGGACAAAGATCCTGTTTAGGGGTAAATGCTGTAACAATCCGTCAATTTATGATTGATATTTTATTCTCAAATATTATTTGAAAATATTATTTTAATGATACAATATGAACTCACTTATTTTTGGGAAGAAATTTGGATTTACATCTGGAAGTAGCATCGACTACGTCTAAACCGGAGGATTCAACGTTACGTGCTTACGTTTACATACACCGTCCTTGGTGACAGTCCGATATTTCAGAAAATAAATTTGTCCGTGAATATTATTTTGGAGTTTTAAATTTGTGTTAGTTCATAAACTCACAAATTTACGAGAAGAGATTAGGACTTACGATTTTATTTTAACGTCCTTTACGACTAAACCGGAAACCTTAGGATTACGTATTTACGTTTTCGAACTCCGTTTTTGATGAGACAATTTTTATTGGATTCGTTTTGTGACGTTGATTCATAATTCATAAAAACATTTTTCGTAAAACGACCCGATGGCACGCAAATCGAGGAAACTAGAATCGAGGAGTACCCGTAAATAAATGGGGATGAGACAAGTGGGACACTTGTCCCACCCCCACTCAAACCGGCCACATTAAGCTACCATCACATGAGGTGTCAAAACCTCACAACAAACACAACACATGTCTTAACTTAGCTTACAAAGTAAGCTAAGACTTCACAAAACCATGAGCTACCTCACACTTTCTCATTTCACCATGCAAACCACTCACACACACTCTCTCTAACCTCATTTTGGCCGTCCCTTCCTCAACCAAAAACACCCAATATGATCTTGATTCCACCATAAAATCTTGTGTTATTTACACATATGTTGAAGCCACTTTGAAACCCTATTGATTGGTGGTGCTCATAACATCCAAGAAGGAGTTTTCATGGAGTGGTAGGGCTGATTTTCCACAAGGTATACATGAAGAATGGTGGTCATGAAGAAGGTATTGGCTATGCACAAGTTTCTCCATCCAAATCCATGTCAAACTCATAACCTACATCAAGTTGGTGGTATAAAGATTGTCCTCCTCAACTTCTTGTTATTTTAATTATGTAAACATGTATTTTATTTCCTATTGTATATATTTATGATGATTATATGATGATAAAAATGTTATGTGGGGATTTGTTGTTGATAATCATGGATAAAAAGGTGAAAAACCATAAGAAACAAGGTTAAAATCTTGGTTAAATTTGATGGGTGTATAAAACAGTAAACAAGTAAGTCATAAACTGATAAAATGATGAATTGGAATAGATTTACAGTAAGCTATGGGTCTTGTACACATGTGAGAGTTGGCCATGCAATGGAATCAAAATAATGAGTGAGATATGATCAAAACAAGTTTAGGATATAAATCTGAAGTTACTGTTTTGGACGATTTTTAGAAAATACTTAAAGGATGATTCAGCAGTAGCTATAGAAGAGTTAAATGTGTCACATATCATGTAGTTTATGTGATAAAAATTTGAGCTTCTATCTCCATATAGAACTCAAGATATGACAGTTTTGGTGAAGATGAAGTTAAAAATCAGATTTTTGGAAATTAAAGAATAATACTATTATATAAGCACTCACATTTTAATATATAAAATGTAAAATAAAACACTAACTTATAAAACTTATTTATATAAATATATATAAAAGGTTAATCAAATGGATAAATTATATAAATGGTGGTGAAATAATGTTTATAAGTAATAAAAACTATAAATATGATTTTTACGACTTTTTCGGCTATTGACGTAAAATTAACGTTTTTGTTAAATAAAACTTAGATGGTTGGACCCGTCTCATGAAAACTTTATAAAACTTATATACTGATGTATAGGTAACTAAGACAAGTAAAAACCGATAAAACCCGAACTATAAGAAATACGGACATTAACGAGCTAAGTAAACATAGTGGACTAATACTTGAGCTAATAATTGGACTAAATGAGATATAAAGAACTTATTGGGCTTAACCCATTTAGGCCCAACTTGGAAAGTATACATACTGATAATATAAGTACAAAATGGATTCAAACAAGTTAAATAACTTATAATAAGTTTATTGGACTTAAAACGTGTAAATAGGTAAAACTAGTAAACTAGTATAAAAGTTATCGACATATAACACTAAAATGAGTAAATGAGGATATGTAAACCCACTTGATCATCATATATATATATATTCATCATATGTATACATAATTGATATTTTTATAAAGTCATTGGACATGAGTCTAAGACGAGTATTATTTGTCTAGGTTTCCGTGATTGAAGCACGTACCGTACATCCAAATCGCCGATAATCGTCTTCCCACATCAACGTGAGTTCATAGCCTCGCACTCTTTTAAATGTTTTATAAATGCTTTATAAACCCGCGAGGGATATAACATGTTAGTTTTTATAAAAGTTTGGACACCATTTGTCCCGATTGTTTGTTTATTGATTTTGGACCCGAATGATTGAATGACCCGATTGTATGACCCGATAAATGATTAATGGACCCGATAGATGAAATTAAATGGATTATTAAAGTTAGGTTATGTCACTAAAAGTCCCATTAGCATGAATTGTGAACTACCGGGAGTTGGTAGACGCTTATGCATTTAATAGTACTATTTGGGGACGATCACCCCAGTTCGCGCCTTGACGGTTGATCCCCGTCGTGCCACATTGATTGGTAAGCGAATTAATGTATGAGAAGATTTCAATAGCGTGACCTTTGTGACGACACGCTACTTTAGATGGGCAAAATTGGTATCGGGTTAGCTACCCGTTTTGGTTTAGTAAGGTAACAATGTCATGCGGCTTATAATAATCCAAAAACTTAACGAAATACTACTAGACGCTCCGAATTACGAGGTATTGCCTGACTAGCAATACAGGGTCATACTATTGATATTATGTTTGTATTTTGGTTTTCATAACCATATTCATATAACGGTTTTTATTTGATTTTCATACAACGTTATAAGACGTATTGTATGATATTTTTGCGACATTGGCTCGTATAATGATTTTTAAGGCAAATGCCTATATTATGATTTTCGATAAGGATTTGTATAAAATGACTTTGGCTATTTTATGGCCCATTACAAAGATTTGTATAAAATGATTTTGGCTATTTTACGGCCTATTACAATTATTTGTACGAATTGATTTTTGGTACTAATTTTATACCAAATTTATATTGATGGATTTTATTAAACTCTATGAATTCACTCGGCGTTATCGCTGACCCTTTTCTTTAACATGTTTTATCTCAGGTACTTGAAGGTAATTCTCGGGAAGACGACAAGAATTCATGGCCCGCACCTAAACTATATATTCCATTCAAATACTTTGTAAAACTTTGTATGAAATGTAATGACTTGGGACCGATGTAACTTTGATATTTATGAATGGAAATGATTTATTAATAAACGACGCGATTTTTATGCGTTGTCTATGATGTGAGTAATGTGCTATCCCGTAACACCAACTAGTCTTCCGCTGTACTGAGTTGTATAAATTTGGGGGTGTTACATTATGGTCCTTTGTTGGATTGTGTTGCGAATTATTTGTTAAGTGTCAAGTACCGTCAGTGTAATTTAAGTATTGTTAGTATTATGCAAGTACCATTAGTGTTAACGCGGTACATAGTAAGTACTGCTTCTTACATAGTAAGTACTGCTATAGTGATTAGGACGAATATATCTTTGTATAAGATATGTCATAGTTATAGTTAGAGTATACCTTATGTGATATACTTAAATAGTTAGAATATTGATAATATATCGTCTGTGATATAGTTATCTTTATAGAATATTCTAAGGTTTCTAGGGTTCCTTACTATATAAAAGGAACATAGGTACAATGTCATTCATGTACCTCATTCAAGTCGATTAATAAGAGAATCGAATAGTTAAAAGTAATTCTGTTCTTCTGTGCTTTATAAGTTAGATTCCGCATAACTTATTTAGTTTGAGTAAGAGTTCTCAAAGTGTTTTAGTTTGATTACAAACTATTATACTAGTTCTTAACAAAATATAGATCCAATCAAAGGAATCAACAAGTGGCATCAGAGCTTGTTGAGAAACTCTGAAAAAGAAGAACACAACCCCAAACACTCTACTCATAGGAAAACTCAATGTCTCAACCAGAAGGTGATGATGCTCACTTGGATGATGTTCAGAACCCTGATCCTATACCACAGGGACAACCACAAGTTGTGCATCCTACACCAATACAAGGTGTTCAAGCCATGAATGTTGTAGCTACCTCTACAACCACAACACCTTCTCATACTCTATCTCCTGTTAAACTCCCAGTTCTCAAAGGTGACAATTATGAGACATGGGCTATGCAGATGTAACATTACTTGAATCACACAGATCATACTGTGTGGCAAGTTATCAAGAATGGGAACATACCTAAGAAGCTACACTGGTTGCTAGATTGTACATGCTATGCTCTACCTGCTGTGACTGATGAGGAGGTACAAGCAGAGATCAGAGAGAGAAAAGCCAGAACTGCTTTGGCTATGGCTCTTTCAGAAGACATCTTACCAAGCTTTCGTTATTATAAGGATTCTAAAGCTATGTGGGATGCTATAAAACTTAGATTTGGAGGTAACAACAAATCTAAGAAGATAAAGAAGATTGTTCTTAAGCAAGAATTTGATAACTTCTCATTTTCCAGTATAGAGGGAATACATGGTGGCTATGGAAGGTTCAGTAAGCTGCTTATTCAATTGGTAGTTTATGGACAAGTAATTCCTAATAAAGAAGCTAACCTAAAATTCTTAAGAAGTGTTCCACCAGAGTGGAAAGCAATGGCTATGCACTTCATCACAAGAGATGATCTAAAAACAATTCCTTTTGATCATCTCAACAAAAATCTTAGAGCATATGAGATGGATGTGAAACGCATTGAAGTGACTAAGGCAGCGACTACTACAAAGTCTAACTTGGCTTTTGGGTCAGATGTAAACAGCGGTACTTATTTTCATAATACCGCTAGTGGATCAAGCAGCGGTACATACTTCACAAATACCGTTGGAGGACTAACAAGCAGTACTTACCCACAAAGTACTGAAGGCAGCCCCATAGTCTCTCAAAATCCACATAGAAGGTCTTCACCGTTGTTTAGTGACAATGATGCCTTCTCATTCTTCGTTGGACAAGACCACAAGCCAAGATTAATACTCAATGACTTGTTCCAAAAGTATGATGCTGATGTTGAAGAGATGGATCTTAAATGGCAAGATGCTATGGTGTCAGTAAGATCTAATAGGTTCTTCAAGAAGACTGTAAGAAAGATGACTGTTGATCCTAATGAGCCATTAGGATATGACAAGTCCAAAGTTGAATGCTATAATTGTGGAAGGAATGGACACTTTTCAAGAGAATGCTCCAGAGACAAAGCTGAGAGTAGCAGTCAGAGGTCCAAACACAGTTATAGAACCAGTCCAAGAATAACTGAAAGCTTTCCAAAAGGAAACAACAGTAGTCCTAAAGGAACTAAATCATTGGTAACTGTAGATGGAATGGTGAATTGGGCTGCAGATGAAGAAGAAGAAGAGCTTGTTCTAATGGCTCTCTCATATGAAGATACTGAGGTACATCCTTGTTCTAAAGATTGTGTTCTTAAATTTAATAGCTTAAAAGTAGAACTAGAGGAACAGTATCAAAAGGTTAACACATGCACTGTAGAATTAAATGTTTTTAAACATGGTGTTGTTAAATTAGAAGAAAATATAGTTTTGTATAAAAAGGCTCAACAAAACTATAAAGAGAAAATAAGAATTTTAACCCTTCAAATGAGGGAAAAAGATGTGGAAATAAAAGATTTTGAAAGACAACTTTTAAAAGTGTCAACAGAAAATGAAGCTTTAAAAGCCAGTCTTTATAATGAAAGGGCAGTGATTAATCATTGGCAAAAATCATATAAAGGATTGGGAAAATTGATTAATTCACAAATGGGGTATTATGATAAATCAAGCCAAGGATATATTGAGGACCATACTGGGATAACTTTAACTGACAAGGACTTATCAAAAGGGATTTTTGATAGTTCTAGTGAGTTAGATAATACACATGAGAATTATAGATATGCTGAAGGAATGAAGGCAGTTCCTCCACCACTATCAGGAATTTTCATGCCCCCTAGTAATGATATAAGTATAGAGTTAGAAAAACCAAAGGTTAAAAATACCTCAAACTCTAGTACTTTGTCCCAAGAAAAGACTATTGTGACCAAAAACATTGTTTATCCACCTTTAATGAACAAATTTGTTTATGAAGAATCTTACTCTAGTTCTGCTCCCAAGCAGGTAAAAACTCCTAGCAAGACATTGGAATACAATGTAAAACATAATAAAACCAAAAGGGTTGGGCTAGGTTTTGAGAAAGTTAAGTCAAAACAACCTTTTGGGTCTTCTTTAAGAAGAAAAGGATGTTATGTTTGTGGTAGTCTAAGTCATTTTATCAATGATTGTACTTTACATAAAGATAAAATTGTGAAGCAAAAGGCTGCACAAAGGGTCATGAAAAACAGTAATGGGAAAAATGCACAGGTTAATAGGAATCCGAAACTTAAGAATGACAAACCTAAATTTGATCACTCAAGGGTAGACAAATAGATTAAAAATAACTCTGCCAAAAGTTTGTTCCTAGAGCAGTGCTTATGAAACAAGGCCTAGTACCCTTGAAGTCCGGTAAACCATGTACCGGCACGTCTAGACCTGCAAGTACTGCTAGACCAAACTTAAGTACTGTTGGTTTAAAGTCTGTCAAACCAAAGTTCTCTAAAACTTCTAAAAATGTTGTTGAAAAGGCTAAAACATCTAGAAGTAAGGATAATAACAAACCAGTGAAAATGTGGGTTCCTAAAAGAGAGAAATCATGTGTTATAGCAAGTACTGCTAAATCGGTACTTAAGGCAATGAAGTCTGAGTATATAGACTCACCATATGTCTTTGACTACATAACTGAATCCATGAAATATAAGAGGGATGAGACTGCTTTTATACATGGTCTCATCGTCCAAAACGGCCTTAAATTGCATAAAATATCATAAAAAAGACCAAATATATGCTCGTGTTTGTTACTTGTGTATTTTTAGGTACGGATATTGAGGAATTGGCAAAAGAACACAAGAATCAATCAAAAAACGAACACGGGAAATGAAGTCGCACAATGAACCGGGCCCAAGTTTGGATTTTGCAAAATGACCCTTGAAGAATTGAAGATTGGCAAAAATGGCCCCTCATCTTTGAAGAACTTGTCACATTTGACCCTCAAAATATCAAATGTACAAGTATAATCCTTAATGTTTGAAGATTGTTCAAGACCAGTCCCTGGAATTTGAAGAATATACATATAAGGCCCTTGGATAAAGTTTATAAAAGTTTTGTGCCACTTTTGACAAGTTGTCAAAAGTTGACAAGGCAAAAACAAGCGCTGTTGGACATTTATTACAACTTGAAAGAAAGTGGAAACCTTGGGGACCAAACCTGCCTAACCACCAAACTCCCACAACCAACCAACCAGTGCCACGTCAACCCTACCCACCCACCAACCCAAACCCATTAACCTACCCGTCCATTACCCATAACCCAACCCAAGTTTATTAACTTAAACTGGGTCAACACCCCAGTCAAACCCTACCCCATTCCCTCCATAACATTAATTTAAAAAGTTAATTAACCCAAAACGAATCTAAACCCCCCTTCATCACCCCATAAACCCTAACACCACCCAGTTTCAATTAATCCAAAAACAAAGGGTTAAACCCTAAAAACTTCCAGAACATTGATTAACGTCACTCTCAACCTTTCCCACCTCACCCAACACACTCACATGGACTGTGGACCCCTCCCCAGCCTTCCCCTGCAACGTCTCTTTCCACCAAAACCCCAAATCCGACAAGTTTAACACCCCAGATCATCCCCTTGGTCCCAAAGGTTCATCCAACGTTCCATATTGAAGATTCCAGCTGTCAAGTCACATGGGAGCACAAATTTGACCCGTTTTCAGTCAAGGACTCAAGGGCCTTTTTGGCAATTCATATCTTAGGGTTTTAGCTCCTAGAATGTTCTACTTGTAGTATAAAAGGGATATGAGCCTGTTCATAAGCCCTTGTTCCAGTTTTTTTAGCTTTAACCTTGTAATTCCTTTTTTATGAAATAAAAGTTTGGTGTTTGAGAAAATCAAGTGTAATTCCTTTTTAGGTTTATAAAAAGTTGTGTATTGTGTTGAAGCTAAGATTCTGAGTTCCACTTTGTTATTTGGTGAAGTAATTTTGATTTTCAAAATTTATTTCAAAGGTTTCTGAAAATTGATATTTTTGGAAGAAATTGTTCTAAGGTTTGATGTTAAGAGGTTTTGTTTAGTTGGTGATTAAGAGTGTTCTGAAAACGTGTGTTTCAAGATTTGGAAGTTTTTGGAAAGGGTTTTAAGAAAGAAAAAGTTAAAACAGAATATATCATATGCTTGTCTTGTTTTGTTTTTTTGAATTTTCAGGTTAAAGAGTTGTTGATTACTGTTCTGCACCAACCCCAGTTGGTAAGGAGGTGGTATTGCAACCACAAAGGACCTTGGATGTAAGGTCCTTAGGTAAAAAATACTTTTCCCTTTTAAATTTTCAGAAACTTGTGTTTTGTATGGGATTTGCATGATTTGCTTAGATTGTTGTTTAAGTTGATTGGATTTGTGTTAAAATGGTATGTTATGCATGTTAGATGCTGTTAGGGTCAGTTTGAAATAGTTTTGAAGTGAGTTGATGTGTTAAAAACGTTTTCAAAAATTTAAAAGGGTGTTTGGAAACAGGTTTTAGCAGGTTTTGATTTGTGATTGTGCTTAAAACTAGTTGTTAGAAAGGATTGTTAGGACTGCATTAGGTTGCTAGCTAGTTAATCTTTTATTTGGTGCAAGGATGAGTTAAGTTTGTGTGTCAAAAAGAAATTAGCATAGCTTGAATCTGCATGACCACTCTTATGCTTATTTTTCATGAACTTGTGATTGAATCTTTGTAAATCTGTTAAGTGGTAGGTTGTTTTAGGATTGCAATTGGTTGTATGCTATTTGATGAGTTTGTATGCTAAGTGATGGCCTTTGAATCTCACTAGGATGCTAGTACTTAGCTCTTGAACCACCAGACTTATGCCTTTGTCTCAGAAACTTGATGAACATGTTTTTGCTTGATTTGGTCTTGTGAGTGCTTGTCTTGTGTGCTAAGTGTGTTGTTTGCTGCTTGTCTTGACTCCTTGTGCTTCAAATAGCACAAGGGTGCCATTTGGTTCCAAGAAATCATCACCAAACAATCACACAGCCAAGTCATCTTGGTTTCCAAAGTTTACAAGTAAACACACTTGTTCATCAGAAAGTGAACAAGACCTGGATACGTTTTGATTCATAACTTGTTGAATCTTGGGTGAAATTGGATTTGAATTTGAGTTTGTGAGCTTATAAGTTGCATTGTTTGAGTTTTTAAAAGCTAAAAAGAAAAAAAAATAAACTCCAAAAAGGACGTGGCCAGGACTCGAACCTGCGCCACTCCTCTCATACACATACGCTCTAACCATTGCGCCCTAGGGACTTTGACTGAGAGATTTGGTTTTGAATTATATTTAAGGGCGTTTTGGTTTGAGCCTGTTTAAATAAGCCGTGGCTTATTTGGCTTATTTCAGCTTATTTATTAAGCTTTTTAACTTCTTTCCATTTTTCCTAGGTTTTAAATAGAGTTTAGGATTTTTCTGATTAAAAATTTTATTTTTCTCATTATTTAATTATTTAATAGGATTATTTTTAGTTTTAAATTTAGAAAGTCATTAAAAAAATATTAAACAGTAGTAAAAAAATACAAAAAAATAGTTTTTAGGTTTTTATTTGTATTTTTGAGGTTTACACATAAAAAGGTTTTCAAAAACTTTAATTTTTGATTTTATTTATTTTTAGGTTTTTTTAGCAACTTTAAAAATTAATATAAAATTAACTAAAAGGTTTTAGGAACTTTTGTTTACATTTTCCTCTTAGTTAGATTATTTAGGATTTTTGAGAATTTTTTAGAATTTATTTAAGAACATTTAATTTTTTGGATTATTTTATTATTATTTTATTCATTAAAATAAAAAGTTTTATTTTTATTTCTTTTTCATTTTTCCTAGGTTCTTTATCATTAATTAGGACTTTTCCCATTTGTAGAATAATTTTTAGGCTTTTCAATTAATTTTTAGAATTAATTTAAGATTTAATAGATTTTAATAGTTTTTAGGAGTTTAAAAATAGTTTAATTTGGTTTTAAAATTTTTAAAAATAGTTTTTAGTTTAATTAGGTCATTTGTGAGGTTTACAAACTATAAAATCTTGTTTAGGGCTTTTTAATATTTAAAAGTGATTTTTAGGGCTTTAATTAGCATTAAAAAGTCATTATTAAATTAATTAAAAGGTTTTGGCAAGTTTGGATTTTTTGTAAACTCTTAGAATATTATTGTGGATTTTTTAGTAATTTTTAGGAATTTTTAGGTTTAAATTTTAAATTTTGCACTTTTTACGTTCTTCGTCGTAACTTTCTAGTAGTGTTTTTGCCTTATTTTTTTTATTTTTCTAATTTTTCGTCTTCGTCATTTTCTCTTCTTTTCTTCTCATTAATAATCAAAAACATAATCAATCATTCATTACACAACGCACGTGCCTCCTCGAGAACGAACTTGGACTTCATTTGGGTCATTAGTGCTCGGTTTTCCTAAACCGACACTTAATACTTACCGCTTTTTGTGTTGCTTTGTTTTTCCTAAAATAAAGTATATACAAAATCATTATATCAATTTTGGCGCCGCTGCCGGGGAGGCGTGTTGTGTTTTGATTGACCATTGTTGTTTTTCATATTAGCCATAAATATAATTGTATTAATAGCACTCTATTAATACGTATTATCGTTTTTCGGTTTTGTGTGAATACTATTACTATATTGTATACGTAGAACAATAAATACACAAGTACTCCAAATACGTGAGCAATCACAACCTTGATTCGGGATTTCATCACTCGATCATTGTATTCGAATCTCAAACCAAAGAAAAAGGCAAAAATAGATAAATACTTTCGTGAAGCTTAATTTTGATAATACAAACTATAAGGTGGGTATAAGGCGGTTGTATTTCACAACCTAAAGGAAAAAGGCTCTTAAGTGCTTCGCGCCGCCTCGTTTCCTCCGCTTGCTTGTGCGTATTTGATTTTGAGAGTGAATCGAGGGTTTTGCCGCCCAAAGTATTACTACATATCATATATATTTTCTTGGTTTCATTTGATTAAACCCTCTTGAACGATTTGGTGTTCCACCATCGTTCTAAAGTCATCGAAGGCGTTCACTCCACGTGATCGTTTCCATTCCTTGAGGCCTTTTTAATCAAGAGATTTGATTAGTGAGGAGATTTGTGGACTCATTGTCTACTTAATACATTCACCAATTCCAAAAAGGTTAATACAATCAAAAACCACAAAAAAATTTGAAAAAACACAAAATACCAAAAAGAATCTTCTTTGCTCGCCTTCTCGTTGTACGTGACGTTTATGCAAACTCGCTCTAAAGCTAGACGTGCTCGTAAACGAAGAAACAAATCCCTCACTCAATCTAGTGAGGAGTCTCCAAGTGAGGAACCTATTGTAGAACAAGAAGCTATCATGGCTAATCGTACTATGATGGAGTTGCTTCAAGCACCCACCAAGGGTTTTGGAGAGGCCATTGTGATTCCCGCCATCCTTGCGGAGAACTTTGAGATCAAAACGGGTTTAATGTCTATGCTTCAAGCAAACAAGTTTCGTGGTCACGAAAAAGACAACCCACATTATCACATTAGGCAATTTAATCGTCTCACCGCGACAAGCAAGTTTAAGGATGTACCACACGATGCCATTAAGATGATGTTGTTTCCTTACTCGTTAGATGGACCCGCCAAGATTTGGCTTGAGAAAGAACCGCCAAATTCGATTTTGACATGGGCCGATCTCGTGTCTAAATTTGTGAATCAATTTTTTCCACCATCTAAGACAACACATTTGAAAAACGAGATTTCACGTTTTACACAAAGACCAAATGAAAGTTTTTCAATGGCTTGGGAAAGGTTTAAAGAAATGCTACATGAATGTCCGCACCATGATTTTTCCGAATTGCATCAAATTGACACTTTTTATAATGGGCTTAATGAACATGAAAGAGATTATTTAAATGCCGCCGCGGGTGGTAATTTTTTGTGCAAAATGACCAATGAGGCTTTGAAAATCATAGAAAATAGGTCTAAGGTCTATAGCCCTCGTAACACACCGAGTGTTGCCAATTTGGGCTCGTCATCATCTTGTTCCATTAATGCCTTGCAAGATGAAGCAAATGAGGAGAATCGGTTTTTCGATAGGTTTTCGACTCTTATGTCTCATTGGAAAGCTCAAGAAGCTTCAAGCACCGCTTCGGTTAAAGCGGTTGCTAAGAGTTGTATTTCGTGTGGTGGAGCTCATGATTTTTCCGAGTGCATTACCGCGGATGGTAACACTTCGAATGCTTATGTAGCCACGGGAACTTATAACCAAATCGGTCAAGGTTCCCGCCAAAATCAAGCTCCACAAAATCAAAATGCTAATAACTATCGAAACAACAATCAAGGTGGAAATTACCAAGGAAATCAAAGGAATTATAACAAGGGTAATTACCAAAGTGGAAATGGGCAAGTTTCAAACCAAAACCAAAACCGTGATTTTCAAACTCCTACTCAAGGTTTTCAAAATGCTCACACTAAAAATTTGCAAGGAGAATTTTTAGACTATGCTAAGGCTAATGATGCTAAGTTTGATAACATGCAACATGAGATGATTAGCTTAAGGTCCGAGTTGAAAAACGAGCTTAAAAACGAACTTGCTAATGAACTTAAAACTCATGCTAATAAAATGGAAGGAAATGTCACACGACTCCAACAAAATCAACAAAAAATGGAGCAAGGACAACATGAGATTAAGCAAGAGTTGTTGAAAGCGGATGCTAGGCAATCTAAATTTGAGGACCGTATAGCTAAAATGTTTGAAGCTATCATGTGTAAGCCCTCTTCTTCGGGTGGTCTTCCTAGTGATACCATCGTGAACCCGAAAGGAGAGTTGAAGGTTATTACTACTCGTAGTGGTAAAACATTCAAAGAACCCACTTCTCGTCCAAGTACTTCTATGGAGAAGGAAAAAGAGAAAGAACCCGAGGTCGTGGTTGAAAAGGAGCACATTACAAGCCCACGAAGTACCGCTCAAACCACACCTACGGTTGAACCAATACCCATCATGGAACCCGAGATTCCAAGGCCGATGCCTATGCCTAATTTGCCCCAACCCACACCACCTTTACCCTACCCATCAAGACGAAACAAGGAAAAGGCACAAGAACGAAATAATTATCAATTTGAACTCTTTATGAAAATGTTTCGTGACTTGCATTTCAATATAAGTTTTGCCGACGCCTTAGTCATGATGCCTCGATTTGCCGCGAACTTCAAAAGTATGTTAAACAACAAAGAGAAATTGCAAAAATCGTCTAGTTGTTCATCGGTTTTTCTAAGCCGCATACCTCAAAAAGTCGGTGATCCTGGAAAGTTTTTAATCCCATGTGCTATCCAAGACATGGAAGAATGCTACGCCTTGGCCGATCTTGGTGCTAGTATTAATTTGATGCCTCTTGAGATTTTTAAGTCACTCAATCTTCCATATCTCACTCCTTCAAGAATGTCAATCGAAATGGCCGATCATTCTACGATTCTAGCTTGTGGAGTTGCCGAGGACGTCTTTGTGCAAGTTGGGAAATTCTATTATCCCGTGGACTTCATTGTTGTTGATATTCCCATCGATCCTAAAGTTCCTTTAATTTTAGGTCGATCTTTTTTGGATACCTCGAGAGCACTTATCGATGTGCATGCAAGAAAAATCACTCTTCGTTTCAATGAGGAAGAACTCGTCATTAATGCAACCCAAAACTCCACTCTTTCTCATGTTTATTCGATCACATCTTTGTACAATGTCAATCCCATCAAAAACATGTGTCAAAAGATTTCAAATAGAGTTTTAGGAGTTGAGAAAAATGAAGTTCCGTCCCCTCCGCCGATGGAGGTTAAGAGTGTTAAGCCTATGATTCCAATCTCGAGTGATTCTTCGGATGATGAATACGTTGATCCCGATGGGGAGGTTTTCTTTGTTGACAAAAGATTTGAAAACTTGCCACCACTTAAACCAAAACGCTTTCAAAATGTGAGAATTTTTAGTGTGACTAACATTGTTTTAGATACACCAAATATTTTTGACATAATTAAATCGGGTTTTCACGAGGAGATTGTAAAAGATGAAAAAGGAAAAGATTTTGAATCTAATTTAAAAGATTTTTCTACAATTCTAACTCCGTCATCACCGCGTGTCTTGAGTACTACAAGCTCGTCTTCTCCTTTTGACGATGCTTTGTGTGGACTTAGTGTGGGGGAAGCCCCTTATGTTCCCTCCCCTTTCTCCACCGAGGACGAGATATTTGATCCTGGAATTGCTTTTATAGGGAAATCTCGGTCTTCCACCGATGCAATAAATGGAAAATCTTTTCATTTGATTGGTGCGAGTCTACCTCGAGTAGCTCAATGTTATGCCTTACCCATTGTCCCACCCTTCTATTTCTTCTCTCCTATTTTCTTCTATCCCATTGGGATTTGTGTTGGAGTTGTGTTGTCTCGTCTTTCATCCGAAAACGAGGACGCTATCTTTGACCCCGGTATACATTTATCGGATTTTTAAAGTACTCCACGTGCTTTTGGGCCTTGTTTATCATGTAAGCCCCACCAAAAATTGACTAAACCATGATTATCCCTAAATGATCACATTTATGGGGATTCGAGTCGAGCTTTTGACTCGGTTATCAAAAACAAGGTGCCTCGTGGGGGATTCTCATGCTTATCCTTGTAAATATTATTGCTTTTTAGTTAATCCTAATGTGAGGGGACTTGTGCTCTTCCAACCTTTGTTCCGTGGTTGTTTGTGATTGTGATCTATTAGGTTCATCGTCATCATTGAAGCCTCTCGTGTTCGTTTTACGTAGCACTCGAGCTTCGATCGTTTCCTTTGGAGATTCCGATATCCGATGATATCCTTTTATGTTCTAACCTTAGGTTTTTAGCACACTTCATAAACGGCTATTAATTTAACGGTTACACCCTTTCCATGCTAGATTAGGCATTCGACTACGTCTCTAGTATGGGGGTGTGTGCACCCCTAGACTCGAAACATTGAGGACAATGTTTAACTTTAGTATGGGGGGGTGAATAGATACTTGCCTTGCCAAACCTTCACGCTGTCCAAAGTTTATCGTTTTGTTATCGTTTTGTTGCAAAATAAGGCTAAAAATGGCCAAATTTTAAAATTTTTCTCATATTTTATAAGTGTTTGAAGACACGAATGTAGATTTTCCGATGGCGAGAATAAGAGTAATTTTTGACTCGACCGTGCGTGTTGAGCACTTAGCTTTGATTCCTTAACTACACATTAGGCTAAGTCTCTTAAATGAGGACGAGAAATGATAGAGTTAATTATAAGTTACTATGCTAAACGTAGAGTACTCGTATTCTTTCAAAAACTCATGTGTTCTCGTTGTTTGCTTATTCTCCCTTCGCTTGTAAATATTTTTTGCTTAATAAATATTGGCTTAGCGGTTTAGTTAGGATTGTTGGGTTTCTAGTCTTTTCTAGTAGCTTCCGTGTAATTAAATTGGGAAGACATTAAGGTATCGCCAGCGTCACGGTTTTGAAGTATTGGCACCCTAATAATCGAAAGCTTCACCTAATAATAAGATTTCAAGTGCTCACCAAAATCTAGCAAACAATTTGAAGCCCCACAAGGCCTAAAATCTATGCAAAATTGAAAGTGAATCAAGCCTTAATCTTCGAAGCTTTAAAGATCCAAAATTCGCTTTAGCGTGAGGATATACGTCTTTGGCTAATAAAACCACCGATGATGGCGGATAATAAAAGGCAAGGCAAGACCGAAGTCATAATAAAAGCTTCATGGCGAAGTTGAATAAAAGATGGAGGTAAACCAAAGATAATAAGGTCCTTCCGTTAGGGGGCGTATAAAAGTCTTGGTAATAAGTCTCATGTTCAAAACCGTTATAAAACCGTGTTTATCGATTCTTCTTGTCAACTTAATTTTTTTACATCGTTGTCTATTAGGAGAGGTTATTGATTTGATGGTCTTAGTTACACCGTTAGGACTCTATTTTTAGACCTAAATCTCTATTATCGCATAAGTCCACGATGTATCCTCGTGATCATTAAAGACAAAATAAAATATAAGAGATACAACTTAGGAATAATGGGAGAATAAGTACGTGATTAGGGCATATGAGTAGTGTTAGCATTACTAACTTATAATGACAATGATCTCGTTGCACGCTTGGCATGGAATTAAGGTGAAAATCGAGGACGACGAAATTATTTCTAACGAAGCATTCACGTGTTCTTATTCTATGAACCTAAACGTCCCATTTTGCGATGAAAATCATACATTATGTCTAAAACGCAAGTAGTAGCAATAGTGTAGTGTAGCTAGTTATCATTTCAATAAAAATGAATAAAATTGAATTTTGGAGATGCTTTGATACTTTATTCTAGCATTGCGTGAGGGCACGGCAATGGTTTAGTATGGGGGAGTGATGAGACTGCTTTTATACATGGTCTCATCGTCCAAAACGGCCTTAAATTGCATAAAATATCATAAAAAAGACCAAATATATGCTCGTGTTTGTTACTTGTGTATTTTTAGGTACGGATATTGAGGAATTGGCAAAAGAACACAAGAATCAATCAAAAAACGAACACGGGAAATGAAGTCGCACAATGAACCGGGCCCAAGTTTGGATTTTGCAAAATGACCCTTGAAGAATTGAAGATTGGCAAAAATGGCCCCTCATCTTTGAAGAACTTGTCACATTTGACCCTCAAAATATCAAATGTACAAGTATAATCCTTAATGTTTGAAGATTGTTCAAGACCAGTCCCTGGAATTTGAAGAATATACATATAAGGCCCTTGGATAAAGTTTATAAAAGTTTTGTGCCACTTTTGACAAGTTGTCAAAAGTTGACAAGGCAAAAACAAGCCCTGTTGGACATTTATTACAACTTGAAAGAAAGTGGAAACCTTGGGGACCAAACCTGCCTAACCACCAAACTCCCACAACCAACCAACCAGTGCCACGTCAACCCTACCCACCCACCAACCCAAACCCATTAACCTACCCGTCCATTACCCATAACCCAACCCAAGTTTATTAACTTAAACTGGGTCAACACCCCAGTCAAACCCTACCCCATTCCCTCCATCACATTAATTTAAAAAGTTAATTAACCCAAAACGAATCTAAACCCCCCTTCATCACCCCATAAACCCTAACACCACCCAGTTTAATTAATCCAAAAACAAAGGGTTAAACCCTAAAAACTTCCAGAACATTGATTAACGTCACTCTCAACCTTTCCCACCTCACCCAACACACTCACATGGACTGTGGACCCCTCCCCAGCCTTCCCCTGCAACGTCTCTTTCCACCAAAACCCCAAATCCGACAAGTTTAACACCCCAGATCATCCCCTTGGGCCCAAAGGTTCATCCAACGTTCCATATTGAAGATTCCAGCTGTCAAGTCACATGGGAGCACAAATTTGACCCGTTTTCAGTCAAGGACTCAAGGGCCATTTTGGCAATTCATATCTTAGGGTTTTAGCTCCTAGAATGTTCTACTTGTAGTATAAAAGGGATATGAGCCTGTTCATAAGCCCTTGTTCCAGTTTTTTTAGCTTTAACCTTGTAATTCCTTTTTTATGAAATAAAAGTTTGGTGTTTGAGAAAATCAAGTGTAATTCCTTTTTAGGTTTATAAAAAGTTGTGTATTGTGTTGAAGCTAAGATTCTGAGTTCCACTTTGTTATTTGGTGAAGTAATTTTGATTTTCAAAATTTATTTCAAAGGTTTCTGAAAATTGATATTTTTGGAAGAAATTGTTCTAAGGTTTGATGTTAAGAGGTTTTGTTTAGTTGGTGATTAAGAGTGTTCTGAAAACGTGTGTTTCAAGATTTGGAAGTTTTTGGAAAGGGTTTTAAGAAAGAAAAAGTTAAAACAGAATATATCATATGCTTGTCTTGTTTTGTTTTTTTGAATTTTCAGGTTAAAGAGTTGTTGATTACTGTTCTGCACCAACCCCAGTTGGTAAGGAGGTGGTATTGCAACCACAAAGGACCTTGGATGTAAGGTCCTTAGGTAAAAAATACTTTTCCCTTTTAAATTTTCAGAAACTTGTGTTTTGTATGGGATTTGCATGATTTGCTTAGATTGTTGTTTAAGTTGATTGGATTTGTGTTAAAATGGTATGTTATGCATGTTAGATGCTGTTAGGGTCAGTTTGAAATAGTTTTGAAGTGAGTTGATGTGTTAAAAACGTTTTCAAAAATTTAAAAGGGTGTTTGGAAACAGGTTTTAGCAGGTTTTGATTTGTGATTGTGCTTAAAACTAGTTGTTAGAAAGGATTGTTAGGACTGCATTAGGTTGCTAGCTAGTTAATCTTTTATTTGGTGCAAGGATGAGTTAAGTTTGTGTGTCAAAAAGAAATTAGCATAGCTTGAATCTGCATGACCACTCTTATGCTTATTTTTCATGAACTTGTGATTGAATCTTTGTAAATCTGTTAAGTGGTAGGTTGTTTTAGGATTGCAATTGGTTGTATGCTATTTGATGAGTTTGTATTCTAAGTGATGGCCTTTGAATCTCACTAGGATGCTAGTACTTAGCTCTTGAACCACCAGACTTATGCCTTTGTCTCAGAAACTTGATGAACATGTTTTTGCTTGATTTGGTCTTGTGAGTGCTTGTCTTGTGTGCTAAGTGTGTTGTTTGCTGCGTTTCTTGACTCCTTGTGCTTCAAAGAGCACAAGGGTGCCATTTGGTTCCAAGAAATCATCACCAAACAATCACACAGCCAAGTCCTCTTGGTTTCCAAAGTTTACAAGTAAACACACTTGTTCATCAGAAAGTGAACAAGACCTGGATACGTTTTGATTCATAACTTGTTGAATCTTGGGTAAAATTAGATTTGAATTTGAGTTTGTGAGCTTATAAGTTGCATTGTTTGAGTTTTTAAAAGCTAAAAAGAAAAAAAAAATAAACTCCAAAAAGGACGTGGCCAGGACTCGAACCTGGCCAATCCTCTCACACACATACGCTCTAACCATTGCGCCCTAGGGACTTTGACTAAGAGATTTGGTTTTGAATTATATTTAAGGGCGTTTTGGTTTGAGCCTGTTTAAATAAGCCGTGGCTTATTTGGCTTATTTCAGCTTATTTATTAAGCTTTTTAACTTCTTTCCATTTTTCCTAGGTTTTAAATAGAGTTTAGGATTTTTCTGATTAAAAATTTTATTTTTCTCATTATTTAATTATTTAATAGGATTATTTTTAGTTTTAAATTTAGAAAGTCATTAAAAAAATATTAAACAGTAGTAAAAAAATACAAAAAAATAGTTTTTAGGTTTTTATTTGTATTTTTGAGGTTTACATATAAAAAGGTTTTCAAAAACTTTAATTTTTGATTTTATTTATTTTTAGGTTTTTTTAGCAACTTTAAAAATTAATATAAAATTAACTAAAAGGTTTTAGGAACTTTTGTTTACATTTTCTTCTTAGTTAGATTATTTAGGATTTTTGAGAATTTTTTAGAATTTATTTAAGAACTTTTAATTTTTTGGATTATTTTATTATTATTTTATTCATTAAAATAAAAAGTTTTATTTTTATTTCTTTTTCATTTTTCCTAGGTTCTTTATCATTAATTAGGACTTTTCCCATTTGTAGAATAATTTTTAGGCTTTTCAATTAATTTTTAGAATTAATTTAAGATTTAATAGATTTTAATAGTTTTTAGGAGTTTAAAAATAGTTTAATTTGGTTTTAAAATTTTTAAAAATAGTTTTTAGTTTAATTAGGTCATTTTTGAGGTTTACAAACTATAAAATCTTGTTTAGGGCTTTTTAATATTTAAAGTGATTTTTAGGGCTTTAATTAGCATTAAAAAGTCATTATTAAATTAATTAAAAGGTTTTGGCAAGTTTGGATTTTTTGTAAACTCTTAGAATATTATTGTGGATTTTTTAGTAATTTTTAGGAATTTTTAGGTTTAAATTTTAAATTTTGCACTTTTTACGTTCTTCGTCGTAACTTTCTAGTAGTGTTTTTGCCTTATTTTTCTAATTTTTCGTCTTCGTCATTTTCTCTTCTTTTCTTCTCATTAATAATCAAAAACATAATCAATCATTCATTACACAACGCACGTGCCTCCTCGAGAACGAACTTGGACTTCATTTGGGTCATTAGTGCTCGGTTTTCCTAAACCGACACTTAATACTTACCGCTTTTTGTGTTGCTTTGTTTTTCCTAAAATAAAGTATATACAAAATCATTATATCAAAGAGCAAAAGTAGCATTAATGATAATGCTTCAGAACAGACTCTCAAGTATGTAGGTCCCACAAGATCCGAGCCAAATGTGGCTTGGGTCCCTGTTATAAACTAACGAGTTTAATTTGTGTGCAGGGGCATCTAGTTGATGAATTGAAGAACAAAGGTATAGTAGATAGTGGATGCTCAAGACACATGACTGGAAACAAAGATTTTCTTGCTGAATTTGAAGAATACAGAGGAGGACCAGTAGCCATTGGAGGTAGCAAAGGTAGAATCACTGGAAAAGGGAAAATCAACACACGGAAGTTGGAATTTGAAGATGTGTTCTTTGTAAAAGAATTGAATGAGTTCAATCTCTTTTTTGTATCACAAATGTGTAATAATAAGAACAAGGTGTTGTTCACAGACAAAGACTGCTTGGTGCTGTCTAAAGACTTTGACATGCCTAAGGAATCTCAAGTACTGATAAAGTACCCAAGTAAGAAAATATGTACACCTTTAATCTTCATACTATTACTCCAACAGTTGGTATTGCATGTTTGCTAGCTAAGGCTTCTTTTGATGAGTCTAATTTATAGCATAGAATGTTAGGTTATGTGAATTTCAAAAATCTTAACAGATTAGTGAATAGGAATTTGGTTAGAGATTTACCTAACAAATCTTTTCAAAATGATTTCACATTTGTTGCCTATCAAAAAGGTAAACAACATAGAGCCTCTTGTAAGACCAAGACTTTCAACACTATGACAAAACCTTTGCAGCTGTTGCATATGGATTTGTTTGGTCCAGTTTCTGTAAGAAGCATTAGTCATAAGACCTTTTGTCTAGTCATAACTGATGATTATAGTAGATTCAGTTGGGTTTTCTTTTTAGCTCTTAAAAGTGAAACCAATGAGTTACTTAAGGATTTTATCACTTTAGTTGAAAAGCAGTTTACTAAACATGTTTTAATCATTAGGACTGATAATGGTATAGGATTCAAGAACGCTGAATTTGATGAATTCTATAGGTCTAAAGGAATTAAAAGACAATTTAGTAATCTTAGGACTCCACAAAAAATGGTGTAGCTGAAAGGAAGAATAGGACACTAATTGAGGATACTAGAACTATGCTGGCTGATTCTCTTTTGCCAAATACCTTTTGGGCAGAAGCAATCAACACTGCATGTTATGTGTTAAATAGAGTCTTAGTGACCAAGCCTCAAAACAAAACACCTTATGAACTTTTGATTGGTGTGAAGCCTACCATAAGTCATTTAAGACCTTTTGGGTGTCATGTCTCTATACTAAATACTCTTGATTATTTGGGAAAGTTTGATGGAAAGTTTGATCCAAGATATCTTGTAGGATATTCAGTGCAAAGTAAAGCATAAAGGGTTTATAATTTGGCATCTAAAAAGGTTGAAGAAAATGCCCATGTTAATTTCATAGAAAATAAACCCAATGTCCCAGGAATAGGTTATGCTTGGATGTTTGATTTAGATTATCTAACTAACTACATGGATTACTATTCTCTACAAAAGGATTGTCAAACTAACAATACAGGTGAGGAGTCAAGTGCAACGAATGTAGGTACTCAAGAAGATGTTTCTTCATCAGATGATGATGTTCATATCTATGTGACTAATATGCCTACTGTTACTCCCATGTCTGCTACTCCCAAGAAGCAAACCATGCCATCAAAAGATGATCAAGCCTCCCAAGAGCTTCAGAGGCTTCAAGATCAAGAAAAGAATGTTATATCTGCTAATAAGCATTCATGAGAAGAATCTTTTGAGTCCCAAAACTCAGCAGTACCTACTACACCTAGCGGTACTTCATCTGCAAGTACTGCTAAGACAAAATCTGCTAAATCTGTTGACTCACTAGAAGAGATTTTCCAAACTATGGACGATCAAGACGTATATGCTAGTCCAACTGAAGGAATCTTCTCCAAAGCTTCCTATGATGAGCATGGTGCAGTAACTGATTTCAACAATTTGGAAACAGAAATTCCAGTCAGTTCTATTCCCACTCATAAAATCAACAACAACCATCCTACTACACAGATCATTGGAGATCCCAAGTCTGTTGTACAAACCATGAGACAACTTCAAACCTATATTGAAACTCATGCACTTGTGAGTTATGTCAAACAACAGTGGAGAACTAATCATAAAGATACTCAACATTGTTTGTTTGCCTATTTCTTATTACAAGTAGAGCCCAAGAACATTTCTCAGGCTCTTGATGAAGAAAGTTGGTTTGATGCCATGCAAAAAGAATTAACACAATTTGAGCTACAAAAAGTTTGGATTCTTGTGGATCTTCCCTCAGGTAAGAGAGTAATTGGTACTAGATGGGTTTTCAGGAACAAGAAGGATGAAAGTGGAGTTGTTGTAAGGAACAAGGCCAGACTTGTTGCTCAAGGCTATAGACAGGAAGAAGGGATAGACTATGATGAGGTTTTTGCACCAGTGGCAAGGATAGAAGCCATTAAGTTATTTTTGGCCTTTGCATCATATATAGGTTTCATAGTCTATCAAATGGATGTGAAAAGTGCCTTTCTTTATGGTACTATTTCAGAGGAGGTATATGTCTCACAACCTCCAGGTTTTGTAGATCCTAAATTCCCCAACAGAGTCTACAAGGTTATCAAATCACTTTATGGTCTGCATCAAGCTCCTAGAGCCTGGTATGCAACTTTATCCAATTTTCTGCTAGAGCATGGATATAGGAGAGGAACCATTGACAAAACTCTGTTCATCAAGAAGAATGCCAAGGATATCATTCTAGTTCAAGTCTATATTAATGACATCATTTTTGGTTCTTCCAAGAAGACATGGTGTGAAGCGTTTGAGGCATTGATTAAAGGAAGATTTCAGATGAGTTCTATGGGAGAACTAACTTTCTTTTTGGGACAGCAAGTCAAACAAAGGGAAGATGGAATATTTATTAGCCAAGATAAGTATGTTGCTGAAATCTTGAAGAAATTTTCATGTATGGATACAAGGAGTACAAGCACACCTTTTGAAGCTAAGAAGTCTTTATCAAAAGATGAACATGGAGAAAATGTTGATATTCATCTATACAAATCAATGATTGGTTCATTGATGTATCTTACTGCTTCAAGGCCAGATATTATGTTTGATGTGTGTGCCTGTTCAAAGTTCCAAGTTCATCTAAAGGTGTCATATCTACATGCTGTGAAGAAGATTTTTAAGTATCTTAAAAGTCGACCCAATTTAGGATTATGGTATCCTAGAGACTCCACTTTTAAATTGGAAGCTTACTCAGACAGTAATTATGCTGGAGCTAATCATGATAGGAAATCCATAACAAGAGGTTGTCAATTCCTAGGCAGAAGACTCATATCATGGCAGTGTAAGAAGCAAACCATTGTTGCTACTTCTACAACTAAAGGTGAATATGTAGCTGCTGCTCATTGATGTGGACAAGTACTTTGGATTAAGAATCAATCAGATTATGGGTTTAACTTCATGAACACCAAGATTTACATTGATAATGAAAGTACTATATGCATTGTCAAGAATCTAGTATTTCACTCCAATACCAAGCATATTGAAATAAGACATCACATTATAAGAGATGCTTATGACAAGAAGCTTATTCAAGTCTTGAAGATTCATACAGACAACAATGTAGCTGGTTTGTTGAGCAAGGCATTTGATGCAAATAGATTTGAATTCTTGGTGACACATATTGGTATGCTCAACCAAAAGACTGCTGCATATGTTGAGGGGAAGTAATAGCTGTACAAATTTTTATACTAATTTTTGTTGTATAGTCTATGTTTTGTGTTTTTTTATCTGATTGCAGGTTAATAGAAAATGATAAAAGAGGTTAAAATGATAGTGGAAAGCATGAACTGGTCAAAATTGTGAGGTACCGTTATATCTCCAAGTACCGCTAGCACAAATTCAAGTACCGAGTATGTTCCATGTACCGCTACATGTCCGTTATACCGTTAAGGGTCTCTTTTGTAAATTTGGCAGTTTTTTCGCTCTTGGGTTTGTTATTTACATAAATACTTACTCCAATTACACAATTGATTCACCTAATCTTTTATTTTTATCTCTTGATTCTATAACCTTCGCTCTAATTTTTCGATCATCAAAAATACTAATGGCTGCTTTACAAGTGATCTCTAAGCATAATTTGGTTGTGAATCTTGCTATGAATGATGAATCTCTTGGTTTCCATGAGATTCTTGGTTTCTTATCTCGAAGTCATGTTTGTTTGGCACTCACTGTAAGTCCAGTTGTCTCTATTTCCATTGTTGAACAATTTTGGAACACTGTTGTGTTAGGTTCTCTGTTTAATTAACCTTGCATTAAGGCTAGGGTGAATCATAGAAATATATATGTAACTGAGGTAATTCTAAGGGCAAGTTTAAGATTAAATGATGAAAATGGATTTAGTATGTTTAATAATACAGAGATACATGATGGTCTTGCAGCCATAGGCTATGAGGGTGGTAGGGAAAGTCTTACTTTCTTTAAAGCTTTATTTTCACCTCAATGGAAATTGCTTTTTCATGCTATTATTCACTGTTTATGCTCTAAAAGTACATCTTTATAACTAGAATTTCCTCAGTTAAAAATATCGTTGTTCCAGTCTTTCCGAATTGATTACCGTTAATCGTGCGACTCAATCGTCTTTTGGTGAAACAAATAATAGATTGGTCGTTGTAGTAAAATTAAATTGTGCAAAACTTTAAAGTAAATGACGGGTAATTAGAGCTAAAACTAATTAAAAAGTAAATGGTGCAATATTAAAACTTTTAAAAGTGAATAATTAAATGACAAAAAATTAAAGCTTGACGAAAAATTAATTTGACAATGTAATAAAAATGAAAACTTGAAATTTAAAATAAAGAAAAACGATTAACATAACAGTTAAGTAAAATGGCGGAAAAATAAGCTTTAAAAAAATTAAACTAAAAATTACTAGAAAGTCGTCGGAATACTTATCGGAATGTAGGTATCGGAAAAACTTAAACTAAAAATTACTAGAAAGCCGTCGGGAAGCGTGAAAATTTTGAAAACTTAAAATAATGCAAACTTAAAAACTTAAACTAAGGCAAAATATTAAAACAAAACCCAATCCGTCGGAATCCCGTCAGAATGCTGTCACCACAAAGCCGTCGGAATACTTATCGGAATGTAGGTATCGGAATACAAGCTTACCACTCTATCGGAATGATGATCGGAATGTGTTCCTGTCGGAATGTGATCGGAATCCCCTATCGGAATAACTGAAACCATGTCCTATCGGAATAACACTCACCTATCGGAATGTCAAACAAACCTGTCGGAATCCTAATCAGAATGCTTGAACAGAATCTCCTGTCGGAATGTGGAAACTATCGGAATATGGCTAGTGAAATTTTGGCAGCACTTCGTCTCAATGTAGCCTTAAGACCCGTCGCAATATACGATCGCAATGAGCGATCTCAATCACGATCGGAATAAGGGGGAATTACTCTATCTGAATGTTGATCGCAATCCTCTGTCGGAATGTAAAACCCTAAGCCGATTTTCACGATCGGAATGAGCGTAAAAGCTGTCGGAATCCATGATCCCTTTCCGATGGAAGTGGATACGTAATAATCAAATGAAAAATAAGCTATGACTAATAAGAAAATACCAAAACACTAAATTAAAACAACAATAAGACGAACAAAATAAGCTAAAATTTAAAAACTTTCAAGACACAAAATAAGCAAACTTTATAAAATAAACATTAAAAAGATAAAACTTTTAAGAAAACTTTAAAACAAATAAGCTAAATACAAAATAAGCCAATTAAGATTGTCAATGATTATAGCTTAATTCGTATAAAAGCCTAGATAGAAATGAAAAGATAAACTTTTTAATCAAATAAGCAATAAGATTAAGCAAAATTAATGCTTAATCCGAACCAAAATCAAATCAAAAACAAGATAAGTAGAATACGATTGATAATTAAAAGCTTGATTAAAGGAAAGGATTCAACAACAAAATTAAAAGACCTACTTGAATTAAAGGCAAGAAATTAAAGGTGCAAAACAAGGTAATTAAATTGACAATTAAGTAAATGACATGAAATTAAAGTGCATGAAAATGAAAATGGTGGAAGACTAGTTTGTCAAGTTAGCCAACACCTCCTAATGTGATATTAGAAGGGTATGTATAGGAGATTAGGGGAGGTAAGCATGTGTTGGAAGCTTCCTTCTTTCTTTCTTTCTCGTCTTTTCGTCTTCTAAATTCTTCGACTTTTTCGACTTTGTCTCGGGATTAATTAAACTCGTCTTGTAATTTCTTCATTAATTAGACTTGAGTTCTTCGGCTTTGTTAAACTTCCGTCTTTAGACTTTTTCTTCGATAAATCTTCAAAATAGGCCTTGTACTTCCGTTCTTTATGAACTCATGATCTTTTGACTTCGTCTTTTGTCTTTTTCTACGATAAAAGCCCGTAAAAGCCCATGTTTTCTTCCCTTTTCACATTTTGATCCTAAATCACAACAAAAACAAAAACCACGCATAATTCTGACATTTACGACATAAAATACACGTTTTGGCTTGGTTATTATTATAATTACGTGGTAAAAGTATAAGTGTTTTCATACTTATTAAATCCCCTACACTTGACCATTGCAATGTCCTCATGCAATGCATTAATTACAAAGCAAGTTTTACATTTTCCATCATTATCAATCCACAATGGCCTTTATTAAAGAGACAAAATATTTAAAGGAAGAAAACAAGTAAAAAGATCAAAAACATACCTTAGGGTTTTGGAATGTCATGAACGATTATCACCCTCAAGTTTCGCGTTCCCTATACCAAGCTTAAAAACGAGATCATTGTTATTATAAGTTAGTAAACTAACACAAATTCATGTGGGCCAATTATTCACTTAGACTCCCTTATTCCTAGGTGTATCTCTTATATTTTATTGTTGTCTTGAATGGTCACGAGGATGCATTGTTGACTTATTTCGATAGTTATTTAGGCCAAAAATAAGTAGGACGATTTAATCAATAGTTAGCTAAAGGACAAAATCTTTTAAAACTGCTTATCGGGACCTCATAAAGTTCATATCTTGGCATAACTCGCTTTATGATTTGAGACCTTTCTCGGACCTATATTTGGCAGCGACTTCATACTTCAAATCTTGAGAGGCGTTCATGAAATAATGGTCTTCTCTTCATAATAGGAATTTCTTCACTTGAACTTTTTGAGAGATTCTTCATATTTGGACCACGACTTCTTCATTTTTCTCCAATCTTTATTTGGGATTTTGATATACAACGATCCGCCTCCTTTTAGGACTTGGATCTATTTATCCTCATACCTTGTTAGGGCCTTTTTGGATAGACTTCTCCATGATCTTTAGGGGAGTATTTTCTTCTCTTCGTGTGTCTCGATCCTTCATATTGATTTTTGATAAATGATTCTTCACATCACTTGGGATCCTTAGCAACAAAATGTAGCCCTCATGCCTTGTTAGGGCCTTTTCGAACTCGCCAATATTCGCATCCAGCTTTAATAAGTTATGCCTTGGCTATGAACTCTAATTAATACCGAGCAACTTTTAAACGATCTTGGGCTAGAGGCTAAGTAACTTTTTAAATCGTACAACCTTACTTATTGCAATTAAATTTATTAACAAGCGATGGGAGAAAAAGCTTATAATCAACTCACATAAATTCATGAAAGAATACCAAACATATAATTGACTCTATCATCTCTCGTTCTCCACAGTTTAAAATCTCAAGGAATGAGACTCGTGGATGCTTAGCCAACTAAATCAAAGTTTTGGGTTTTCGAGTCGTCTATAAGATCTTGCAACTTCTTAGACTCTTTCAAGTTTAGAATTCGCATTTTAAAGTTCTCTTGATAAACGAATCTCTAGGATCAATTATAGGAACTTGCGAAAAGTTCTTGTTCTTAACCCGTAGGGGTTAAGACTTTCACATTTTAAAGTTCACTATATAAAAGCCTAGCAAAACTTGACTTAAACACGTTAAGGATACTAGCTAGAGTGAACTTAGATAAGTAAACCCGGGTTGAGTCAAAAGATTCACAATGTTTGAAAATTAAAACCACTTTATTAAAATTTATTCTAGCAAAAGAAAGAAAATAACTATAACCAAGGAAAAACTACAAGGCCAAAATAGATAAAAAAATTTGAAAAATGTAGAAAAATCAATTTTCCGGTTAAAATGAGGACAAATACAAGGAAAAGCCCACTTAACTTCGATAGAAGTCCCCCTACACTTAATATACACATTGTCCTCAATGTTTAAGCATGTGGAAGTAACCTCCCCTACACTTAGGACATCGTGCACTTTGTTTGAATCTTGCTAAGGAAGAGACAACTAAAGTGATTCTTATTTTAATATTGAAGAATATAAAATAGAGAATCAAAAGAGTTTAGGATAGAACTAGGAAGACGGGTACACGAAATCACGGTTCGTCAAAAGTCATCAAGAATGGATCTTTGAAAGCTCGAATCCCTACACATGATAAGAAAGAAAACAACAAACACATACTAGGGTCTCCCCCAACACTTATTATAAAAATAAGGAAAAAGGATAGATACTGCGGGTTACCTCCCGAGAAGCGCTTGTTTTTGTTAACCGAGTCGTAAGCCTGACTCGACCTAGATTAGCATGGTAATAACCTTGAAGAACATCCACCGGGATCAATGACATGGTTTTCGTCCATCAAATAGCACAAGCTTAAGGCGAACAAGGCAAGCCAAAGAAGAGTAGGCAAGGTTCCCTTAAGCAGTTGTTGAGCACGGTGATAGCAAGGGTGATGAGGTGCAAGCATATCTCTACAAGGTCCAAAAATCTTTCCTTTTATTTCATCAGATGGATACTGAGATGGCTTAAAAAGTGCACTATACCGGGATCGAACACCTTTTCCTTTAATGAAAATAACACTTAGGCTTAGTAGAATTTGAAGAAGATCCGGTCATAAATCTCACAATCTCACCCTCATAAGGTGGATAGAGAGGTGTCAAGACATAGGTACTGCGGATATCGGTGTCGGCCGGCTTCTTCTCCTTTGAAACGGGTTTCTTCATATCCGAAGGAGGATAAAAAGAATCATCAAAGTCCAAAGGAGGAGAATCACTCTCATTTGGGAAGTAAGTGTTGAGAAAAGTAGCAAAGTCTTCCTCAAATGAGTAGTCATCCAAAGTAGGATCAAGTATTGTTGGCTGAGGATCTTCATCAAAAGTAGGAACAAGGTCATCATGAGAAGAATCACTCGAAAGAGTATCAGCATCATCAAAATCATCATAAGTTGGCATGTCTGGATACTCTGAAACAAAATTATCATAATCATCCCCATCGGAACTAGAATCATCATCATAATCATCATAGATCGGTGGAGAATCATAAATTGGTGGATGATCTAAATTGGAGAGAGAATCATCCACATTATCTTGGAACAGTGGATTATCATAGCAAGAATAAAAAAGAGGATTGTTGTAGACGACAAAATCATCAAGCACATTAATCATATTCGCTGATTCTCTTCCACTGGATTTGGTTGTGATCTTCCTCATTTTAAAAACTTGTGCCTCATTCCCGACTCTTAAGATTAACTCACCTTCGACAACATCGACTAAGGCTTTTCCGGTTCTCAAGAATGGCCGACCAAGTATTAACGGAATACGAGGGTCCATTTCATAATCAACAACAACAAAGTCGACTGGAAAAATGAAAGTACCAACTTTAATAAACACGTCTTCGACAATACCAACGAGGTAAGCGAGAGTGCGATTTGCGAGCTCAAGAGTCATCTTTGTTGGTGTAAGATTGGGCAATGATAGTGTTTTCCAAACACTTAAAGGAATCAAATTTATACTTGCCCCGAGATCGGCTAAGGCAGTAAATTCTTCGGTTTTGTTGAAGATGCAAGGCAACACAAAACGACCGGGGTCTCCAAGTTTTTCCGGAAGTTCTTTAAGAATAACTGCAGAACAGTTTTCATTTAAGCGTGTGTTGACAAACTTAGCCATCTTATCCTTCTTATTAAGCAATTCCTTGAATGCTTTGACGACTTTCGGCATTTGGACAAGTGCTTCAACGAGGCTAATGTTGAAGGTCATTTGTGATATCATCTTCCGAAAAGAAGTGATTTGAGCATCCTCTTTAGTGAGCAATTTTCTCTTGTCTAACCGAGAAGGATAAGGGATGTTAGGTTTATAGTTGGAAGGTGGGGTTGGTGAAGGGTTCTTCTTGGGTACTTCAGCTGGTAGAGGTGGAGACGGTAATGGAGAACTAATCCTAGGCGTGGGAGTGGGAGGGATAATTAGCGGTGTAAGAGGTGTAGATGGAGTAACTGGGGGAGGGATAGATGGTCCTAATAAGGTTGCTCCACTGCGTGTAGTAATAGCACTCACATTCGCTCTTGGGTTGGTGACGGTATTTGAAGGAAGGGAGCCCGAAGTAGAGGGTTGAGTAGTTGGTAAGAAACTAGCCAGCATATTCTTCAAATCATTTGTTTGAGTGCTAAAATAGGTTTGTATATCATGTCGAAGCTCGGATCTAATATCATTACCTTTCTTAGTGATATCTCCTTTCAAGTTGATAATTTGGCTTTGTAGATTCTTGATTTGCTCTCATTGGGTCCTCATGAGAGCTTCCACATCATGATTAATGGGTGGTGCTTGTTAAGCGGGTGGGTGATAAGGATTAGAAGCTCGAGGTAGGTTTGGGTTGCTTCTATTAAAGTTGTGGGGTTTTGGTTTTGAGGAGAAAAACCGGGTGAAAGAAAGTTGTTAGAACGGTAACTTAGCAAGTTACGATCACCTTGAGGTCGGTCTTGGTAATTGTCTGTTGAATAGTTACCATAAGCCGCACACACGTTTTCCGGATTGTCATGAGTAGAAGAACAATCATTGTATGAATGAGGACCCCCGCAAATCTCACAAGAAGTTGCTACAGCTTTAACTTGTTGTTGTTGATTTGTAGCCAAAAGTTGCATATTCTTGCTCATTTCGACCATTGCGCGGGTCAATTTGGTGATATCAGAGTTTGAAGAAGTAGAAGAAACATTGAATCTCGGGTTTGATCTTGAGGATGCGGATGAATCCCAATTTTGTGATGAGTAGTCATGTTCTCGATAAGCTCTCTACACTCCTCGGGTCTTCTTTTCATAAATTTGCCACCGGCGGCTGCATTAATCGTATCACGATCACGAAATATTAAACCGTTGTAGAAAGTATCAATTAAGGTGACGGGGAGCATGTTGTGCTTTGCACATCGATCGATCAAAACATTATATCGTTCCAAAGAATCAAAAAGTGATTCATCAGGTTCTTGTGTAAATCCATTAATTTGATTCTAAAGGCTCGTGACCATGGATGGTGGAAAGTAGCGCGACAAAAAGCGTTGAGTCATCTCATCCAAAGGATGAATTGAATTATTCGGAAGACGATCAAACCATTTTTCGGCATGGTGGGATAAGGTGTGTGGAAATAGTTGTAGGCGAAGAAAATCCATAGTGACACCGGGCAACTTCATGCTTTGAGTAACGGTAATGAACTTGTCGAGGTGTTTGTTGCCATCATCATCCAGTAATCCGCGAAATGGACAAGTATTTTGGACATGTTGGATCATGCGATGCTTCAACGAAAACTCTGGAGCCGTGATTTTCACCGGTGCAACCGGTCCTCCGCGTCCATTCATCGTGGGTTGATAAAAGCTCTTCAATCCTTCGAAGGTCGGGTGGGGGAACATTGTTGTTGTTATTAATGTTGGGTTGGGGTGGATTATTGTTGTTGTGCACACCAGCCATATCTAAATCTTCACGAGTCTCGGGCTTTGAATAAGTTGAAGATCTAGTACGCATACACCTGCAAAAGCAAAAGAATAAGATACCAAAGAAATAGAGAATATATATGTACGTGTAAAAATAAAAATAAAAATCTTTTTGGACTTTTGAAATTTTAATTTTTATGGATTCTTAACAACTTTTAATTTTTATGGTTTTTTTGAAATTTTTTGAGCAAGAAAAATAACGTTAACGAGTGAACGGATCCCAAAATTCAACGCGTCTCTCACAGAAGACCGTTAATCTTTACGAAAAGACCCAGCAGCGGCGCCATTTTATAACTAGAATTTCCTCAGTTAAAATATCGTTGTTCCAGCCTTTTCGAATTGATTACCGCTAATCGTGCGACTCAGACGTCTTTTGGTGAAACAAATAATAGATTGGTCATTGTAGTAAAATTAAATTGTGCAAAACTTTAAAGTAAATGACGGGTAATTAGAGCTAAAACTAATTAAAAAGTAAATGGTGCAATATTAAAACTTTTAAAAGTAAATAATTAAATGACAAAAAATTAAAGCTTGATGAAAAATTAATTTAACAATGTAATAAAAATGAAAACTTGAAATTTAAAATAAAGAAAAACGATTAAAATAACACTAAAGTAAAATGGCGGAAAAATAAGCTTTAAAAAAATTAAACTAAAAACTACTAGAAAGCCGTCGGAATACTTATCGGAATGTAGGTATCGGATAAACTTAAACTAAAAATTACTAGAAAGTCGTCGTGAAGCGTGAAAAATTTGAAAACTTAAAATAATGCAAACTTAAAAACATAAACTAACGCAAAATGTTAAAACAAAACCCAATCCGTCGGAATCCCGTCGGAATGCTGTCACCACAAATCCGTCGGAATACTTACCAGAATGTAGGTATCGGAATACAAGCTTACCACTCTATCGGAATGATGATAGGAATGTGTTCCTGTCGGAATGTGATCGGAATCCCCTATCGGAATAACTGAAACCAAGTCCTATCAGAATAACACTCACCTATCGGAATGTCAAACAAACCTATCGGAATCCTAATCAGAATGCTTGATCGGAATCTCCTGTCGGAATGTGGAAACTATCGTAATATGGCTAGTGAAATTTTGGCATCACTTCGTCTCAATGTAGCCTTAAGACCCGTCGAAATATACGATCGCAATGAGCGATCTCAATCACGATCGGAATAAGGGGGAATTACTCTATCTGAATGTTGATCGCAATCCTCTGTCGAAATGTAAAACCCTAAGCCGATTGTCACGATCGGAATGAGAGTAAAAGTTGTCGGAATCCAGGATCCCTTTCCGATGGAAGTGGATACGTAATAAGCAAAAGCCAAATAAGCTATGACTAATAAGCAAATACCAAAACACTAAATTAAAAAAACAATAAGACGAACACAATAAGCTAAAATTTAAAACTTTCAAGACACAAAATAAGCAAACTTTATAAAATAAACTTTAAAAAGATAAAACTTATAAGAAAACTTTAAAACAAATAAGCTAAGTACAAAATAAGCCAATAAGATTGTCAAGCTTATAGCTTAATTCGTATAAAAGCCTAGATAGAAATGAAAAGATAAACTTTTTAATCAAATAAGAAATAAGATTAAGCAAAATTAATGCTTAATCCGAACCAAAATCAAATCAAAAACAAGAAAAGTAGAATAAGATGGATAATTGAAAGCTTGATTAAAGGAAAGGATTCAACAACAAAATTAAAATACTTACTTGAATTAAAGGCAAGAAATTTAAGGTGCAAAACAAGGTAATTAAATTGACAATTAAGTAAATGACATGAAATTAAAGTGCATGAAAATGAAAATGGTGAAAGACTAGTTTGTCAAGTTAGCCAACACCTCCTAATGTGATATTAGGAGGGTATTTATAGGAGATTAGGGGAGGTAAGCATGTGTTGGAAGCTTCCTTCTTTCTCTCTTTCTCGTCTTTTCGTCTTCTAAATTCTTCGACTTTTTCGACTTTGTCTCGGGATTAATTAAACTCGTCTTGTAATTTCTTTATTAATTAGACTTGAGTTCTTCGGCTTTATTAAACTTCCGTCTTTAGACTTTTTCTTCGCTAAATCTTCAGAATAGGCCTTGGACTTTCGTTCTTTATGCACTCATGATCTTTTGACTTCGTCTTTTGTCTTTTCTTTGATAAAAGCCTGTGAAAGCCCATGTTTTCTTCCCTTTTCACATTTTGATTCTAAATCACAACAAAAACACAAACCACGCATAATTCCGACATTTACGACATAAAATACACGTTTTGGCTTGGTTATTATTATAATTAAGTGGTAAAAGGATAAGTTTTTTTCACACATATTACTTCTTTTGATCAAATTCCTGCTGCATTGGCATCAGCTGGTATTTGTCTAGCAAATAACAGGGTTTTTAATTTTTCAAGATTAATTTTTGAAAGCATAACTAGGGATTTGGAAGGAACTAAAAAGTTTTTGATGTATCCTAGATTCATTAAGAATTTAGTTAGTGACCAAATACCTAACCTACCAGAGTTAACTGATACATGGGATGTTCCTACATTCACAAAGAGAACCTTCTCTTTCTTGACCAAACAAGGCAATGCCTTTACAGGAATAATTACACCATTGTTTGCTCATATGTTAGCCCAACCTGCCAATCAAGAAGGTAAGGAACCTAGCAATGCTAGTTCTTCTCAGCAAACTCCTTCTCACCAGAGTTCCCATTCCCTAGAAGATTCACAATCTTCTTCTCACAATGTTGGTGCTCCACCAAACAATGATGAGATGATCCATACACTTGTTGCTTCTATTGCTGCTAGTGGTGCACCACAAGCACAAGCACCAGAGGTGGTGGATGTTGCAAATTTAACTGCTTTGTGTACTAGTTTGTCCCAACAGGTACATGTGTTGCAAAAAGAAAAGTTTGTTCAAGACAGAAAATTGTTGAATTGGAAGCTAGCCTAGTCAAGTTGAGGAACAAAGTATCCCCTTGGATGAGGCAACATAGATCTATTCAGAAAGCTGCACTCAAGAAGCAAAGATTCAGGAACCACAAGAAAAGGAAACTGAATGCAACCAAATAGGGGAGGAATTATGAAGAACAACCACATTCTTCTGATAATCAAACAAGGATCTCCGGAAATGACATCAATTTTGAGCTGGATGAAGATGTAATGGGGACTTATGAAGATGGAACTGGTTTAGATACTGGTGTGGATGGACCTTCAAATATGGAGATTCAACAGGAAGAACCACATCCTACTCATGAGGAGCCACAAGTTGACTAAATTATGGTAACTCAGCCAGCACCAACACCTCAATCACCACTTCAAGTGAATTGGAGTACTTTCTATGAGAAGTTGGAGGAAATTAACATTCAATTTCATGTATCTTCAACTCCACCACCACAAAGACAAGTATGGTCTCAAAGGAAACAGACTTTGCAAGTACTGTCTAGATCAAGAATGAGCAATGGATCAGACAAGACTGAAGAGGTGCAAGTTGAAATTATGGCTTCCATGGAAGAAAGGGTATCTGGGGATACACAAGTGATTGAAGAAACAAGTGTGTCTAATACTGGTGAAGTCAACATTGTTGAAGATCCAAGTACTGCTAAGCCAACTAAGCCGACTTCAAGTACTGCTGACATTGTTGAAGACCCAAGTGCTGCTAAGCCAACTAAGCTGATTGCAAGTACCGCTGGTGATCATCCTTCAATAGAAAGTCAAACTCCTTCTTGAGAGGATAAGACTTTAACCCAATTACTACTTGACTAAAGAAAGAAGAATTCAGTTGAGAAGACTAAACAAGCAGAGGCAGAGAAAAAGACACAACAAGAATTTCTTGCCAAAAAGGATCAAATTCAAGGTAAGAAAGTTCAAGCTTCACACCCCACTAAAGGTATAGTTATTGAACAGCAAGCTGATGAAGAAAGATCTTCCAAGCTGAAGAAGAAGCTACCTAAGATTAATCCAAAGGATAAGGGGAAGAAGCAAATATTATCAGAATCTGAGAATGAAAGTGATTCGGATGATGATATAAGCAAAGTCATGTACAGATTTAATCAATTGGACAATGATGAGGAATATGCTTTCAGAATGCAAGCACAAATTCGTGAAGAAGAATTACAAGAAGAACTTGCAGCAAAACAGCATTTGCTATAAGTTAAAAGGATACAGCAAGAATGGAACATACAAGAGTATGATAGGATTCAAGTTGAATTACATGCAAGTGAGCTTCTTGCAGACTCATTGATAGCTGAAGAGAGAGATGCTTATGATGAAGAAGAAAAATCAAAGTTGATTGATGATCTGGTAAGGGAGCAACAAAGATTCTTTGCTGAAAAGAGAAGAAGAGAAAAGATTAAGCCTCCAACTACTATGCAGATTAGGAATCAAATGATGAATTTTCTTAAGAGAGTTAAGAGTTTTACTCATATTTAGTTGGTCAAGAAGAATTTTGAAGAAATCAGGACTTTGTATGAGCAAAATAAGAGAACTGAATTGAATTTGTTGAGATTGGATCTGAAGCAGATAGAATAGTTGTTGAAAGACATAGAAGACATCTGCAACAACAAAGACAATTTGGAAGTACTCCTAGAATTGAGCTAAGTACTGTTGAACCTACAAATACATCTGCACCTATCAAGACCACTTATGTGAGGAAGAATAGAAAGGAGAAGGTAAGTTCAAGAGAGGAAGAGACCGCTCAAAGAATGAATGAAGGAGATGAAGCTCAAGATATTGCTCAAACTGAAAATGTACAAGCAGTACATACATAATCAACAGTACATACTGAAGAGACAGTACATACAAACTTGGAAGAGGATTCAACAGAAATTAAGGGAACCTCCAAGGGTGTTATAAGAAAAAGGTCAACAAAGATAAAGAATAAAGCCAAGAGGGCTAAATCAATAGTAGAAGATAGTGATGATGATGAGAGATTGAAAAAGTACTTGAAGATTGCAAAATTTAAAGATCAATGTATTGATACAGAGCTTTTTGGAAAGAGATCAGCTATTGCTAAATGGATCTACTCTATGTCTCAAGGACTTGAAGTTCATGGAATTCAAAGAACTGATGTCACAACAAGGATATTCAAAATTTTGGAGGATATTCTTCGCATTCTTGACAGACAAGATATTCAGGATCTTTTTAGGTTAGTTCAAGAAGCCAGTGCAGGTAAAACTGAAGTATCAATATTATATAGGGAATTTCTCTTTATGTATGAGCCACACAATTGTGATCAAGAAATGTTGAAGGTATTAGAGAATCAGGTTCCTAGTTACTGGAGATATTATAGGTCATGTGGATTGCATATTTTGAATATAGATGATGTTACATACTATATGCTGCAAGAGAAGACTTACCCATTCAAAAGAAGATTGTTGGAAAGAATGTTGGAACAACAATTGAAAGTTAAAAAAGAATATGTTGATGTTTTGGAGTTGATCAGAATGGTTAAACAAGAAATCAAGGATTTGAAAGATGAGGACGAAGCTGAGAAAGAGCCTTAAGTGTTTGACTTTCAGTCACACTTCACAAATGGTTCTCAGTTCACCATGTCTAACACACAGAAGAACTGGATAGTCCATAAGCAAACGGTTTGTGGTAAAGACTTCTCAAACCGTTGATGGTTGACAATTTACCAATAATTGTAAGGTTATCAGTACACCTTATTCTTTATGAATAAAGTATTGGTTATTCCAGAGTGTACGGCTAACTGGTAAAGAATTTATAAAATCCGTTGATAGCTGGTGATTTGCTAAAAATCATGTAGCCAATACAGATTGGTTTTTGTTGTTAACTGTTTTATTTCAGGTATGAAGATTGCAAGCAAAGAAGTATTCAAAGAAGAAAATACTTAGAAGGTTTTGTCTCATCAAATCAAGACTAAAGTTCATGATTCAGAGTTCATAGATTTAACTCAAGAAGACAATTACTGATGTTGCAAAGATAAATGGATTTTTACAAGACACAAGAATATCATAGTTTGAAGACAAAGATGGTATTCATGATGTTTGAAGATTATATTACTAAAGAAGATCTACATTGAAGTGTTTGGCTACATTCAGTTGGATACAAATACAAATTACCAAGTTCAATCCAAGGATGAAGGAAAGACTAAAGACATGTATTCTAAACCAGTACAAGAGAAACAAGAAGACAAAAAGTTATCATTCTTGTTTAGGGGAAGATTGTTCGGAATTATTTGTTAAGTGTCAAGTACCGTCAGTGTAATTTAAGTATTGTTAGTATTATGCAAGTACCGTTAGTGTTAACGCGGTACATAGTAAGTACTGCTACTTACATAGTAAGTACTGCTATAGTGATTAGGACGAATATATCTTTGTATAAGATATGTCATAGTTATAGTTAGAGTATATATTATGTGATATACTTAAATAGTTAGAATATTGATAATATATCGTCTGTGATATAGTTATCTTTATAGAATATTCTAAGGTTTCTAGGGTTCCTTACTCTATAAAAGGAACATAGGTACAATGTCATTCATGTACCTCATTCAAGTTGATTAATAACATAATCGAATAGTTAAAAGTAATTATGTTCTTCTGTGCTTTATAAGTTAGATTTCACATAACTTATTTAGTTTGAGTAAGAGTTATCAAAGTGTTTTAGTTTGATTACAAACTACTATACTAGTTCTTAACAGAATATAGATCCAATCAAAGGGATCAACAGATTATGATGATTCAAGCCACAAAAGTTGTAGATAAATAACCAAGTACACCAGTTAAACAATAACCAACACAAAGCATCACAATACAACCACACAAGTTGCCTCAAATCCTAGTATATCTGTTAACCTAAACATCCCTCTGTTAAATGATTTCTCAAGTTTTTAATGGACTTGTGTGATTTAACCCACAAACCAAGATCTAATCAACCTAGTATCCACAAACAACCTTCAGATCACCAGATTCAACCACAATATCACAGATTCATAGAAAAATATCCAAATTCACCAAAATTCATATAAATTTCAGAAAAATAAAAGGTATTAGAGATTCAAACCTCCAAGATGTACATCCACACCTTGGATTGTTTGAGCTGAGGTGCTAGCAAAACAAGCACCAACTTCCAATAGCTGCTAAGAAGAACAAACACAAAAGTGAACACAAAAACAGATTATGCCTTGATTTTTGAAAACAAGAGTTTTATTCTTTAAAACCTTTCCTCAAAATCAATCAAATAGATTAATGGAACTCAGAATTTAGCTAATCAAACAACAAACTTTCATAAAACACAAAAGAGAATTCACAATTTCAGAAAATCAAACTTTTTATTTCATAAAAAGGAATTACAAAGCATTAGCTAAAATCTGGAACAAAGGGGCTCTCACATGTTGAGGCCTCCTTTTATAGGCTACATAAGACGTTTCTAGAATGGAAATACAAGAGAAACCCTAGCTATGAAGTCTCCAAAATACCCTTGAGTGCTTGATGGCGTGATGAGGTTGTGAGTTGTCCAATTCAATCCTGGATGTTCATTTTTGCTTTGGGGCCAAGTAATAAGTGTGGGACATTGATTTGGCCATGTGTCTTTGCTTGGAGAGGAGGGTGAGTTTTTATTGGTGGACGGGTTTGAGTGTGGGGGCCATAAGGTAAGTGGGTGTGTGAGTTCAGGAATGGGATTGGTTCGTGTGAGGGTGAATTGTATTTTGGTGTAGGTAATTGTAAAAACCCCTTTGTTGGTGAAAAGTAAATACTGGGTTTCATACGTGTGAATAGTGACACGTGTGATTCGAAATCAATGGGGGTTTTGTGTTTGGCGCGTGTTTGTTTAGTTTAAACTTTGGAAATGGCAAAAGGAGTCCTTATTCTTTGGTAGAAAGTGTATAACAAGTTTATTTTCCTAATAAACTCGTTTCCCTTTGTTGTTGAAGTTTCTGATTTCATGTTTTGGCCACAAAAAGTTTCTAAACAAGGATTTAGGGCTTTTTCCACTTTGGTATAATTACAAGTTTAGTCCTTTTGATGTTTAACCCAATCTTAAAGGACTAGAAGTGTAATATTCTTGAACTTCAATGGCTTCTTTGGATCTTGGACGTTATGAAGGACCATTATTGACAATTTAGTTTTGTTGAGGGACTAAATTTGCTAATTCTTCAAACTTGGAGGACCTTTTTGTAATTTTGACAAACTTAAGGGACCAAACTTGTAATTATGAATTTACAAGGGTATTAAGTGTCATTTATTCATAAATGAGGGATCAATCTTGTAAATCTTCAAGTCTTCAAGGGTTTTTCTTTGATAAATCACAAACTAGGGCCCGGTTCATTGTGCCGCTTCGTTTCTCGTGTTCGTTTTTACTTGTTTCTTGTAATCTTTTGTCTTTTTCACGATATCCATACCTAAAATACACAAGTAAACAAATACAAGCATATATATATGGTATTTTATGACATTTTTATGCATTTAAAGCCCGAAAAGAATGATGAGATCATGTATAAATGCCATCTCATCACTTCTGAATAGACTCTTAAGTATGTAGGTCCCATAAGATCTGAGCCAAATGTGGCTCGGGTCCCTGTTAAAAACTAATAAGTTTTGTTATGTGCAGGGGCATCTAATTGATGAATTTAAAGATAAAGGTATAGTAGATAGTGGATGCTCAAGACACATGACAGGGAATAAATATTTCCTTGCTGAATTTGAAGAATTCAGAGGTGGACTAGTAGCCTTTGTAGGTAGCAAAGGTTGAATTACTGGCAAACGGAAAATCAATACATGGAAGTTGGAATTTGAAGATTTGTTCTTTGTAAAAGAATTGAATGAATTCAATCTCTTTTCTGTATCACAAATGTGTGATAAGAAAAACAACGTGTTGTTCACTAACACAGACTGCTTGGTATTGTCTAAAGATTTTGAGATGCCAAAAGAATCTCAAGTACTGCTTAAAGTGCCCAGGCAAGAAAATATGTACACCTTTAATTTTCATACTATTACTCCAACAGGTGGTATTACATGTTTGCTAGCTAAGGCTTCTAATGATGAGTCTAGCGGCATAGGAGGTTAGGTCATGTAAATTTGAAGAATCTTAACAGATTAGTGAATAGGAATTTGGTTAGAGGGTTACCTAACAAATCTTTTCAAAATGATTTCACATGTGATGCTTGTCAAAAATGTAAACAACATAGAGCCTCTTGTAACACCAAGACTGTCAATACTGTGACAAAGCCCTTGCAACTCTTGCATATTGATTTGTTTGGTCCAGTTTCTGTAAGAAGCATTAGTTATCAGACCTTTTGTCTAGTCATAACTGATGATTATAGTAGATTCAGTTGGGTTTTCTTTTTACCTCTTAAAAATGAAACCAATGAATTACTTAAGGATTTTATCACTTTAGTTGAAAAGCAGTTCACTAAACAAGTTTTAATCATTAGAACAGATAATGGGACAGAATTCAAGAATGCTGAGTTTGATGAATTTTGTAGGTCTAGAGGCATTAAGAGACAATTTAGTAATCCTAGGACTCCACAACAAAATGGAGTAGCTGAAAGGAAGAATAGTACACTAATTGAGGCTGCTAGAACTATGCTGGCTGATTCTCTTTTTCCAATTACATATTGGGCAGAAGCAATCAATATTGCATGTTATATGTTAAATAGAGTCTTAGTGACCAAGCCTCGAAACAAAACACCTTATGAACTTTTTACTGGTGTTAAGCCAACCATAAGTCATTTTAGACCTTTTGGGTGTCATGCGTCTGTACTAAATACTCTTGATCATTTGGGAAAGTTTGATGCAAAAGCTGATCCAGGATATCTTGTAGGATATTCATTGCAAAGTAATGCATATAGGGTTTACAATTTGGTATCTAAAAAGGTTGAAGAAAATGCCTGTGTTAATTTCTTTGAAAATAAACCCAATGTCCTAGGAATAAGTTATGCTTGGATGTTTGATTTAGATTATCTAACTAACCCCATGGATTACTATTCTGTGCAAAAGGATTGTCAAGCTAACAATGTAGGTGACGAGTCTGGTGCAACTAATTCAGGTACTTAAGAAAAAGCTTCTTCATCAGATGATGATGTTCACATCTATGTACCCAGTATGCCTATTGTTACTCCCATGTCTGCTACTCCAAAGAAGCAAACTATGCCATCAACAGATGATGAAGCCTCCCAAGAGCTTCAGAGGCTTCAAGATCAAGAAAGAATCCTACATATGCTAGTAAGCATTCAGGAGAAGAATCTTTTGAGTCACAACACTCAACAGTACATACTACACTTGCAAGTATTGCTAAGTCAAAATCTGCAAAGTCTGTTGATTCATTAGAAGATATTTTACAAGCTATGGACAATGAAGACGTGTATGCTAGTCCACACAGATCATTAGAAATCCCAAGTCTGCTGTGCAAACCAGAAGACAACTTCAAACCAATACTGAAACTCATGCACTTGTAAGTTATGTCAAACAACATCAGAGAACTAATCATAAGGATACTCAACATTGTTTGTTTGCATGTTTCTTATCACAAGTAGAGCCCAAAAACATTTCTCAGGCTCTTGATGAATAACGTTGGGTAGATGCCATGCAAGAAGAATTAACACAATTTGAGCTACAAAAGGTTTGGATTCTTATGGATCTTCCCTCAGGTAAGAGAGTAATTGGTACTAGATGGGTTTTCAGGAATAAGAAGAATGAGAGAGGAGTTGTTGTGAGAAACAAGGCAAGGCTTGATGCTCAAGGCTATAGACAGGAAGAAGGGATAGAATATGATGAGGTTTTTACACCAGTGGAAAGGATAGAAGCCATTAGTTTATTTTTGGCCTTTGCATCAAATATGGGTTTTATAGTCTACTAGGTTTTGTAGATCCTAAGTTCCCAAATAGACTCTACAAGGTTATCAAAGCACTTTATGGTCTGCATTAAGATCCAAGGGCTTGGTACGCAAATTTATCCAATTTTCTGTTAGAGCATGGATATAGAAGAGGGACCATTGACAAAACTTTGTTCATCAAGAAGAATGCTAAGGATATTATTCTAGTACAAGTCTATGCTGATGACATCATTTTTGGTTCTACCAAGAAATCATGGTGTGACGTGTTTGAGGCTTTGATGAAATGAAGATTTCAGATGAGTTATATGGGAGAACTAACTTTCTTTTTGGGACTACAGGTCAAACAAAGGAAAGATGGAATATTTATCAGCCAAGATAAGTATGTTGCTAAAATCTTGAAGAAGTTTTCATGTATGGATACAAGGAGTACAAGCACACCTTTTGAAGCTAATAAGTCTTTATCAAAAGATGAACATTGTGAAAATGTTGATATTCATTTATACAGGTCAATGATTGGTTCATTGATGTATCTTACTGCTTTAAGGCCAGATATTATGTTTGTTGTATGTGCCTGTACAAGGTTCCAAGTCAAACCAAAGGTGTTACATCTACATGATGTGAAGAGGATTTTTAAGTGTCATAAAAGTCAACCCAATTTAGGATTATGGTATCCTAGAGATGCTACCTTTGAATTGGAAGCTTACTCAGATAGTGATTATGCTGGAGCTAATCATGATAGGAAATCCACAACAGGAGGTTGTCAATTCCTAGGCAGAAGACTCATATCATGGCAGTGTAAGAAGCAAACCATTGTTGTTACTTCTAAAACTGAAGTTGAATATGTAGCCGCTGCTCATTGCTGTGGACAAGTACTTTGGATTCAAAATCACTTGTTAGACTATGGGTTTAACTTCATGAATACCAAGATTTACATTGATAATGAAAGTACTATATGCATTGTCAAGAATCTAGTATTTCACTCCAAGACCAAGCATATTGAAATAAGACATCACTTCATAACAAATGCCTATGACAAGAAGCTTATTCAAGTCTTGAAGATTCATACTGACAACAATGTAGCTGATTTGTTGACCAAGGAAATTGATGCTAAGAGGTTTAAATTCTTGGTAACACATATTGGTAGCTCAACCAATAGACTGTTGCGTATGTTGAGTGGACATAATAGTTGTATAACTTTTATGCTAATTTTTATTGTATAGTCTATGTTTTTGTGTTTTTGATGTGATTGCAGGTTGATAGAAGTAGATAAAAGAGGTCATTATGATAGTGGAATGCATGAACTGGTCAAAATTGTGAGGTACCATTATGGATCCAAGTACTGCTAGCACAAGTTTAAGTACCAAGTATGTTCCATGTACCGCTACATGTCCGTTGTACCGTTAAGGATCTCTTTTGTATACTTGGCGGTTTCTTCGAACTTGGGTTTGTTATGAAGATGGAACTGGATTAGATATTGGTGTGGATGAACCTACAAACATGGAGTTTCAACAGGATGAACCACAACCTACTCATGAGGAGCCACAAGTTGAAGAAATGATTGTAACTCAGCCAACACCAACATCTCAATCACCAAAACTTCAAGTGAATTAGAGTACTTTCTATGAGAAGTTGGAGGAGATTAATGTTCAATTTCATGTATCTTCAATTCCACCACCACAAAGACAAATCTGGTTTCACAAGAAACAGTGTTTGCAAGTACTATCCAGATCAAGAATGAGCAAAGGATCAGACAAGACTAAAGAGGTGTAAGTTGAAATAAAAGCTTTAGTGGAAGAAAGGGTATATGGAGATACACAAGTGATTGAAGAAACAAGTGTGTCTAATACTATTGAAGTCAACATTGTTGAAGATCCAAGTACTGCTAAGCCAACTAAGCCGACTGCAAGTACTGCTGACATTGTTGAAGACCCAATGACTGCTAAGCCAACTAAGCCGATTGCAAGTACTGTTGGTGATCATCCTTCACTAGAAAGTCAAACTCCTTTTGGAGAGGATGAGACTTTAGCCCAAGTACTGCTTGACTTAAGAGAGAAGAATTCAGCTGAGAAAACAAAACAAGCAGAGGTAGAGAAGAAGACACAACAAGAAGTTCTTGCCAAAAAGGATCAAACTACAAGTAAGAAAGTTCAAGCTTCACATCCTACTAAAGGTATAGTTATTCAACACCAAGCTGATAAGGAAAGACCTTCCAAGCTGAAGAAGAAGCTACCTAAGATTAATCCAAAGGATAAGGGGAAGAAGCAAATACTATTAGAATATGAAAATTAAAGTGATTTAGATGAAGATATTAGCAAAGTCATGCATAGATTTAATCAATTGGACCATGATGAGGAATATGCTCTTAGGATGCAAGCTCAGATTCATGAAGAAGACTTGCAAGAAGAACTTGAAGCTAACCAGCATTTGCTAGAAGCTAAGAGAATACAGCAAGAATGGAATAGACAAGAGTATGATAGGATTCAAGATGAATTACATGCAAGTGAGCTTCTTACAGACTCATTGATAGCAGAAGAGAGAGATGCTTATGAGGAAGAAGAGAAATCAAAACTGATTGATGATCTGGTAAGGGAGCAACAAAGATTCTTTGCTAAAAAGAGAAGAAGAGAAAAGATTAAGACTTCAACTACCATGTAGATTAGGAATCAAATGATGTCATTTCTCAAGAAAGTTAAGGGTTTCACTCATACTCAGCAGGTCAAGAAGAATTTTGAAGAATTTAGGACTCTGTATGAACAACATAAGAGAACTAAATAGAATTTTGTTGAGATTGGATCTTAAGCAGATAGAATAGCTGTTGAAAAAGCTAAAAGACATCTACAACAATAAAGGCAATTTGCAAGTTCTCATAGAATTGAGCCAAGTACTGCTGAACCTACAACTACATCTCCAACTATCAAGACCACTTATGTGAGAAATAATAGAAAGGAGAAGGTTAGTTCAAAAGAGGAAAATACTGCTCAAAGAATGAATGAAGGATAAAAAGCTCAAGATGTTGCTCAGACTGGAAATGTACAAGCGGTACATACACAGTTAACAGTAAATACTGAAGAAATGGTACATACAAACTTGGAAGAAGGATCAACAGAATTTGAAGGAACCTCCAAGGGTGTTAAGAGGAAAAGATCAACAAAGAGGAAGCAGAAAGCCAAGAAGGCTAAATCAACAACAGAAGATAGTGATGATGATGAGAGCTTGAAAAAGTACTTGAAGATAGTAAAATTTGAAGATCAATGTATTGATACAAAGATTTTTGGAAAGAGATCATCTATTGCTAGATGGATATACTCTATGGATCAAGGACTGGAAGCTCATGGAATTCAAAGAACTGATGGCACAACAAGAATATTCAGACTTTTGGAAGATATTCTTCACATTCTTGACAGACAAGATATTCAAGATCTTTTCAAGTTAGTTCAAGAATCCAGTGCAGGTAAGACTGAAGTATCACTATTATATAGGGAATTGTTCTTCATGTATGAACCACACAACTGTGATCAGGAAGTATTGAAGGAATTAAAGAATCAGGTTCCTAGTTACTGGAGATATTATAGGTCATGTGGATTGCATATTTTGGATATAAATGATGTTACTTACTATATGCTACAAGAGAAGAGATATCCATTCAAACGAAGATTGTGGGAAAGAATGTTGGAACAACAATTGGAAGTTACAGAAGAGTCTGTTGATGCTTTGGAGTTGATCAGAATGGTTAAACAACAAATCAAGGATTTGAAAGATACGGAAGAAGCTGAGAAAGAGCCTTAAGTGTTTGACTTTCAGTCACACTTTACAAATGGTTCTTAGTTCACCATGTCTAACACACATAAGAACTGGCTAGTCCATAAGCAAAGGGTTTGTGGTAAAGACTTCTCAAATCCGTTGAAAGCTGGTAGCTTGCTAAAAACTATATGGTTCTGACTCACCTTGTTTCGAGACAAAGAGTTAGCTAGTCCTAGACTAACAGTACTAGGTAAAAACATCATCAAATCCGTTGATTGTTGGAAATTTACGAAAAATTGTAGGGTTATCAGTACACCTTATTCTTTATGAATAAATTATTGGCTATTCCAGAGTGTACGGCTAACTGGTAAAAAATATATCAAATCCGTTGATAGCTGGTGATTTGCTAAAAATAATGAAGCCAATACATATTGGTTTTTGTTGTTAACTATTTTATATCAGGTATGAAGGTTGCAAGCAAAGAAGTATTTAAGAAGAAAATACTTAGAAGTTTTTATCGCATCAAATCAAGACTGAAGTTCATGATTCAAAGTTTATAGATTTAACTCAAGAGGACAATTATTGTTGCTGCAATGACAAATGAATGGTTACAAGACACAAGAAGATCATATGTTGAAGACAAAGATGATGTTCATGATGTTTGAAGATTATCTTATCAGAAGAAGATCTACATTGAAGTGTTTGGCTATAGTCAGTTGGATACAAATATAAATTACCAAGTTCAATCCAAGGATGAAGGAAAGACTGAAGACATGTATTCTAAATACATCCAGTACAAGAGAAACAAGAAGACAACAAGTTATCATTCTTGTTTAGGGGAGGATTGTTGGGAATTATTTGTTCAGTGTCAAGTATCGTTAGTGTTATTGAAGTACTATTAGTATCTTTCAAGTACCGTTAGTGTTAACGCGGTACATAGTAAATACTGCTACTTATAAAGTAAGAACTGCTATATTGATTAGGACGAATATATCTTTGTATAAGATATGTCATAGTTATAGTTAGTGTATATCTTATGTGATATACTTAAATAGCTAGAATAATGATAATATATCGTCTGTGATATAGTTATCTTTATAGAATATTCTAAGGTTTCTATGGTTCCTTACTCTATAAAAGGAACATAGGTACAATGTCATTGATGTACCTCATTCAAGTGGATTAATAAGAGAATCGAATAGTTAAACGTAATTCTTTTCTTCTATGCTTTATAAGTTAGATTCCGCATAACTTATTTAGCTTGAGTAAGAGTTCTCAAAGTGTTTTAGTTTGATTACAAACTACTATACTAGTTCTTAACAGAATATAGATCTAATCAAAGGGATCAACATTTGGCCTATTACAAGTTTGAAGGAGACATGCTTGGATGGTGGAAATCAGTGAAGCAGCCTGAGGGAGGCAATGATTGGGTGACTGGCTTGACTTGGGCTCAGTTCAGGGAGTTGGTGATGGGACAGTTCTTCCCTAAGGCTGAGCAGGATAAGCTGAAGATGGAGTACCACGGGATCAGGAAGAGAGCTGGGGTGAACAACACTGAGTTCATGCAACTTTTTCTCCGTCTGGATGGTTTTCTTAGCGTCACTGCAGGTACGGTCGAGGAGAAAGCATACCACTTTCACTAGGCTCTTCGTACCTCAGTTTCCAATACCTTGGTGTGTGCTACCTTCAACACGGTGGCACTAGTAGCTGATGCAACACGTAAGTTAGAGATGCTGCAAGAGAGGGATGAGTTTAGAGAGGCAGAGAGACCCGACAAGAGGCATATCTCGTCATTCAGCGGTGATCATTTCAATTCATTCCATATTATCCAAATGTTACCTCTATATATATAAATTTCATCTTTTAGGCAGAAGACTGGGGACCGGTCCCAACCGGCCACTCAGTCACAACAGAGTCAGCACAAGGGTAACGGATAGACCCAAGACCGTTTTGCTTCGGATAGGCGTGGCGGTAATGACCATTACCGTAACAAAGCTAGCATCTCTAACAGCAGAAGGTCCCTATACTTACTCAAATCTTATGTTACATGTTTTATGAATTTCATTCTGACACTTCAGCATTCTCTACCAGGAATCATGGAAACGGAAGGGAACAGGACCGTAGAGATTCACAGCCTAACCATGCAGCTATTACTAGTATTATGTCTTAAAATTTTCTTCATTGTCCCGATTGTATCCATAAATCATGTCTCATGTATACTTTACTTAACAGGCTCCCAACCAGCAAGGGCACCTGTTGGAGGGTATAATCACCCTATCTGCACTATGTGTAACCGTAGGCACCCAAGGTGTTGTCCCATATTTTTAGATGATTAAACAAGAAAGAAAGTTAGATAAAAGATGAATTCTAGAGAGAGAAAGTAGTGACAGAAAGTAGAGAGAAGTGTGTGAAACTTATGGAGGATTAGATTAGAGAAAAATGAATCAACCAACACATACCCTTCCCAACATGCTAGGAAGGGGTATTGATAGCTTTGCCTACATGTGGCATAATGGGCTATATGTTTGATTGGGTCGAGCTTGAATAAATGCTTAGTACCTTGAAATAGGCCTTTTAAGCTAGCCATCAAGCCCGTAATGTCACGACTATTTTAACTAACTATTACAACGTTCTAATAAGTGTTACAATATAAACCTATGATCGAACATTCTTGTTTGACTCAATATTTTGAGGCTAACAATATCCCCCAATGTGAGGTCATTCCTCTTTGATATTTGTAGATCAATGGAGATTACGAATTTCGTCATAAATGAGTCTTGAACGTCTAATATTAGTCTTTTCCTTCATGTTGTGATCTTTGAGATTTTGTCATTGTCTTTCGACTTTTTCTTTTATCTTGATCTCTTCAAATCATTCTTGACTTGTCTTTGCCATCTTGCGATCTTGTCTATTTATCCACATATTCATTCTTTTGCACAATCTTGAAAGCTTGCTAACAATCTCCTTTGAAGAGAGGTCATTCCTCTACATTAATTGTTAAGGAAGATTTTGATCATCAAAGTTTCGGAAGTCTTTAGCTTTCTTGATTGTTGGATGTCTTTGGGCATGAGTATGTGGTTTTGAATCTTTGACTTTACTGAGTACACCGTAAGCCACCTTCTCGAGATAAAACTTAGACACGGACTGAATGGCTTTGACATTCGTCCTAAATCGGTAGCGTTTTACCTCCGGTCGGTGAAGACCATTACGCGATATTAAATATCGTACCTGTGATTAGGTAGATTCAATTAAGAATCTCCTTGACAGGGTTTTGCAGCAGTACTGCCGTTCTCTTTACTCTTCCGTCTCAAAGCAAGACTACGAACATAAAGAGTGAAGCAATTGGATAAATATCCGCTCGATTAAAGTCATCAATTCAAATTCCTGGAACAAGTTTGACTCATTCAGAATCTTACCATTGTTGCTTTCCAGTTGACATAAGCTTGATTCATAAGAATCTCACAAGTTACCTACCGTAGCGCTGTTTAACGTTGACGCTAGAAGGATTTCCATTCGTCACTGTGAATAATAACAAATATCACTTTGAATGTTCTAGCAAGACCATAAAGATATTACGTAGAAACCTGAAACGAGTTTGAATCAATAAAGAAACAAAGCACTGTTGCTTTTTAGTTTTACATATGTTCAATTCATAAAGAATCTTACATATGACCTATCGCAGTGCTGTTTGATGTTAACACTGGAAGGATTTCCACTCATCATTGTGAATACTAGGAAGTATCACTTTGAGTGTTCTAGCAATATCACAAGGATATAGCGTAGGACTCTCTTGATCATCATCTGTCTGTCCTAACGAGATTTGATTAATCTCTTGGCTCTAGACTCGATTTGTGCACTTTTAGTGGTCGGAGGCTGGAGCAGATGCCACCTATTTAATATCAACTATCTCAGAGTGAGATATTCAATAGAAGTCGTGTAGATCTCCGTAACAATAAAACAAACTTCTTTTAAGAGAAATCTGAGTCAGTTGGGGAGGGGTTGTGCATTACATCACTGGGTCCATGATGTGTTATCTTCATGATGTGTTGACCCGGTTTCTGCCTATGTTGTATGGAGGGCTAATTTCTTTACACCCTTTATCCTTACATTTCTTTTTCATTCTTCAGTCCCTTCAATGTATACCAAGACATCATTACTAGCACCTTGTTGTGATTGTTCCAGTGTTAGCTTTAGTACTTAGTCTGCACTCAACTACGTTTACATTCTACTCCATATTTCCTAAGAACTTCTAATAATCTATTGGATTGTCCCTGGGAAGATCCCTCCGATTCTGGTCGGATCATAGGACTTAAACCTAACCACCCTTTTGACACCAATAACGTCCTGAATTAAAGATGTTGTGGGCATTCGATCGAAACCATGAGTGCTTGAGTCTTTAGATCACATTTTAATCACATTTTCTCCCCTATCTCTAATATATAAAATCGTTTGATATTAGAGATACCAAATTTGATTAAAATATATTTTGAAAAATAGTCTTGAAACTTTTCGGGAGAAAAATGTGTCAAACTTAACATGAATTTTGGAATACTCCCCCTCAAAAATTGATCCAATAGAATTGTCATTACGAGGATATGATCCACATTAAAATTTTGAGGATAGGAGTTGTTGAACACAACACACAAATTTTGAAAGATTTTGAATATCATTGAAAAATTCTTGAAAAAAATTGTGTTCAACCCTTTTTGAAAAATCAATTCATTCTGGCGAAAAGGTTATTTTAAGGCAAAAACTTGAGTTCATAGACTTTGAATGACAAATCCACTCAAGTGTAAGAAGATTTAACTTCTTTTGCTGAGGGTAAGGGCACTAAAACGTACACTCCCCCGTGAATATAGATCTGGGTTGCAATCTAAAAGTGATTACAAGCCATTGTGTTGAGCTCAAAACGTTGAATGTTTTGTCACAAACTCAACCCAATATAGATTGCTTTACCCGTTGTTGGGAATATTGTCAAAAGAGAAAATTTCCGTTATAAAAGATAGAAATGACATGTTTTGAAAAATATTTACAACTTTCGTTCGAGCTTTATGTACATACATGTGTCATTATTGAGCGACATTTCTAGGTACGTCCATATTATCGATACTGAAAGACACGTCGAGAAGAATCTATTTGGATTTTCAATGATTTTTTATTTTGTATTTTGCTTTTTCATTAATATTTACAGGTAGATGTTTGATAGATGAATCAAGCAGGCTTCTTTGCCAGAATCTCTAGTTCTTCTGGAGTCAAACAACTCATACCAATTTTCCTAACTAGATACGCGGACCTCTCTTAAAGAGCTTTTGTAAACAAGTCAGCTAATTGGTAATCAATTCCAACAAAGTATAGTTCAACGAAACCCCTTTCAACTTGTTCCTTAATGAAGTGTTATCTGACATCAATGTGCTTTGTGCGGGAATGTTATACCGGATTGCAGGAGATGGCTATGGCGGACTTTGAGTCATAATACATAGGTACTTTGTCAAAGTGGAAGCCATAATCCATGAGTTGTGTTCTCATCCAAAGAACTTCAGCACAACACGCAGATAGAGACACATGCTCCGCTTCGGCTGATGATAGTGACGTGCAATCCTGCTTCTTGGAAGACCATCCCACAAGCTTATCTTGACCTAGAAATTATGCACCACCAGAAGTACTTTTTCGTGTATCAAGACACCCTACATGATCAGAATCTGAATAGGCCATTAGAAAGAAACCGGTTTCCCTCGGATACCAGAGTCCCATGTGAATGGTATTCTTATGGTACCGAAAGATCCGTTTAACCTCCTTGAGGTGCTTTTTAGTGGGTCGTGCTTGATATCTTGCACAATAACATGTAGCATGTGATATATCTGGTCGGCTTGGTGTTAAGTACATGAGGGAGCCGATCATGGAATGATATCTGGTTTAATCTATGGCATCTCCCTCCAAATCACCATCTAGGGATGTGGTTGATAATGGTGTCCCAACGGGGTCACATGAGGTCATACCATGCTTTTTGATTATCTCATGATAATACTTAGCTTGGTTGATAAAGATATCACTTGGGGATTGGTGAACTTGGATTCATAGAAATAATTTTAGTTCGCCCATCATTGACATTTCAAATTTGTTGTGCATTACTTTTTCAAACCATTTTGAAAGTTTTGGGTTTGTAGACCCAAAATAATGTCACCAACATAAATTTGCACAAGCAAAATGTCGTCCCCATATTTATAAGTGAACAAAGTTAGATCAATGGAACCTTTTGAGAAACCTTTGGATACCAAAAATTTCGAGAGTTCATCGTACCATGCCCTTGGAGCTTGCTTGATTCCATAAAGTGCTTTGTGGAGACGATACACCTTGTCAGGATAATGAGGATTGACGAATCCTTTCGGCTGCGTGACATAGACTTCTTCCTTCAAAGGACCGTTAAGAAACACCGTCTTTACGTCCATTTGATAAACGATAAATCCCTTATGTGCAGCATAAGCAAGGAAAATCCTGACTACTTCCAATCGTGCTACTAGTGCAAATGATTCTTCAAAATCAATACCCTCTTTCTGGCCATACCCTTTAGCCACTAGCCTAGATTTATTCTTGATGATCGTGTTCTCTTCATCCATCTTGTTTTTCCAGATCCATCAAAGATTTAATGGTATTACATCGTATGGTCTGTCAACAAGTTCCCAGACTTTAAGTCTTTCAAATTGTTGAAGTTCATCCGTCATCGATTCAATCCAAGTGTTATCTGCCAAGGCTTCTTTGATATTTGTTGGTTCAGCTGAACTCACGGCGAGTGCGAACATACAAACATCAGCATCGGTTTCAAGTTGTCGTCTTGTACGAACGGGCTGTGTAGGGTTTCCAATTATTTGAACCAAAGGATGATCTGGGGTCCAATGATGTGTTGAAGGATGTCGTTGATAAAAAGTATGAATATTTGACGGATCAACATGGCGAGTAGAAGACTCTCCAGTTTCGTGTACCGGTGTACCGAATGGGTTGATAAATTTTTCTTCGTCATTTAATGCATTGTCTGCTTGATTTGTGTTCTCTGGAGCAATGACAGTAGTTGTTGATGTTTTAGGAGCGGTTCTTGATGTGATATTCTGAGGAGGTAAATCTGCAGCAACTCGTATTGAAGTAGATGAAGTTGTATCCTTTTGTTGACGATGATCGGTATCATCATTCATATCATGAGTGAGAGCGGAAGACTTCGATACAACATGTTTCTCCCCTGTGAAATATTCATCGTACATTGGTCCATATAACATTTCCAACTCTTCAATTGTCGTGTTGACTGTCATATCTGCTCTTGGAACATTTCATTGAACCAGCTTTGAACTTGACGGTTCATTGATGTGGTCTTGAGTTCCGAGTTCCGTGCGGTTGTGACCGGAAGTCGTTTGTCATTATGGATCGGGACTTAAACTGTTTTGTTCAAGTGCCATTTCTTGTAATTCATCAAATCGGATGTGAAGAGTCTCGACTATCAATTTTGTTCTCTTGTTGTAAACTCTTTATCCCTTAGACTGAGTTGCATATCCCACAAGAATACATGCATCACCTTTCTCTTTCATCTTGTCCAGATTTTCACCATCGCGAATAATGTGACACGTACATCCAAAAACATGAAGGTGTTTGAGTGAAGGTTTTCAATCATGAATTATGTGATATGGTGTCTTTTAGTGTCTTGTGATAATTAAGGATCGGTTTTATGTGTAGCATGCAGTTGACACGGCTTCGGCCCAAAAGAATAGTGGAAGTTTTGAAGCGGATAATAATGTTCCAACAGCCTCAACTAAAGTACGGTTTCGTCTTTCAACCACGTCGTTTTTTCGGGTGTTCGAGCAATAGATGTTTCATGTTCAATTCCTTCAGCTTCAAAATAATTTCTCAGAGTTTAATTCAAAAATTATATGCCTCTGTCAGTATGAACCACTTTTACATAAGGTTGAAGACCACGTTGTATCAGTTTAAGGAAGCTGATGAGAACTTCGGGTGTTTCATCCTTGGACCTCAAGAAGTGAGTCCATGTGTACCTTGAGTAATCATCAACAATTACCATAACATATTTCTTCCCATTTATACTATGAACACGCATGGGACCACACAAATCGATATGAAGAAGATGTAACCGTCCTTTAGAGCTTGGTGTAGTCTTTGTCTTAAAGCTACTTCATTTAGTTTTACAAGGCTCACAAGAAGAACAAAGATGATATTTGACGAATTTCAAGCATGAAAGGCCTCTCACAAGATCTTTCTTGGAAAACAGGTTGATGGTATCAAAATTAAGATGAGATAAACATTGATGCCATAACCATGCCTGAGTCGATGAAGCTTTAGCCATGAAGCAAATTGGAGTTTATGAAGTTGTGTCTTGAAGTGAAATACTCCCTCCGTCCCAAAATTATTGTCCATCTTTCCATTTTGAGTTGTCCCAAAATTATTTTCCACTACTAAAACTAGATAAGAAAATTTGATAAAGTTACTATATTATCCTTACTTGAAATTGTTATTACAAATTTTAAAGAAGAATTAATTAATTAGCTAAGGGTAAAACTGTCATTATACTAAAAAGTAACAGAGAGAAAGTTGTAATAGATGTACTTTTGTTAAAATGTGTGATTCTTGTCTGTTGACAATAGTTTTGGGACGGAGGGAGTAGTGTAAAGATCAGTACCCCGTGTACCGGTAAGTAAGTCATTCCAATCATAATCACGAACAAAACATGTCTTCTTTATGAAAGCAACCTCCAAATCCGCATCACAAAATTGACCAACCGAGAAAAGATTGTGATTGAGCCCTTTGATGTAGTATACCCTTTTGATCGTGATATTTCCCTAAACCAAATCTCCATATCCTTGGATCTCTGCAAATTGTTCATTTCCAAATCGGACCATACCCAGGAACTTCTCCACGAAGTTAAATAGAAGCTTGAGATTCCCCGTCATGTGCTTCGTGCATCCGGAGTCCAGTATGAAGATAATTATTTGTATCACCTGCAGAAGAGTTAGAACACGATGGAGCATTTGATAAATTGGATACCACAATATTTGTGATTGTAGAATCATTAGTGTCCTTAGCAACATTTAAAGGCATACTAACACTCGTTGTCACATTTTCTGTCCTAACTTTAGGCATCCATTTATATCCCGGAGGAAATTGATTGGCAAACCACCATATCTAAGACTTGCTAGGAGACTCATATAATTCCCTAATTATACTTCTAGGGTTCTTAGTGGTGGAGTCTGATGCATTACTTTTCTTAGTGGGAGTAGGACTAGAATGGTTCACTTTGCGTTTGGGTTTACTAGCACAAATAGGCATCACAACTTTCTTCTTAGTTCTAGTATCTACGCCTTTCACATTATTCATAGCACACATAGAATGATCAGCATTAGCACATTTTCCATATTTCACACAAACAAACTTAGCGTTTGAAGCATTCAAAGCATTCAAAGCAGTCGAATCATTCAAATCATCATAACATGCGATTACATACGTTTTATTCTTAGAAACATTCAAATTTATAGGGTGTTCTTCTACTTCCTTCATCTTCCCTTTACTCTTGTGTTTCTAAACCTTATCATTCACTTGAGTGCTCTTAAGCTGAGGTTGGCTAACACTAGCAGTGGAGACTACTCCTGTAGTAGAAGACACACGAATATTAGTGTTTCTAGAAGTCTGAGGCGAGTGACTAACTTTGTGTGTGGGTTTAGTGATCATTCTATACATCCCTGGTTTAATCACATTATTGTGCTAAACGCTTGGTGCTATAATATTCCTTATGGGTTTAGTATGTGGTAACCTTTCCTTTCCATCCATCTTGGGGGCTAACACAGTTTTTGCAAACGAAGAATTTGAGAAAGCATATGGTTTTCCCAAGATAGAGGATCTATTTACTTTAGAGGCATTGGGTTTTCTAACTACAGGTTTCTTAACGCTAGGTTCCACAACTTTCCCACCCATCTTAGCAACGAGTTTCTTTAACTCTGCTATTGCTATGTCTTTTTCTTGTAACTGAGCTTTAAAATCCGAGATATCAAGACATTTTTCGTTTACTCATCGACATGACTCAGATAATTTTACTTCCAAAGGTGTATCATTTGAAAATTTGCCAACTTTTTTTGCAAAGCAAGTTCAAGTGAGTGACAATGTTTTTAAAGATAATCATATCTATGTTGAAGTAACGAAAACTCTTTTTGGTCAACTTTATTCGAAAGCTCAGTTTCAAGACGTTCACATTCTTTAACTTGATCAAGATATTTGCATGCAACATCATAATAATAATCAATATCAGCACAAGATGTAACATAAACACACATAATATCTTTTGAGAGACATTCATGTAAGAGTAGATCATATGCTGTAGAAAACTCGTCTCTTTCAGGTTGATGGTCATTCACTTCTTGTTCAAGAGATTCCACATATTTCAAATCATCAAACATTTCTTGCTTAATTAATGATTCTAATTCCAAAATATGTTTTTGCGTTCTTTTTGTGACAATCTAACATTTTTAGGTAGTGAATTATTTTCTCGTATAATATTTTGAAACTTATTTTTGTGTTGGTTGATGAACTCACAATTTACGGATTTAAATTTGGGCTTACGTGCATAATTTAGCGTCCTTTATGACTAAACCGGAAACCTTAGGATTACGTATTTACGTTTTTGAACTCCATTTTTTATGAGAGAATTTTTATTAGATTCGTTTTGTGCCGTTGATTCATAATTTATAAAAACGTTTTTCGTAAAATGACCCGAGGGCACGCAAATCGAGGAAACTAGAATCAAGAAATACCCGTAAATTAGTGGGATGGGACAAAACAAGTTTATCCCACCCCACTAACTAAAAGGGACAGCCAAAAGGGACACCACATCCCTTGATGTGGCACCCTTGTAGCTATAAGCTTACACTTGTAAGCTTAGCTTCATAAGAAAGCTACTCACCCCACTAAATCACAAAACCACTAACCATTCGCATTAGCTTCCATTTTTCACATGCAAACAACTCAAAACTCTCCTCTCTCTCTCTAAATTTCCGTCTCACAAACACCATCAAACACCCCATTTGATCTTTTCTAGCCACAAGTTACATGTTATCTAGCCATATTATGGAGAAACCTTGAAGCCTTGATTGATTGGTGGCCATATTAACAACAAAGGAGGTGATTTGCTTGTGTCCTAGGGCTAATTTCTCAACAAACTATCTTGGTGATTGATGATCTTGGAGATATATTTGGTGTTCATCAAGTTGTTGTCTTCCAAAAACAAGATATAATCTTGGTTGGTAAAGAAGATCATCCTTTCCATTTCTCTTGTTATTTTTGTAAAGATCAAATGTATTTTCTTTCTTGTTTTATATGTATATGATGAATATATGATGACAAAAATGTTGTGTGGGGATCAAGTGTTGATAAATATGCTTAAAAAGATGAATAACCATAACAAACAAGGCTAAAATCATGCTTAAATTGTTGGATGTATAAAAACAGTAAGTAACCAAGTCTTTAATAAGTGTGAAAACACGTATCCTTTTACCACTTATTTCCAATAATAACAAGACCAAAACGTGTATTTTATGTCGTACAAGTCGGAATTATGCGTGGTTTGTGTTTTTTTTTGTGTTTTAGGACCAAAAAATGAAAAAGGAAGAAAACATGGGCTTTCACGGGCTTTTATCGAAGAAAACGAGAAAAGACGAAGTCAAAAGATCAAGAGTGCAAAAAGAACGGAAGTCCAAGGCCTATTCTGAAGATTTATCGACGAAAAAGTCTAAAGACAGAAGTTTAATGAAGTCGAAGAACTCAAGTCTAATTGAAGAAGAAAATTACAAGACAAGTTCAATATACATCGACAAATCCCGAGACGACGTCGAGAAAGACAAAGGATTTAAATCGAGTCGAGAAGAAAGAAAGAAGAGGCAACACATGCACACCATCCCATTTCCCCTATAAATACCCTCCTAATACACATTAGGAGGGTTGGTTAGTTTTTTTAGCTAGTTTCATTTTCATTTCTAGTTTTTAGAGAGAGAAAGTTCCAACTTTCTCTCACTAAGTTTTTATCTTTTCGTTCTTTTAATCTTCCAAGTTTTAAACATTTTGTATTTGGATTCCATTAATCAAGTTCAAGTTAAGCTTTTTGTTCATTAATCTCTTTCTACCTTTCTTTATTTTAGTTAATTTTTGTGCGAAATACTTCTGATCCGTGTTGATCTTGATGTTTTCGTGCTTAAAAAGTTAATCTTTTTTTCCCACATAAGCTTTCAAACGATTAAGCTTTAAGATCTTTGTGCTTATTGGCTTATTTGTATGTTTAGCTTATTTACTTTTTGAAAGTTTTCTTAAAAAGTTTCATCTTTTTATGGTTTAATTTAAGAGATTGCTTGTTTAAAGTTTAAAAACTTCTTAATTTGTGCTTACTAGTTCGGCTTTTCATTAATTCGATCAAGTTTTGGTTTGAGCTTATTCCTAGTAGCTCAAAACTTAGCTTATTTTCGAGTAGATACCATCGGAAAGGGTAAACCCCTTTCCGATTGAACATTCCGACTACTACCCCCTCATTTCGATCACCCTGATCGGATTAGGGTTTCAGCTTTCCAATTTGCACCTCCCTATTCCGATCACTTGATCGGAATAGGGTTTTAATATTCCGATTATGGGGTTTTGATATTCGGATCTGGTTTCCTTTCTGACATTCCGACTGCCTCCTTTTTCTTTATTCCGATTGGTTTTGTTTTCTAGCATTCCGATTTGGCCTTATTCCGACGACAGTATTCCGACGAGTCTTGTTTGCCATATTCCGATTAGTGCTGTTTTCCACCATTCCGATTGAAGCATTTTTAGGTATATTCCGATTGGATATTCCGATGAGATTAGTTTCTTGTTTTTACAAAGTTTTCAAGTTTTAGATTTATTAAGTGTTCAAGTAATTTTCTAATCTTGTCTTTAAGTTTTCAAGCATTTACTTTTAACTCGTTATTTTAGTTTAATCTTTAAAGCTTTTACTTTACTCAACGACAATTTTATATTTGCTATTAGTTTAAAATAGATAATCAACGAAACCTTTTATTATTCCACCAAGAACAATTGAGTCACACTTTCTACCAATAGTCAATTCGAAGAGATCGGAAACAACGAACTTTCATACTTGGTGTAACAACCTTGTATTAAATGGCGCCGCTGCCGGCTCTTTTCGTTAAGATTAAAGGTTTTATGTGAGAGACGCGTTGGATTTTGGGATCCCTTCATCTTTGAACGTTATTTTCCTTGCTTTCAAATTTTCAAAAATCCTAAAAAATATAAAATTTTCAAAAATACAAAAAAATTGAAAAACCATAAAAACCAAAAATATTTCTTTTCTATTTTTCTAATCCTTTTGTAGGTGTGCATGCGTACTCGTGCTCGTATGAAGAGAGTAGCTCAAGCCGAAGTCATTACTCAACCAATTGTCACCATGGAAAATCAACCAATGATCGAGCTTTTGCAATCGCACGTAGAAGGCAACACCGATGCAATTGTCATACTTGAGATTGGAGCCAACAACTTTGAACTCAAATCTGGCTTTATACAAATGGTCTCTGCTCAACCCTTCTTGGGGCGTTCACTTGATGATCCTCATGACCACATTAAAAGGTTTCTTCAGCTTACCAATACGGTTAAGTCCAATGGGGTATCACAAAAAGTGATTCGCTTGCAACTTTTTCCTTTCTCTTTAGAGGGACAAACCCGGAATTGGCTTGATAAGGAACCGCCACAAAGTATTCTTACGTGGACGGATTTAGAGACCAATTTTATCAACTACTTTTTCCCACCCTCACGTACTACCGCTTTGCGGAATTAAATAATTACCTTTGAACAAAAGTACGATGAGTCTTTTAGTGAATCTTGGGACCGTTTTAAGGAACTTTTAAGAAAATGTCCACAACATGGTTTAACAAAAGTACATCAAATCAATACTTTTTACAACGGTTTAAGCATGAATGACCAAGATTCACTAAACAGTGCCTCGGGGGGTAATATTTTGGTTAAGTCTTCTAATGCTGTTTGGGATATTATTGAGAACAAATCTAGAGTGCAAACCAAGAGTGTTCGGACCAATGTGGCTAGTGCTAGCACTAATGAGAGCGACAAGAGACTTGATAAGCTTACTTCGCTTGTTGAATCACTTGATCTCCAAGCCGCCAATAATACTAAAGCTATCACTGCCAAAGCCAATGCTATGACTCAATCATGTGATATATGCGGGGGATCTCACTCATACACCGATTGTCTTTCGACTCATGACAATCCGGAAAATGTGTATGCCGCCAATGGTACCTATGCTATAGGAGGCTATCAAGTACTTCCTCAAGGTGACCACAACTTGCTCAGCTATCGCTCAAACAACTTCCTTTCACCACCCGGTTTCCCCCCACAAAACCCGAACAACCTCAATCGCAACAATCAAAACCAACCACGTGCTCCAACTCCATATCAAAACCAAAGAAACCCATATCCACCTCAAAGAAACAACCAAGTTTACCAACAACCTGCTTATCAACCACCCGCCTACCATGCTCCTCATCTCAACCAACCCACAGCCTTACAACAAGATGTTGAAACCTACACGAGGACTAACGATGTGATCGTGCAAAATCTTCAGCGGGAAATGGCCAACATGAAAGCAGATATGGTGAAGCAAGGGAATGATATTCGAGCTGATATGCGAAACACTTTGGCAAGTCAAACGAATGACTTGAGGAACATGATGGCTAGTTTCTTCACTAGTAATCAAGCCTCTGGATCGGGTTCTCTTCCGAGTAACATCGTTGCTAATCCAAGAGGGGAGATGAAAGCAATCACCACTCGCAGTGGAAAAGGTTTAAAGGAACCCGAGCTTCCTACACCTACACCGGTGATTGTGACAAAGGAAAACTAGTCTCCTTCTCCGAATCCTCCATATTCTATTCCTCCAACTTCTACTTCTCCAATTCCACCACCTTCTACTTCTACCCCTCCACCACCCAAGGATGTGGGTGCGAATTCTATCCCAAAGCCTTCATTTCAACCCAATATACCTTATCCTTCGAGGTTGAGGAAAGAGAAATTGAAGAACAAGGATGATATTCAGGTTTCGAACTTTCTTAAAATGTTCAAACAACTGAATTTTAATATCTCCTTTGCTGAGGCTCTCGCTCACATGCCCAAATATGCTAATATGTTTAAAGATCTTCTCAATGATAAGGAGAAACTTCTCGATATTGCTCAGACCCAACTTAATGAGAATTGATCCGCAATGCTCTTAAGGAAATTGCCCACCAAACTTGGTGATCCGGGTCGCTTCTTGATTCTTTGCAACTTCCCGGGAGTAGAGAATTGCATGGCCCTAGCCGATCTAGGTGCCAGTATTAACTTAATGCCATTAAGTGTTTGGAAGCAATTATCTCTACCCGAGCTAGTCCCCACACGAATGACTTCGGAATTAGCCAACCGTACGGTTGCTTATCCAGTGGGGATAGCCGAAGACGTCTTCGTTGGTGTCGACAAATTCACCTTCCCGGAGGATTTTGTTGTCGTTGACTACGAGATGGATCCCCGTGTTCCATTAATCGTTGGACGTCCGTTCTTGAGGACCGGTCGCACTCTCATCGATGTAGCCGCTGGCGAATTAATCATGAGAGTTGGTGACGATAAAATCGTCTTCAACATGGGTAAACTTTCTAAGCAGCCTTCGGAAAACGAGAGTGTTAATTTCATTGATGTTCTTGATGAGGCTTGTGAAGAACATTTCAAAGACGCTTGTAAAAGTGGTTCTTCTTCTCTACTCATTGTTGAGACCGTTGCCTCTATTGCTCCATCACTGACTCCATTTGGAGAAAGTGATTTCATCTTGAAAGAATTTGAAGCAACTTTGGGATATGTGGACTTAAAATATGACGATTCTCCCTCCAATTGGGATGAAGACATTCATACCATTGAGAAACTTCTCAATGAGGACCATACTTCTCCACCATCTCCTAAGGATATCTCTATCGATGAACCGAATTTGACTACGCCTTCCATCGAAAATCCTTCGGATTTAGAACTTAAGGACCTACCATCTCATCTCGAGTACGTTTTCCTTGAAGACAACAAGAAGTTACCGGTCATCATCGCTAAGGACCTGAAAGAAGAAGAAAAATCCCGACTTATCGCCGTGCTGAAGAATCACAAGAAAGCTATTGCATGGAACATCTCCGATATTCGTGGAATTGATCCTCACTTTTGCACACATAAAATTCTCATGGAGGACGACTTTAAACCCACTATTCAAAGCCAAAGAAGGGTGAATCCTAAGATCCATGACGTAATCAAAAAAGAGGTTATCAAACTTCTTGATGCGGGAATGATCTATCCTATCTCGGATTCACCGTGGGTTAGTCCCGTCCATTGTGTGCCTAAGAAGGGCGGAATCACCGTTGTTCCCAATGAAAACAACAAGTTGATTCCTACTCGTCTCGTTACAGGGTGGAGAGTTTGTATAGACTATCACAAACTCAATGATGCTACGAGAAAGGATCATTTTCCCTTTCCTTTCATGGACCAAATGCTTGAACATCTAGCGCGTAATGACTATTACTTCTTTTTGGACGGTTTCTCCGGGTATTTTCAAATTCCTATCGATCCCAAAGACCAAGGGAAAACCACATTCACTTGTCCTTATGGAACATTTGCCTACAAAAGAATGCCTTTCGGCTTATGCAATGCTCCTGGGACTTTCCAAAGGTGTATGATGGCTATCTTCCATGACATGGTTGAAGAAACGATGGAAGTATTCATGGATGGTTTCTCGGTTTATGGTGATTCTTTCTTTGCTTGCCTTGCCAATCTAGAACGTATGCTTAAGCGGTGTGAAGACACTCGCCTTGTTCTAAATTGGGAAAAATGCCATTTCATGGTAAAAGAGGGCATCGTGCTAGGACACAAAATCTCCAAAGCCGGTCTTGAAGTGGACCATGCTAAAGTCGATGTTATTGCTAAATTGCCTCCACTATCAACCGTGAAGGGTGTGAGAAGTTTTCTGGGTCATGCGGGCTTCTATCGTCATTTCATTCAGGATTTTTCTAAAATCGCTCTCCCGATGACCCATCTCTTGGAAAAAGATACCCCTTTCATCTTTTCCAAAGAGTGTCTTGAATCCTTCAATCTTCTTAAGGATAAGCTAACTAAGGCACCGGTCTTGGTTACCCCTAATTGGGAGCTACCTTTTGAGTTGATGTGTGATGCTAGCGACTTTGCTATTAGAGCGGTTTTGGGCCAAAGAGTGAACAAACACTTCCAACCAATCCATTATGCTAGCAAGACAATGACGGGGGCTCAATTGCATTATACCACTACTGAAAAAGAGCTTTTAGCTGTAGTGTATGCTTTTGAAAAATTTCGCCCCTATCTTGTCCTTTCTACCACCATCGTGTAAACCGATCATTCCACGTTGAAGTACTTGATGACTAAGCAAGATTCTAAGCCAAGACTTCTTCGTTGGGTTTTGCTCCTTCAAGAATTCAACATTGAAATTCGTGACAAAAAGGGAGCTGAAAACCTAGCCGCGGATCATCTCAGTAGACTTGAGGATCCTTATCAAGGGGATCATCCGAGCAAAGAGATCAATGACTCTTTTCCACTTGAGGCCTTAATGTCTATCAATCCAAATCTCGATGACACCCCGTGGTTTACAGACATTGCAAACTACTTAGTGGGTGGGATTCTCAAGGAAGGGCTCACGTCCCAACAAAAGAAAAAGTTCTTTAAAGATATTGAACATTATTTCTGGGATGACCCTTACCTTTTCAAACAATGTGCTGATCTGATTATTCATCGATGTGTTGATGGGCCGGCAGCGGTAAAAATCCTTGATGCTTGCCATAAAGGACCCATCGGTGGTCACTTTGGTCCCAATTACACCGCGAAGAAAGTATTCGACTTTGGATTCTATTGGCCCACCATTTATCGTGACGCTCACGACATGGTTAAACATTGTGATGCTTGCCAAAGAAAAGGCAAGATCACACATAAAGATGAGATGCCTCAAATTTCATACAAGAATGTGAAATCTTTGATGTATGGGGCATCGACTTTTGGGGCCATTTCCATCATCCAAAGGGAACAAGTACATCCTCGTAGCCTTTGACTACGTTTCCAAATGGGTTGAAGCTAAGGATCTCCCTACGAACGATGCGAGGGTGGTTGTGAACTTTTTGAAGCAGCTCTTTGCTCGATTCGGTGTTCCTCGTGCTATAATCAGTGACCGCGGGACTCATTTTTGCAATGATCAATTTGCAAGAGTCATGGCTAAGTATGGTGTGAATCACCGTCTTTCCACCGCTTATCATCCCCAAACCAACGGTCCAGCTGAGATATCCAACCGTAGATTGAAGCGAATTTTGGAGCGTACTGTGGGAGAGCATCGTGCCGCGTGGGTCGATAAGTTAGACGATGATTTGTGGGCTTTCCGTACTGCTTATAAGACGCTGATCGGTTGTACACCTTATCGTCTTGTGTACGGGAAAGCATGCTACCTCCCCATCGAGCTGGAAAATAAGGCGTACTGGGCCTTGAAGTGGGCTAACTTTGACATCAACAAAGCCGGTGATCTTCGCAAGATTCAACTTAACGAGCTCAACGAACTGAGGAATGAAGCTTACGAGAACTCACTGATCTACAAAGAGAAGACCAAGATCCTCCATGATGCAAGAATTAAGAACCGAGAGTTCTACGTTGGTGATCAAGTCTTACTTTTTAACTCTCGGTTGAAGACCTTCTCGGGCAAGTTGAAGAGCCGCTGGTCTGGTCCATACACCGTCGCCAAAGTCTTTCCATATGGCACCATTGAGCTTTCTCAGCCAAATGGGCCTAATTTCAAGGTGAATGGCCAGCGTTTGAAGATGTACTTTGGTGAGGACATCTCTCATGAGATGATTCCATCCCTCACCATGTTTCCCGTGAACTAATTTTGGGTCGAGTCAGGCTCGTGACTCGGTGAACAAAAACAAGCGCTTCTCGGGAGGAAACCCGTGATCTATCCTTTATTGCTTTCATAATCAGTGTAGGGGGAGCCCCGTATGTGTTTGTTGTCTTGTTTCTGATTCTCTACAGGGATTCAAGCTTCAAAGATCCACTCTTGATGACATTTGGCGAACCGTGATCACGTGTTCCCATCTTCCTGGTTCTATCCTAAACTCTTGTGATTCAATATTTCATATCTTATATGTTCACATTGAATTCAGTATAGTTGTCCTTTCCTTAGCAAGATTTAAACAAAGTGCACAATGTCCTAAGTGTAGGGGTGTTTACTCCCACATGCTTAAACATTAAGGACAATGTTTATATCAAGTGTAGGGAGGACTTCTATCGAAGTAAGTGGTCTTTTCCATGAATTTGCCCTCACTTTAACCGGAAAATTTGATTTTCAACATTTTTCAAAATTTTTAATCTATTTTGGCCTAGTTGTATAGTTGTATTTTCTTTTGTTATGGTTATTTTTCTTTCCTTGCTAAAATAAAGTGGTTTTAAATTTTTCAAAGTCGTGAATATTTTGACTCAACCCGAGTTTACTTATCTAAGTTTACTCTATCTAATATCCTTAACGTGTTTAAGTCAAGTTTTGCTAGGCTTTTATATAGGGAGCTTTAAAACGCGAAAGTCTTAACTCTCACGGGTTAAGAACAAGAACTATTCGCAAGCTCCTATAATTGATCATACAGAGTCATTTATCAAGGGAACCTTAAAATGATATTTCTAAACTTGAAAAATTCTAAGAAGTTGCAAGATCCTATAGGCGACTCAAAAACCCAAAACTTTGATTTAATGGCTAAGAATCCACGAGTCTCATTCCTTGAGATTTTAAACTGTGTAGAACGAGAGATGATAGAGTCAATTATAAGTTTGTTATTCTTTCGTGAGTTTATGTGAGTTAATTATGAGCCTATTCTCCTATCGCTTGTTAATAAATTTATTTGCAATAAATAAGGTTGTACGATTTGAAAAGTTACTTAGCTTCTAGCCCAAGATCGTTTAAAAGTTGCTCGGTATTAACTAGAGTTCATAGCCAAGGCATAACTTATTGAAGCGGGATGCGAAGATTGGCGAGTCCGAAAAGGCCCTAACAAGGCATGAGGGCTACAGTTTGTTGCTAAAGATCCAAAAGTGATGTGAAGAATCATTTATCGAAAATCAATATGAAGGATCGAGACACACGACGAAAAGCAAATACTCCCCAAAAGATCATGGAGAAGTCTATCCAAAAAGGCCCTAACAAGGTATGAGGATAAATAGATCCAAGTCCTAAAAGGAGGCGGATCGTTGTATATCAAAGTCCAAAATAAAGATTGGAGAAAAATGAAGAAGTCGTGGTCCAAAGATGAAGAATCTCTCAAAACTTCAAGTGAAGAAATTCCTATTATGAAGAGAAGACCATAATTTCAAGAACGTCTCTCAAAGATTCGAAGTATGAAGTCGCTGCCAAATATTGGTCCGAGAAAGGTCTCAAATAGTGAAGCGAGTTATGCCAAGATATGAACTTTATGAGGTCCCGAGAAGCAGTTTTAAAAGATTTTGTCCTTTAGCTAACTATTGATTAAATCGTTCACTTTATTTTCGGCCTAAATAACTATCGAAATAAGTCAAACAATGCATCCTCGTGATCATTCAAGACAAAAATAAAATATAAGAGATACACCTAGGATAAGGGAGTCTAAGTGAATAATTGGCCCACATGAACTCGTGTTAGTCTGCTAACTTATAATAACAATGATCTCGTTTTTAAGCTTGGTATGGGGAACATGAAACTTGAGGATGATAAACGTTCATGGCAGCCAAAACCCAATGAAAGTCTTTAGTTTCTTTACTTGTTTCTATCTTTTTATGTTTAGTATTTAATAAAGGCCAAGGTGGGTTATTTATGATGGAAAATGTAAACCGTGCTTTCAAATTAATGCATTGCAATGGTCAAGTATAGGGGATTTAATAAGTGTGAAAACACTTATCCTTTTACCACTTATTTCCAATAATAACAAGACCAAAACGTGTATTTTATGTCGTAAAAGTCGGAATTATGCGTGGTTTGTGTTTTTATTGTGTTTTAGGACCAAAAGATGAAAAAGGAAGAAAACACGGGCTTTCACGGGCTTTTATCGAAGAAAACGAGAAAAGACGGAGTCAAAAGATCAAGAGTGCAAAAAGAACGGAAGTCCAAGGCCTATTCTGAAGATTTATCGAATAAAAAGTCTAAAGACGGAAGTTTAATGAAGTCGAAGAACTCAAGTCTAATTGAAGAAGAAAATTACAAGACAAGTTCAATATACATCGACAAATCCCAAGACGACGTCGAGAAAGACAAAGGATTTAAATCGAGTCGAGAATAAAGAAAGAAGAGGCAACACATGCACACCTTCCCATTTCCCCAATAAATACCCTCCTAATACACATTAGGAGGGTTGGTTAGTTTTTTTTAGCTAGTTCCATTTTCATTTCTAGTTTTTAGAGAGAGAAAGTTCCAACTTTCTCTTAATAATTTTTTATCTTTTCTTTCTTTTAATCTTCCAAGTTTTAAACTTTTTGTGTTTGGATTCCATTAATCAAGTTCAAGTTAAGCTTTTTGTTCATTAATCTCTTTCTACCTTTCTTTATTTTAGTTAATTTTAGTGCGAAATACTTCTGATCCGTGTTGATCTTGATGTTTTCGTGCTTAAAAATTTAATCATTTTATTCCCACATAAGCTTTCAAACGATTAATCTTTAAGATATTTGTGCTTATTGGCTTATTTTTATGTTTAGCTTATTTACTTTTTGAAAGTTTTCTTAAAAAGTTTCATCTTTTTATGGTTTGATTTAAGAGATTGCTATTTTAAAGTTTAAAAAGTTCTTAATTTGTGCTTACTAGTTCGGCTTTTCATTAATTCGATCATGTTTTGGTTTGAGCTTATTTCTAGTAGCTCAAAACTTAGCTTATTTTCGAGTAGATACCATCGGAAAGGGTAAACCCCTTTGCGATTGAACATTCCGACTACTACCCCCTCATTCCGATCACCCTGATCGGATTAGGGTTTCAGCTTCCCGATTTGCACCTCCCTATTCTGATCACTTGATCGGAATAGGGTTTTAATATTCCGATTGTGGGGTTTTGATATTCGGATCTGGTTTCCTTTCTGACATTCCGACTGCCTCCTTTTTCTTTATTCCGATTGGTTTTGTTTTCTAGCATTCCGATTTGGCCTTATTCCGACGACAGTATTCCGACGAGTCTTGTTTGCCATATTCCGATTAGTGCTGTTTTCCACCATTCCGAATGAAGCATTTTTAGGTATATTCCGATTGGATATTCCGATGAGATTTGTTTCTTGTTTTTACAAAGTATTCAAGTTTTAGATTTATTAAGTGTTCAAGTAATTTTCTAATCTTGTCTTTAAGTTTTCAAGCATTTACTTTTAACTCGTTATTTTAGTTTAATCTTTAAAGCTTTTACTTTACTCAACGACAATTTTAATATTTTCTATTAGTTTAAAATAGATAATCAACCAAACCTTTTATTATTCCACCAAGAACAATTGAGTCACACTTTCTACCAATAGTCAATTCGAAGAGATCGGAAACAACGAACTTTCATACTTGGTGTAAAAACCTTGTATTAGTCTTAAAATGATAAAATTGCATGGTGGAATCCATTTATAGTAAATATAAGATGTCATACACATGTGAGAGTTGGCCATGCAATGGAATCATCAAAATGAGTGAGATATGATCAAAACAAGATGAGTGTGCTAATCTGAATAGTCTGTTTTGTAGGGACTGTTAAGGATAGTTAGACATGGAATGAGCAGTAGCTATAACTAACTTATTTGTAGCACATAATATGAAGTTTATACCATCCAAAAATGAGCTTCTATCTCATTATAGAACTCTAGATATGATAAAAATGGTGAAGATGAAACTAGAAATCAGATTTTGAAGAATTAATGTTTAATAGTATTATATAAACACTCAAATAATATAGTATAAAATGTGAAATTAAAACCCACTAACTTATAAATTTCATTTATATAAATATGTATAAGGTTAAATAAATGGACACTTTATAAAAATAGTAGTTGAATAAGATTTATAAGTTATAAAAACTATAAACATGATTTTTACGACTTTTTCGGCTATGACCGTAAAATTAACGTTTTTCGCCAATTAAAACTTAGACGATCAAACTCGTCTAATGTAAAGTTTTTAAAAGTCATATACTGATTTATAAGTATCTAATACAAGTAAAAACCGATAAAACCCTAACTATATGACATACGGACATTAACGAGCTAAGTTAGCATATTTGGACTAATAATTTAACTAAATAAGTTAAACACTTATAAAAATTACTTATTGGGCTTAACCCATTTGGGCCCAACATGTAAAGTATAAATACTGATAATACAAGTATAAAATGGATTAAAACAAGTTAAAGAACTTATAATAAGCTTATTGGACCTAAAACGTGTAAATAGGTAAAACTAGTAAACTAGTAAAAAGTTACAAATACATAAACACTAAAATGAGTAAATGAGAATATATAAACCCACTTGATCATCATCATATGTATATTTGTTATTTTGATAAAGTCATTGGACATAAGTCTAAGACCGATTATTATTTATATAGATTTCCGTGACCGAAGCACGCCCGTAGCCGATAATCCGCCTTTCATTATCAACGTGAGTTCATAGCCTCGCACTCTTTTAAATGTTTTATAAAATGATTTGTAAACCCGCGAGGGAGATAACATGCTAGTTTTTGATAAAATAGAACACAAGTAGTCCCGATGGTATGCTTAATGATATGGACCCGAATGATGCGATGACCCAATAAAAGAGATAAAAAGGATTATTAGTAGTTAGGTTATGTCACTCAAAGTCCCATTAGCATGATATGTGAACTACCGGGATTTGGTAGACGCTTATGCATATGATAGTGCTATTTGGGGACGATCATATGAGAAGATTTACATAGCGTGATTTTTGTGACGACACGCTAACTTAGATGGGCAAATTGTTTGTCGGGTTCGTGGCCCGTTGTTTTGATAGTAAGGTAACAATGTCATGCGGCTAATAATAATCCTATATATAATCTAAATATCCGATATGATACGATCTCAATAACGATAATAATATTACCTATAATGGTAATATTGAGGCTACGGTCTCATGGACGGTTTAAGATGTATGCTTGATTTATATATTGCCTGACTAGCAATACGAGGACTTACTTCTGATATTATACTTGTGTTCTGATTTTAACGATTCTTTTATATAACGGTTTTATTAAACTCTATGAATTCACTCGGCATTCGCTAATATGATTTTTGCATGTTTTTATCTCATGTGCTTGAAGGTAATACGGATGGAGATCGACTCTGATGGCCCACATAATATTAAAAATGTTCATTCGATCTATGTTTTGTAAACTTAATGACCTGTATAATTTGGGACCTGTTGTACACTTTAAAACTTTTTATCGAATGAATGTATGTTGAACCTTGTACAACCATTTTTATGTGTTGTCTATGATTGGAGTTATTGTGCTATCCCGTAACACTCTAAAAGACCCTTCCGCTGTACCGATATGAAAATTGAGAGTGTTACAGTTTGGTATCAGAGCTCTCGTTATAGAGAACGAAAGATTTTAAAAACCATGGTTTTGAACAAAACTTTTCAAAATCTTTTAACTATGAACATTTGAGAAAATATTTGAAAAATCTTTTGACTATAACGGTGCCAAAGATCTCCGACGTTACCAACAAGCCCTATTGAGAAGATATATATTTTGATATATATAATTTAATTTATATATATATATGTATATATCGTAGTTTCAGTATGTAATTGTTTAATAAGTATGTTATCCTAATACGAGATATATATATAAATGCAGATTGTCATGGATAACCCTAATATTCCTGTAGAAAACCATGCTATTCCCGAACCTAATCTAGATGATGATCCTTACTTAGACTTAGTAGATTATGATATGGATGATGATGAGGAGGAACCATTTGAGGATCCCGAGCCCGAGATAGAACTAGGAGATCAGATTGCCCCTCAGGTTGATATGAGAGAGAATGAGATTGATAATGTTGGTATTGAGAATGATGATGATGAGATTGGGTTAGATAATATAGATGTTGAGATTGACGACGGGGATGTCGAGGAGGATATAGGTATAGACGATAAAGTTGATGATAATGAGGAAGCCGAGCTTATTTACCCTTATGATGTTCCAAAGGGCGAGCCCTTACCCCCACCAGTTTATTTGTCTGATTCTGAGGTTGAGCTACCTAGAGATGAAATGTTTGAATCGTCTGAATCTGATTCTGAATCAGAGGAGGATGAGGATGATAATGCACCTGACGGTACCGATGGTATTGCTACTCGTAGACGTGTGATAGGAGAGTCGTCTAGTGTTCGAGAGGCTACTCATATGGATGGTCTTGCACCATGGGCCTTGAGACGTGATCTAGATGCTTCCCGTGCTCAGAGTAGTATGACAGAGATTGGATTAGGTGTTGTTCAGACTCATGTTGCTTATTGAAAGTCGAAGACTAAGGTTGGTGAGAAAGAGAGGGAATTGCTTAGTTTGGATTTGACTGATGTAGAGCGTGGTTTGAATGAGGCTTTTAGGAGGTTATCTGTGTTAGAAAGTGGTGAGTTTGCTGCTATGAAGAAAAAGGTGAATTCTATGGAGATTCAGTTGAATGTAGCTCGTGCGATGCGTGAAAACTGAGAAGGAGTTGAATATATATGTGGGTTGGAATAGTAGATTTTATGCTGACATGGTTGAAAGAGGAGTGATCCGTAAGCACCCAGCTGAAGATGTGTCTAGTGATCGTCCGACAAAGATACAGAAGACGATGGATGATGGACCATCTGGCGGTTCTCAGTAGACCAGTCTGTGTTTAGTAATCACCTTTGTATCTTTTGTACCTTTTGTAACTTTGACTGAACCGACTTGTTAGTAGTAGACCTGGCACAAATTTTGAGTATGTATAGTGCTAGAAACTTTAATATGGGATGTAATTAAGACAATGCTTTCGTTTCAAATCCAATGAAATATGTATCTTGTCTTAAATTCCATATTGTGCCTTATTTGTATCTTGATTATGAATTCAATCCATATTATATGAATCCCTTATTGGGTGAATGCTTAATACTTTGAAATTGTGAAATTATAGAACTATGCCGCCCAAGAAAGCTGTGACTGAGGATGATGTACGTAGGATTATTATGGAGCAAGTTACCGCATCTATGACTGAATTTAGGGCACATGCTAGAAATGAAGCTGGCGGTAGTGGAGCTGGCGGTAGTGGAGCTGGCGGTAGTAGAATTGGTGGTACTAATTTGAATGTGAATGCTAATAATGTGAATGCTAATGCTGGAGGAAATATAGGAGGACTTGGAACTAATGCACCTGAAGTTGGTGGTTGTACTTATGTGACGTTCATGAAGTGTGAACCTCTACCTTTTAATGGAACTGAAGGTGCTGTAGGATTAAGCCAATGGATTGAGAAGATTGAGTCGTTGTTTCGGATTAGTAAGTGTAAGGAGGAAGATAAGGTGACTTTTGCTATGGCTACTCTTAAAGGTCGTGCGTTGACTTGGTGGAACGGAGAATTGCTTTCATGGGTATTGATGTTGCTAATGCTACTCCTTGGGCTGAAATTAAGAAGTGGATGACTTTGGAATTCTGTCCTCGTAGTGTGATTATTAGGTTAGAACAAGAATTGATTCATTTGAGAATGAAAGGTGTGCTCATTGATAGTTACACAAACCGATTCCATGAGTTGGCCTTGCTGTGTCCTCGATTGGTGGAACCCGAATAGATCCGAATTGAACAATATATTAAAGGGTTGACCAAGAATATTTGGGGGGACGTGACATCATCGAAACCACTGACCATTGATGATGCTGTTCGAATGGCTTACCAACTCATTGGACAGATAATTCAGGATAGGGAAGATGAAGCCCGTATTGGTGAGAAAAGAAAGGGTGATGGTGATCGTGTAGATAGAGGTGATAATAGGAAGAATTTCAATCACCGTCAGAACCAGAGAAAGGGGAATGCAAATGCTCTTACCAAAAACACACCACGCAACGATGATAGATGTCCTAAGTGTGGCAACAAGAGGCATGCTGGCGACTGCTGGAAGTGCCGAAATTGCGGAAACCTTGGACACAAGGTTGAAAGGTGTAAGAAGGGAACCATTTTCTTCAACTGTAATGAAGAAGCTCATAGGAAATCGGAATGCCCCAAGTTGAAAGCGATTGTACCTGGAAGAAACCCCCAGAGAGGTGTTTATCAACTTGGAACAATTGAGGTGAAGAAAGAGGATCCGAATGTCGTTACCGGTACGTTTTTACTCAACAATCATTATGTTGTTGCTTTATTTGATTCGGGTGCTGATAGGAGCTTTTTATCCACTAAATTTAGTGCTCTTACTGACATTGAACCTGTTGAGATAAATACTAGTTACGAGGTAGAATTAGCTGATGGTAAATTAGTAAAAACTAATAAGCTATTAGAAGGATGCTCTCTAAATCTCTTGAACTATTCCTTTCCGATTGATTTGATGTTGATAGAATTAGGTAGTTTTGATATTATTATTGGTATGGATTGGTTGTCGTTGAATAATGCTACTATTTTATGTGGAGAGAAGAAGGTTAAGATTCCTCTTAGGAATATAACGTTAGTAATTGATGGTAATCGAGGTGAATCCCATTTGAAAATCATTTCATGTATTAAAGTCCAAAAGTACATCAGGAACGGTTGTGAGTTATTCTTAACTCAAGTGACCGGGAATGAGTCTAAGGAAAAACGATAGGAAGATGTACCTATTATTTGTGAATTTCTTGAGGTATTTCCTAAAGATTTACCCGGACTTCCACCGATAAGGCAAGTAGAGTTTCAAATCGATTTAATTCCTAGTGCTGCACCGGTGGCACGTGCGCCTTACCGATTAGCCCCTTCTGAATTAAAGGAGTTATCTGAGCAACTTAAGGAGTTGTCTGATAAAGGTTTTATTCGACTAAGCTCGTCGCCTTGGGGAGCTCCAGTCTTATTCGTTAAGAAGAAGGATGGATCTTTCCGTATGTGCATTCATTATAGGGAACTAAATAAGTTGACAATTAAAAATCGATATCCTTTACCAAGGATTGATGTTTTGTTTGATCAACTACAAGGATCTAGTGTGTATTCTAAGATAGATTTGCGGTCTGGATATCACCAACTTCGCGTCTGTGAAGAAGATATTCCTATAACTGCATTTAGAACTCGTTATGGACACTATGAATTTCAAGTAATGCCATTTGCGTTAACTAACACACCTATGGTTTTCATGGATTTAATGAATCGAGTGTGCAAGCCCTACTTGGATAAATTTTTGATTTTGTTTATTGACGATATTCTAATCTATTCTAAGAATGAAGATGAACATAGAGAACATTTAAGAATTATTTTGAATTTGTTAAAGGATGAAAAGTTGTATGCTAAGTTTTCGAAATGTGATTTTTGGTTAGATTCTGTACAATTTCTTCGGCATGTGATTAACAAAGATGGAGATCATGTTGATCCTGCAAGGTTGAAGCCATTAAGAATTGGTCTACACCGACAACGCCAACGGAAGTGCGACAGTTCTTAGGATTGGCTGGCTATTATAGGCGATTCATTAAAGAATTTTCTTTAATAGCTAAACCCTTGACTAAGCTTACCCAGAAGAATAAACCTTTCATTTGAGGAAGTGATGAAGATGGAGCATTTCAGACATTGAAGCAAAAATTATGTAGTGCGCCAATTTTATCATTACCCGACGGGAGTGAAGATTTTGTAGTATGTTGTGATGCATCTCTTAGAGGCTATGGAGCTGTTTTGATGCAGCGAGAGAAAGTGATAGCTTATACTTCTAGGCAATTAAGGAAGAATGAGGAGAATTTTACTACTCATGATCTTGAGTTAGGAGCTGTAGTCTTTGCTCTTAGGCTGTGGAGACATTATCTGTATGGCACCAAGTGTACGATATTCACCGATCACAAAAGCTTACAGTATATTCTCGATCAGAAGGAATTGAACATGAGGCAACGAAGATGGATAGAATTGTTAAGTGATTATGATTATGATATAAAATATCACCCAGGAAAAGCCAATGTTGTTGGCGATGCGTTAAGCAGAAAAGATAGACGGCCTATCAGGGTACGTTCTCTGGTCTTGACCGTGCACAATAATTTTCCTGAGCAAATTAGAAATGCGCAAATAGAAGCTTGTAAGAAAGAAAATTTTGTTAATGAAGGGTTCCGAGGAGAAGGAGATCCTTTAGAGGTTAGAGCTGATGGAGTGAAATGCTTAAAAGGTCGTATGTGGATAAGTAAGTTTGGAGGCTTAAGAGATTTGATTATGTTAGAATCACACAACTCTAAGTATTCCATTCATCCGGGATCTGATAAGATGTACCATGATTTGAAGAAGTTGTACTGGTGGCCGAATATGAAAGATGATATTGCTATGTATGTTCTTTAATGCTTGACTTGTGCTAGAGTCAAAGCTAAACATCAAAAGCCATCAGGACTACTTCAACAAGCAAAGATTCCTGAATGGAAGTGGGAGCGAATTACGATGGACTTTTATCACCAAGCTTCCTAGAACATCATCCGGAAACAACTCGATTTGGGTCATTGTCGACAGACTGACCAAAGCAGCACACTTCATTCCTGTTAAAGAGCAGTTCTCACTAGAGAAGTTGACTCGTATTTATCTTGAGAATGTTGTATGCAAGCATGGAGTGCCTGTATCGATCATTTCAGATCGAGATCCTAGATTCGCATCGAATTTTTGGAAATCTCTCCAAAGATCTTTGGGAATGAATCTCGACATGAGCACTTCTTATCACCCCCAGACTGATGGGCAGAGTGAAAGGACGATACAAACACTAGAAGATATGTTGAGAGCTTGTGTGTTAGATTTTGGTAAGAATTGGGATAAACATTTGCCGTTAGCAGAGTTTTCTTATAACAATAGTTACCATTCTAGTATTAAGGCTGCACCGTTTGAAGCTTTGTATTGTAGGAAGTGTTGATCTCCTGTATGTTGGAGTGAAGTTGGGGATACCTAGCTCACGGGACCGGAATTGATCCGAAAGACTACGGAGATGATAGTTCAGATTAAGAATAGGTTGTTGACTGCCCGTAGTAGACAGAAAAGTTACGCGGATGTGCGGCGGAAGCCGATGGAGTTTAAAGTGGGTGACCGAGTAATGTTGAAAGTATCCCCATGGAAAGGCGTTATAATATCTGGAAAGCGAGTAAAATTAAATCCTCGCTATATTGGACCCTTTAAGATTTTATCTAGAGTAGGTCCGGTGGCTTATAAACTAGAGTTACCCCCAGAACTTCATGGTGTTCACAACACATTCCATGTATCTAATCTGAAGAAATGTCTAGCAATGAGTGATGAGAAAGTTTCGTTGGATAAGGTTCGAATAGATGGGAAGTTGCATTTTATCGAAGAACCCGTAGAGGTTATGGATCGTGAGGTAAAGCAACTGAAACAAAGTCGGATACCTATTGTCAAGATCCGATGGAATTCAAAGCATGGACCGGAATATACTTGGGAACGAGAGGATGAAATGTGGAAGAAATATCCGCACCTCTTCGATTTCAATAAGAAACGGACATCAAAATGAAATGGATCACGAGGACGTTGATCCCTTTTAGGAGGAAACTCTGTGAAAATCTAACATTTTCAGGTAGTGAATTATTTCTCGTAGAATATTTTGAAACTTATTTTTGTGTTGGTTGATGAACTCACAATTTACGGATTTAAATTTGGGCTTACGTGCATAATTTAGCGTCCTTTAAGACTAAACCGGAAACCTTAGAATTACGTATTTATGTTTTTGAACTCCGTTTTTGATGAGACAATTTTTATTAGATTCGTTTTGTGACGTTGATTCATAATTTATAAAAACGTTTTTCGTAAAACGACACGAGGGCACGCAAGTCGAGGAAACTAGAATCAAGGAATACCCGTAAATTAGCGGGATGGGACAAAACAAGTTTATCCCACCCCACTAAGTAAAAGGGACGGCCAAAAGGGACACCACATCCCTTGATGTGGCACCCTTGTAGCTATAAGCTTACACTTGTAAGCTTAGCTTCATATGAAAGCTACTCATCCCACTAAATCACAAAACCACTAACCATTCCCATTAGCTTCCATTTTTCACATGCAAACAACTCAAAACTCTCCTCTCTCTCTCTAAATTGCCGCCCCACAAACACCATCAAACACCTCATTTGATCTTTTCTAGCCACAAGTTACATGTTATCTAGCCATATTATGGAGAAACCTTGAAGCCTTGATTGATTGGTGGCCATATTAACAACAAAGGAGGTGATTTGCTTATGTCCTAGGGCTAACTTCTCAACAAACTATCTTGGTGATTGATGATCTTGGAGATATATTTGACGTTCATCATGTTGTTGTCTTCCAAAAACAAGATATAATCTTGGTTGGTAAAGAAGATCATCCTTTCCATTTCTCTTGTTATTTTTGTAAAGATCAAATGTATTTTCTTTATTGTTGTATATGTATATGATGAATATATGATGATAAAAATGTTGTGTGGGGATCAAGTGTTGATAAATATGCTTAAAAAGATGAATAACCATAAGAAACAAGGCTAAAATCATGCTTAAATTGTTGGCTGTATAAAAACAGTAAGTAACCAAGTATTAAACTGATAAAATTGCATGGTGGAATCCATTTACAGTAAGAAAAAGATGTCATACACATGTGAGAGTTGGCCATGCAATGGAATCATCAAAATGAGTGAGATATGATCAAAACAAGATGAGTGTGCTAATCTGAATAGTCTGATTTGTAGGGACTGTTAAGGATAGTTAGACATGGAATGAGAAGTAGCTATAACTAACTTATTTGTAGCACATAATATGAATTTTATACCATCCAAAAATGAGCTTCTATCTCATTATATAACTCTAGATATGATAAACATGGTGAAGATGAAACTAGAAATCAGATTTTGAAGAATTAATGTTTAATAGTATTATATAAGCACTCAAATAATATAGTATAAAATATGAAATTAAAACCCACTAACTTATAAATTTCATTTATATAAATATGTATAAGGTTAAATAAATGGACACTTTATAAAAATGGTAGTTGAATAAGATTTATAAGTTATAAAAACTATAAACATGATTTTTACGACTTTCTCGGGTATTACCGTAAAATTAACGTTTTTCGCCAATTAAAACTTAGACGATCAAACCCGTCTAATGTAAAGTTTTTAATAGTCATATACTAATATATAAGTATCTAATACAATTAAAAACCGATAAAACCCGAAATATATGACATACGGACATTAACGAGCTAAGTTAGCATATTTGGACTAATAATTTAACTAAATAAGTTAAACACTTATTAAAATTACTTATTGGGCTTAACCCATTTGGGCCCAACATGTAAAATATAAATACTGATAATACAAGTATCAAATGGATTAAAACAAGTTAAAGAACTTATAATAAGCTTATTGGACCTAAAACATGTAAATAGGTAAAATTAGTAAACTAGTAAAAAGTTACAAATACATAAACACTAAAATGAGTAAATGAGAATATATAAACCCACTTGATCATCATCATATGTACAAAATCATCATATGTATATTTTTTATTTTGATAAAGTCATTGGACAAAAGTATAAGACCGATTATTATTTATATAGGTTTCCGTGACCGAAGCACGCCCGTAGCCGATAATTCGGCTTCATTATCAACGTGAGTTCATAGCCTCACACTCTTTTAAATGCTTTATAAAATGATTTGTAAACCCGCGAGGGAGATAACATGCTAGTTTTTGATAAAATAGAACACAAGTAGTCCCGATGGTATGCTTAATGATATGGACCCTAATGATGCGATGACCCAATAAAAGAGATAAAAAGGATTATTAGTAGTTAGGTTATGTCACTCAAAGTCCTATTAGCGTGAATTGTGAACTACCGGGATTCGGTAGATGCTTATGCATATGATAGTACTATTTGGGGACGATCACCCCAGTTCGCGCCTTGACGGTTGATCCCCGTCGTACCACATTGATTGGTAAGCGAATTTATGTATGAGAAGATTTACATAGCGTGATTTTTGTGACGACACGCTAACTTAGATGGGCAAATTGTTTGTCGGGTTCGCGGCCTGTTGTTTTGATAGTAAGGTAACAATGTCATGCGGCTAATAATAATCCTATATATAATCTAAATATCTGATATGATACGATGTTAATAACGATAATAATATTACCTATAATGGTCATATTGAGGCTACGGTCTCATGGACGGTTAAAGATGTATGCTTGATTTATATATTGTCTGACTAGCAATACGAGGACTTACTTCTGATATTATACGTGTGTTCTGATTTTAATGATTATTTTATATAACGGTTTTATTAAACTCTATGAATTCACTCGGCATTCGCTGATATGATTTTTGCATGTTTTTATCTCAGGTGCTTGAAGGTAATCCGGATGGAGATCGACTCTGATGGCCCACATAATACTAAAAATGTTTATTCGATCTATGTTTTGTAAACTTAATGACCTGTATAATTTGGGACCTGTTGTACGCTTTAAATCTTTTTATCGAATGAATGTTTGTTGAACCTTGTACAACCATTTTTATGTGTTGTCTATGACTGGAATTATTGTGTTATCCTGTAACACTCTAAAAGACCCTTCCGCGGTACCGATACGAAAATTGAGAGTGTTACACTTTTCGCAAGCGGAATCAAAATACTTTTACAAGCACAGTTATATCGTGAGGAATTTCTTTGTCTCCTTTCGAAAGTTCACGTTTTTTCCAGTCATCATCAACAACCTTTTTGAAATTTTCAATATTACTCTTGAGAATACTAAGTGGTTGCTTACTCTTGCTTACAGAAGCTTTAAATGGCAAATAGTCAATAAACTTTGAAATATTATTTTTCTTAGTGGCAAAAGCTTGTCTCCATTTAATTCTTATTTTTTCACATTCGAAAAATATTTGCTCACGAGTTTTCTGTGTTTGTGGTTTGAAAAGACCATAAAGACTGTTTTCATATGCATAATTATATGGTTTAACGAATTCTTTATTAACTTTTGGTCTACTCTCTTCTTCCACATCGTTTGTCTCGTCACTATCGGGCCTAACGACAAGGCAATCAAGATCAGTCCATCGGGACTCATCAAGATATAAGTGTTGATTCGCAGATTGAGCTTGCTCAAGGTATTTAGGATTTGCAAAACTAGGTCTATCCTTGAAGAACGAACGAGGTGCCAACATTCTCATGCTTTGAATTGATTGATTAGTTTTTTAAACAATGTTCTTGTAAAAATCAATTTGAGTTTCAAGTTCCACCATTTTGTCGATGTCATTTGCTTGTTTAGTTTTGAAATCCTTTTCCATCTTTTGAACCACAACTTTCTTTTCATTAAGAAGTATAGTTTTATCCTCTTGAAGAAAACCATTTACTTGAGTTAGCTAATTGACTTTGGTGGTAGCAAGATACGTTTTGTGACGTTCAGTACTCAAAGAGGTGTTATAATTATGTTTCTCTTGTTCTAGAAGCTTAAGAGTTTCGTTATATTTCTGTTGAAAGTCGTCCTTTTTGACATTAATTAAACACCCTTTTGTACCCCTCAATCTCATTGGCCTTTTGAAGAAGCTGAGCTCTATAGCTATCAATGGAGTCACTAGAATTAATTAGAGCAGCTTTGCATTCTTCAAAAATTTGAGTGAGCGCAGCGTTTGCCTTCTTTAATTGCTTTTGACTCTTTGTAATTTCTTTGACATCTTTATGTAAAGAAGCAATTAAGTTAGCAAGCATAATATGTAACAACCCCAAATATTCATACTTTTGTTCAGCGGAAGACTCATTGGTGTTACGGGATAGCACATTATTCAAATCATAGACAACGATTAAAAATCGCGTAGTTTAATTAATAATAAAGCATTTTCCATTCAAGAATATCAAATTTACATAGGTCCCAAGTCATAGTATTTCATACACTTTTTACAAAACATTTGAATGGAAATTGTTATTTAAGTGCGGGCCATAAATTCTTGTCGTCTTCTCGAGAATTACCTTCAAGTACCTGAGATAAAACATGTTAAAAGAAAAGGTCAGCGAAAACGCCGAGGGAATTCATAGAGTTTAATAAAAACCATTAATATATCATCGGTATATATAATCGTTACCGAAAATCATTTTATACAATTCCTTGTTGTATGCCATAAAATAGGCCAAAGACATTTTATACAAATCCTTGTCAAAAATCATAATATAGGCTTTTGCCTTCAAAACCATTATACGAACCATTGTCGTAAAAACATCATACTATACGTTTTATAACGTTGTATAGAGTTTAATAAAAACCGTTATATAAATCCAAAACACGAACATATTATCAGTAATAAGACGTTGTATTGCTAGTCAATCAATATATTGTATTCAATGCGTATATCAGTATTTTCGTTCTTGGATTATTATCAGCCGCATGACATTGCTACCTTACTATAACAAACAACGGGTAGCTAACCCGAAATTAATTTGCCCATCTAAAATAGCATGTCGTCACAATAATCACGCTTATATAAATCTTCTCATACATAAACTCGCTTACCAATCAATGTCGCACGATGGGGATCAACCGTCAAGGCTCGAACTGGGGTGATCTTCCCCAAATAGTACTATTGTATGCATAAGCGTCTACCAAATCCCGGTAGTTCACAGTTCATGCTAGTGGGACTTTTAGTGAAATAAACTAACTATAATAATCCATTTCATTTCATTCATCGAGTCATATAATCATTCATCGGGTCATAATCATTCGGGTCCATATCAATAAAAAACAATCGGGACAACTAGTGTCCTATTTTATTAAAACTAACATGTTATCTCCCTCGTGGGTTTATAAAACATTTCATAAAACATTTAAAAGAGTGCGAGGCTATGAACTCACGTTGATTGGGAAAGGCGGGTTATCGGCGATTTGGATGTACGGTACGTGCTTCAATCTCGGAAACCTAGACAAATAATTACTCGTCTTAGACTCTTGTTCAATGACTTTATAAAAAAGTGGCTATGTATATATATGATGATATCATAAGTATGATGATGATCAAGTGGGATTTTATATCTTCATACACATTATACTGTTATGTGTTAGTCAAATTTTTGACTAGTTCCACTAGTTTCACTTATTTACATATTAAGACCCAATAAGCCCATTAAATTCCAATACATTATATTAGTCTAATTACACTTTTAATATCAGGCCTATACGCATATGTTGGGCCCAAGTTGGTTAAGCCCAATGAGTAAGTCGATTAGTGTTTAGCCAAACTTGTTAGGTTAATAGTCCAATAAGGCTACCTTGGCCCGTTAATGTCCATAAGTTATAAAGATCGGATTCTATCGGATTTTAATTGTAAAATGTACTTACACATCAGTATTTGAGTTATAAAAAGTTTACATTAGACGGGTCCGACCGTCTAAGTTTTAGTTGACGAAAACGTTAATCTTTCGGTTTTCAGCCGAAAAGACGTAAAACTTATGTATATAGTTTTATAACTTATAAAACATACCAATTTGCAATTTTTATAAAATGTCTCATTTAGTTATCAAAATATATAACTTATTTATAAGTATTATATAAGTTAGTGGGTTTTAGGTATACATTTTATATTAGTTTTACTTGAGTGCTAATTTTATAATATATACTTTTATTTTCCAAATCTGATTTTGAAACTCACTTTCACCATTTTTACCATATCTTGAGTTCTACAAGGAGATAGAGGCTCATATTTAGGCAACACAAACGACATGACACGTGCTACAGTTAACTCCAATTTAGCTACTTCTCATTCATCCTCTAAATGTCTCTAATAATTCGTCCAAAACAGACTATACAGATTTGAACTTTAATAATGTTTTGATCATATCTCACTCATTTTATGGATTCCATTGAGTGGCCAACTCTCACATATGTAAAAGTCACATACCTTATTGTATATTAAATTATCCAAGTTATTTTAACAAGTTATGATATGGTTCTTTACTGTTTTATACAGCCTACAATTCTAGTCATGATTTCAATATCTTTACATGTAGATTTTAATCATTTTAACCAAATCTATCAACACAAGATCCCCACATAATACTTTAATCATCATTCATCATCATATACATATACATTTTTTAAGAAAATACATAAATACATATTCAAAATAACAAGATAATGGGAAGGAAATAATCTCTATACCACTCAATAGGATGAAAGATTGAGATATTTGGATGAATAAGACTTGGTTTTAGGTAACCAATCTTATGAAATATCAACACCACTTCTAGGATCACCAAAAATATGTAGACTCCTTGAGAAATCAGCCATTGATCTTCATGAAATCTCCTTTGTAGATGGTAGGATTATCTCAAATCATCAGGTCCTCAAAGGATTATCATCATGTGCAAGTTAAACACAAGATTTATGGTGTAAATTTTTGATCTATGGTGGTGTTTATGGGTGGTGGTGGACGGCAAAAAGGAGGGTAGAGAGAGTTTTGTTGAGTTGTTGCATGTACGAATGAGGATAGTGGTATGTAGTTAGTAGTTTTAAGGGTTAAATGGTTTTGGATGAAAACTAAGGACATGTGTCCTTGGTTTTTCATCTTAACTTGACACATCAAGAGTGTGTTGGTGAAGCTTTGCCGCCACTTGTATGGGGTTGGGGCAAGATTTATCTTGTCTCATCCCCATTTAATTACGGGTATTCTTCGATTTGCGTGCCCTCGGGCCGTTTTATGAAAAACGTTTTTATAAATTATGAATCAACGACACAAAACGAATCTAATAAAAATTGTCTCATCAAAAACGGAGTTCAAAAACGTAAATACGTAAACCTAGGGTTTCCGGTTTAGTCGTAAAAGACGTTAAATTATGCACGTAAGTCCTAATTTCTCCTCGTAAATTTGTGAGTTTATGAACCAACACAAAATTAAAATTCCAAAATAATATTCAAGAATAAATTTATTTTCTGAATGTCAGACTGTCACCAAAACCGGTGTATGTAAACGTAAGCACGTAAAGTAAAATCCTCCGGTTTAGACGTAGTCGATGCTACTTTAAGATGTAAACTCAAATTTCTTCCCAAAAATGAGTGAGTTCATAATATAACATTAAAATAATGTTTTTAAATAATACTTGAGAATAAAATATTGACCATAAATTGACGGATCGTCACAGCATTTAACCCTAAATAGGATCTTTGTCCTCTAAGATCAATTTATCTTACTACTCGCTTCTTATAGAGTTAAAGCCATGTGGGTATTTCCTACGCATTCGGTCTTTTCTCTCAAGTGTAACTCATTACAATACGCGAGTTTCATCAAACATAACTACGGGAATACAATCCGGCTTAATGTTGACTTACTTTCTCTATCCATGATGTTCACGGGTTTTTGATGAATGCAACTTTTTGCCGATCCAAATCAAATTTTCACTTGATAAACATTTTATCAAGTTTGATATACGAAACATAATTCACGCAGCCCTTGAAGTCCTAGGGTAGATCCAGCTTATATGCCTTTCAAACCAACTTTTTGCATTATCTCAATGGTCCCATATAACGGGGACTTATTTCCCATGATCTTTCAGATCATCAATTCACTTTTCCATGGTGAAAATTTTTGGCATAACTTTGCTACCCATCCTGCACTTCAAGATCTACATTTCATATTCACATAACCTCGTGCCCACTACTGGCAGTCAAAAATCAAATCCTAATTTTAACAATCATTTCAGGTCTCGCGGGTCAGGTATTTTCTAAGGTTAGGTTTTTTCATCATAGGCAACCTTAAACCTAAAAGACATGTCCAACTTACAATGGGTGTATGTAGGGTATCTTCATCCCAATTCCTGCCTACAGACAGCTCTTATATTTAGATCCTCACAAGATTCAATCTCGATCCTAATACGATAATTATCAATGATAATCTTTCCAAAGGAAAACGATTATCCCGTTCATTACCAAAGGTCAATCAGTCAAGCATAAAACAACACTTCTAGATTTTGTATCTGTGACACTCTCAAATTTCATATCGGTACAGCGGAAGAGTATTTTAGAGTGTTACGGGATAGCACAATAACTCCAATCATAGACAACACATAAAAATGGTTGTACAAGGTTTAACGTACATTCATTCGATAAAAAGTTTCAAGTGTACAACAATTCCCAAATTATACAGGTCATTAAGTTTACAAAACATAGATCGAATGAACTGTTTTATTATTATGTGGGCCATCAGAGTCGATCTCCATCTGAATTACCTTCAAGTACCTGAGATAAAAACATGAAAAAATCATATCAGCGAATACCGAGTGAATTCATAGAGTTTAATAAAACCGTTATATAAAACAATGGTTGAAATTAGAACACAAGTATAATATCAGAATTAAGTCATCGTATTGCTAGTCAGGGAATATATAAAGCGAAGCATACATCTTAAACCGTCCATGAGACCGTAGTCTCAATATTACCATTATAGGTAATATTATTATCGTTATTAGCATCGTTATCGTATTGTATTGGAATACATTTGGATTATTATTAGCCGCATGACATTGTTACCTTACTATCACAAACAACGGGGCCCGAACCCGACAAACAATTTGCCCATCTAAGTTAGCGTGTCATCACAAAAATCACGTTATGTAAAATCTTATCATACATAAATTCTCTTACCAATCAATGTGGTACGAAGGGGATCAACAGTCAAGGCGCGAACTAGGGTGATCGTCCCCAAATAGTACTATCATATGCATAAGCGTCTACCAAATCCCGGGGTAGTTCACAATTCATGCTAATGGGACTTTGAGTGACATAACCTAACTATTAATAATCCTTTTTATCTCTTTTATTGGGTCATAGCATCATTCGGGTCCATATCATTAAGCATACCATCGGGACTACTTGTGTTCTATTTTATTAGAAACTAGCATGTTATCTCCCTCGCGGGTTTACAAATCATTTTATAGAACATTTAAAAGAGTGCGAGGCTATGAACTCACGTTGATAATGAAAGGCGGATTATCGGCTACGGGCGTGCTTCGGTCAGGGAAACCTATATAAATAATAATCGGTCTTAGAATTTTGTCCAATGACTTTATCAAAATAACAAGTATACATATGATGATGATCAAATGGGTTTATACATTCTCATTTACTCATTTTAGTGTTATATGCTGGAAATTTTTATACTAGTTTACTAGTTTTACTTATTTACATGTTTTTGGTCCAGTAAGCCTACTATAAGTCCATTAACTTGTATTAGTCCATTTTAAACTTTTATTATCAGTATTATACTTTACATGTTTGGGCCCAAGTGGGTTAAGCCCAATAAGTAAATTTTTAAGTGTTTAGCCCATTTAGTTGGATTAATAGTCCAATAACGCTAACTTAGCCCATTAATGTCTATATGTTATAGTTCGGGGTTTTATCGGTGTTTACTTATATTAAGTACTTATATATCAGTATTTGACTTTTAAAAAGTTTACATTAGACGGGTCCGACCGTCTAAGTTTTAATTGACGAAAAACGTTCATTTTACGGTATTAGCCGAAAAGACGTAAAAATCATGTTTATAGTTTTATAACTTATAAAACTTATCAAACTACCATTTTTATTAAAAGGTCCATTTATTTATCCTTATACACATTTATATAAATGTAATATATAAGTTAGTGGGTTTAGTTTCACATTTTATACTATATTATTTGAGTGCTTATATAATAGTATTAAACTTTAATTTCACAAAATCTGATTTTTAGTTTCACTTTCACCATTTTTATCATATCTTGAGTTCTATAAGGAGATAGAAGCTCATTTTTTGGATGACATAAACTTCATAATATGTGCTACAAATAACATAGGTTTAGCTACTGCTCAATTCATGTCTAAGTATCCTTAACAGTCCCTACAAAACAGGACTATTCAGATTGATACACTAATTTTGTTTAGATCACATCTCACTCATTTTGGATGATTCCATTGCATGGCCAACTCTCACATGTGTATAAAATCTAATACTTACTGTAAATTGATTCCACCATGAAATTTTATCAGTTTATCATTTGGTTACTTACTATTTTTTATACACCCATCATTTTAAGCAAGATTCTAACCTTGTTACCTATGGTTTTCCATCTTTTTAACCATATTTATCAACACTTGATCCCCACACAACATTTTTATCATCATATATTCATCATATACATATACAATTGGAAAGAAAATACATTTGATCTTTACAAAAATAACAAGAAAAATGGAAAGGATGATCTTGTTTACCAACCAAGATTATATCTTGTTTTTTAGATGACAACCAACTTAATGAATACCAAATATATCTTCAAGATCATCAACCACCAAGATTATTTGTTGAGAAATCAGCCATAGGACACAAGCAAATCATCTCCTTTGATGTTAATATGATCACCAATCAACAAGGCTTCAAGGTTTCTTCATTATATGAGTAGATAACACAAGATTTATGGCTAGAATTGATCAAAAAGGGGTGTTTGTCTTTGATTTGGGACGGCAAAGGGAGAAGGGTGAGAGAGTTTGGTGAGTGGTTTGCATGAGTTGCTAAGTTCAAATGGTATGTGTGAAGTGGTTTGAGTGATTTTGTGTCAAGTTAGCTTACTTGTTAAGTTTAGCTTAACAAGTGTAAGCTTTTAGTTACAACTTTGACACATCAAGTGATGTGATGGAAAAGTTGGCCGTCCCTTTTGAGTGGGGTGGGATAAACTTGTTTTGTCCCATCCCACTAATTTACGGGTATCCCTCGATTCTAGTTTCTTCGATTTACATTCCCTCGGGACGTTTTACGAAAAACGTTTTTATAAATTATGAATCAACGGCATAAAAACGAATCTAATAAAAATTGTCTCTCATCAAAAACGGAGTTCAAAAACGTAAATACGTAATCCTAAGGTTTCCGGTTTAGTCGTAAAGGGCGCTAAATTATGCACGTAAGCCCAAATTTAAATCCGTAAATTGTGAGTTCATCAACCAACACAAAAATAAGTTTCAAAATAATATACGAAAAAATAATTTACTACCTGAAAATGTTAGATTTTCACAGTATCGTTACTTTACCCTGTCCCTTCGATTGGGGTGGTAAACAGTACTCTCATCAAGGTTCGTTCCCAATGACTTCTGAGCAAATCTCTAGAAATTCCATGCGAAGCGAGGATCTTGATAGAGATGATCGATACAGGCACACTATGTTTACACAACTCCTTTAAATACAAAAGAGTCAATTTCTTCATCGAAAATCTATCATTAACGGGAATGATATTATTAGATTTGGTCAGTCTCTCGACGATGATCCAAATCGAATCAAATTCAGATGATGACCTTTGCAATAGTTAGACGTTTACTAATGTATGAGGTGATGTCTGCCTTCATAATTTTCCATCAGTACAACTTCTTCAGATAAAAATACATTTGACCAGAAATGCCATGAATAGAATACTTAATCTTATGAGATTCCAACATGACTAAATCTCAAAATCTCCATATTTAGGCAACTACAAACGGCCTTTAACACATTTAACGCCATCGGCTTCTCGATTTTAATGGTTCACATTAGCCGCGAACCCCTTTTATTATCTATATTATCCTTTTTAAGCATCGGCTATTTTTAAATTGCTCGGCAATTTATTGCAAAGTAATTACTAAGGAACATATCCTAATTGATTCTTTATCCTTTCTATATAATGTGTCAACAGCTACATTCACCTTCCCCGATGAAATAAATATTATGAGCACAATTCACTCAGAAATTCTTTCTTCATATTTTCTAAGTTTTAGTTTCGTCTCAACTATCATCTTTATTAGTTTTGCTCAATCTGACGTTTAAAGCGTCGATAATTATCACAAATAAATAAATAATAAATATTTAATTTTTATGAAACGTAAACGTAAAAATTATAAATTTCTCAGTTCGTCTAATTATAGAAAAAAAATGTTCAAAATAAATTTAAATTTTGTTAAAACGATTTTTGTTGATTTATTGAAAATAATTAATAAGATTCGTTAATGTTCGAAAAATATTTGTTTATACTTTGGTCAAAATTTTCTTAGTTTAAAAAGCAAAAATTGTCGTTTCAAATTTCAAGTCATGGTTTAAATGGTTTCCTCAATCCCTCTTAGGTTGTCTTGAGGTATACACAAACATTTACCCCTAAAAAAGTTTAGTTAAATGACTTGGGTATAAGGGAATGATTTCTTAAAAATCCTTTGATAAAATATTTGTCAAAACATATTTGCATTTTCTTTTTGGTATAACCCAAAACCTTAATGGCTCTAATCTTTGTAGTGTCAATATAGATTCCATTATCTATTAATCACACGGTCAAATAATGTAAATGATTAAGTCTTAAATCACATGTTAAATATTCAAGGTACATGTTTTCATTACTCGGCCAATTCAGGGCAATCTACAAATGATTACTAATTCTTTCTTATTCTCAGAAACAAACAAATGGTCCTTATTGATCACAAGCATGAATTTATCAAATTACAGCCTACACACGTGATAAACCAAATTTATGAATGCTACATGTGCATTGGTCAATCCAAACAACATCACGTGAAACTCATAATGTTCATTACAAGTTCTGGATGTAGTGATTGGAATATATAATCTTTTTCGCGGACACGAAGTTGATGATAACTATGTCGTAATTTTGAATATATGCTAGAACTTTGTAAACGATCGAACAAATCTATTATCTTGGGTAGGGGATATAGATTTTGATCGTCAATTTACCTAGTTCACTGTAATCAACAAATATAAGGAATGATTACACCATAGCTCTTCATGATGACGAGATCGGTAGAATAAAAGCCTTCTCCGACAACTCTCTCAGTTGTACAGTAACTCTTCTGATTCAGATGGTGCTGACGTACAGTGCACATGCCACAGGTGCAGCGCCGGGAATATAATCAATACCAAACTCAACTTGCCTTAATGGCGAAAGTCTAGGTAATTCACCAACAACACCTCCTGAAGTTTCAGATAATAGAAACATCTGTTAATACATTTACTTAACTTCTTTATAGATTACAAGATCCATGACTAGTTCATAACCATTCATGGTAAAATTTCAAGTCTAAATGCAGGATATGGTCACCCATAGGGAATTATTTAGATCACTTTTGATAATCAACATCTTATCTTTTAGGGTAATTCTACTCGAGTTCCATCAATTATGACAATGTCGTCATGTCATAATCAATCAATCCATTTTTCTTGCACTATCAACTTTCTAGTTTCATTACCGTTGATAAGATGTGAGCTTCTCAAAAGACTAATAATAACTCATAATCCTTCACAAATTCAAGGATATATGGAGACATTGTTAACATTACAAGAGTAAGGTCGACGCATAATTTACAAGAGAGAATTTCAAATCAGATAAAGACGAAAACATTAACGAATATGAATATATCCCATGTTTTCATGAATTGAGTACTCATTCGAAAGCACCTCGGATCGTTACCCAGGTCATTCAAATGAAATCTAATCAGAAGAAATGATATGAACGTCGATACACCCAGTCGGGTATCAACATTTGGTAATCAAATACTTTTCCAAAGAAACTTATCATTTACAGAAATGAACAAGAAGGGGGATGTCAATTGTCAATTAAGACAATATCCACAGATGAGTAAATTCGACTCAGAAAAAATAAATGGTACGGGCACATATGTAGGTGTCTTTAAAATATATGTCCCTATTTTTGCACTTCTTGCAGATCACATAAAATTTAATCTTTCACAATCTTCAAAGAAATTTTAGTGTTTATTAATAATTTCATGGTGACTACTAATCAACCTTGCATGGTCCCTTCCAAATTGTATGTAGGCGCGCAACTATATACAATTTTAAGATTAACGATGCAATACTCAGTTCGTCAAAACTTTGTCATCATGTTTAAATTAATTCAAAATGAATTTACAGAGATGTTCTTTGTTATGGAAAAAATTAAGTTTTCCAAAGTGTTTCATAAACAACTTTATTTCGATAACGATTACTTCTATGTCTTACTTTAAATAATCCATATGGTGATGAAAATTCATTTTTTCTCAAGGAATACTGTTTTAACTTATAAAAACAATGAGTGATCTGCAAAAGGGTGATGAAGAGTTGTTCACCAAGAACTAACTACGATATGCTAGGAAATGAGCTTAGCCAAATAATCATGAGGTTTGTGACCTCAATGGCACTCGGGAATACAAAGAGAATAATCCACAACCTAACTCAAATCAAGATGAGTACTTGTTCAATGGTTTCATCACTAATGCGAACATTAGGATGAAGCAATAAAAGATAGATAACATCGATACATGTAGGATTTAACAATCAAAGGTAGTCTTTTCATTAATCATAAAAAAGTCAAAATTGTACCGTAACACATTACGTGTTGCCATGTCATACAATTCCAAAAACTCATCCTACCAACTGATGTCTCAGTTAAGTTAGGGATTTTAAAAGATACCACAATAAATACTAATCTACAAGAGTCATTAGGTGTCCCACCGTCTCGGAAGATCCATCGGTCCCAATTCAGAAGAATATTTCTTCAATCTATTTCTTGGATACTAGGCATCCTCGTCATTGGACAATGGCCTAGGAACAACCCTTAACACGAACCAACAATCATTTAAAACCTTATAATTCAATCACAGGACTTAACGACTTCCTTTTAACAATCTCATATTCCATATGAGTTAAATTTCACATAATTCAAGTTTTCAACCAACTTATACTCAATGCGATATCCTTCCTCATTTTCCAATACTTTCAACCTTATTCTTAGACCTTGAAAGGGCAATAAAAGTTTGATATGATCAACATTTAATTTCCATCCTATAGCTCTTACAACAATAGTTATCAAATGAGTCACTAGTATGAAATGACTCACACATTCAATTAGACTTCTCGGAAAGGTACTAGTGGCATGAGGATTTTGGGTAATGGTTCCAATGACATCCTCAAGTGCAACATTCACCTTTTCGATTTCAAATTTAAGAATTGGGTGACACCGAATCAGATGACACCTTTCTAGGTGGTAAGGTTTTGTCAAACTCCATTCTATAAGGAAAGCTTGTCATGACATCGATATCAGATTTAATCTCGTCAATTCTTCTTCAATATCATAATCAACTAATACCAACATTTCTACTAACATCAACGATTTTGTTGGGATCATAAATATCCACAACTTGGTTTAAATCTGGAATAGCTAGAATTTCCTACAAAAATAGCTTTGATTATTTTGCTAGCGGAGTTAGGGTTTCTTGTGACAATCTACGTCCTATAAATACCTCGTATAAATATTAAATTAATCACCAAACAATCATGTAATCAATTTACATCATATATATATAATCCAAGTTATATATATATTAAAATAACACTTCTCAGTCTGGCCTTATCGGTAACTCGGGAATTCTTCGGCACCGTTATAGTCAAAATATTTTTAGACATTCTGAGAAAAATGTTTATAGTTAAAAGATTTTGAAATATTTTATTCAAAACCTTGGTTTTAATAATCTTTCGTTCTCTATAACGAGTGCTCTGATACCAAACTGTAACACCCCCAAATATTCATACTTTTGTTCAGCAGAAGAGTCGTTGGTGTTACGGGATAGCACATTACTCAAATCATAGACAACGCTTAAAAATCGCATCGTTTAATAATAAAGCATTTTCCATTCATGAATATTAAATTTACATAGGTCCCAAGTCATAGTATTTCATACAATTTTTACAAAACATTTGAATGGAAATTGTTATTTAAGTGCGGGTCATAAATTCTTGTTGTCTTCTCGAGAATTACCTTCAAGTACCTGAGATAAAAATGTTAAAAGAAAAGGTCAGCGAAAACGCCGAGTGAATTCATAGAGTTTAATAAAAACCATTAATAACCACTCAAGGGTGGCCTAGTGTAAAAAAGATTTGTGGCTATCACTCCAAAGTGTGTGAGGTCTCAAGTTCAATTCCCACTAGGTGCAAAAAACCTTGAAGTGGCCACGCCAACCTCCTGAAAAGGGAGGGCTTTACCTGGTTTGAGTCTGTGTAGCGGTGGGCTCAAACCCCGTGGATTAGTCGGCCAATGAGTCGGAAGTCACGGTTACCAAAAAAAATTAAAAAAAATAAAAACCATTAATATATCACCGGCATATATAATCGTTACTGAAAATCATTTTATACAATTCCTTGTCGTAGGCCATAAAATAGGCCAAAGACATTTTATACAAATCCTTGTCAAAATTCATAATATAGGCTTTTGCCTTCAAAGTCATTATACGAACCATTGTCGTAAAAACATCATACTATACGTTTTATAACGTTGTATAGAGTTTAATAAAAACTGTTATATAAATCCAAAACACAAACATATTATCAATAATAAGACCCCATATTGCTAGTCAAGTAATATATTGTAATTCAATGCGTATATCAGTATTTTCGTTGTTAGATTATTATCAGCCGCATGACATTGCTACTTTACTATCACAAACAATGGGTAGCTAACCCGAAATTCATTTTCCCATCTAAAACAGCATGTCGTCACAATAATCACGCTTATATAAATCTTCTCATATATAAATTTGCTTACCAATCAATGTGGCACGACGGGGATCAACCGTCAAGGCGCGAACTGGGGTGATCTTCCCCAAATAGTACTATTATATGCATAAGCGTCTACCAAATCCTGGTAGTTCACAATTCATGCTAATGGGACTTTTACTGACATAACCTAACTATAATAATCCATTTCATTTCATTCTTCGAGTCATATAATCATTCACCGGGTCATATAATCATTCGGGTCCATATCAATAAGCAAACAATCGGGACAACTCGTGTCCTATTTTATTAAAACTAACATGTTATCTCCCTCGCGGGTTTATAAAACATTTCATAAAACATTTAAAAGAGTGCGAGGCTATGAACTCACGTTGATTTGGAAAGGCGGTTTATCGACGATTTGGATGTACGGTACGTGCTTCAATCACGGAAACCTAGACAAATAATTACTCGTCTTAGACTCTTGTCCAATGACTTTATAAAAAATATGGATATGTGTATATATGTTGATATCATAAGTATGATGATGATCAAGTGGGATTTTATATCTTCATACACATTTTTGTGTTATGTGTTAGTCAAATTTTTGACTAGTTACACTAGTTTCACTTATTTACATATTAAGGCCCAATAAGCCCATTAAAGTCCAATACATTATATTAGTCCAATTACACTTTTAATATCAGGCCTATACTCATATGTTGGGCCCAAGTGGGTTAAGCCCAATGAGTAAGTCCATTAGTGTTTAGCCAAACTTGTTGGGTTAATAGTCCAATAAGGCTACCTTGGCCCGTTAATGTCCATAACTTATAAAGCTCGGGTTTTATCGTTTTTACTTGTAAAATGTACTTATACATCATTATATGAGTTATAAAAAGTTTCCATGAGACGGGTCCGACCGTCTAAGTTTTAATTGACGAAAACGTTAATCTTTCGGTTTTTAGCCGAAAAGACGTAAAACTTATGTATATAGTTTTATAACTTTAAAACCTTCCAATTTTCAATTTTTATAAAATGTCTCATTTATTTATCAAAGTATATAACTTATTTATAAGTATTATATAAGTTAGTGGGTTTTAGGTATACATTTTATGTTAGTTTTACTTGAGTGCTAATTTTATAATATATACTTTTATTTTCCAAATCTTATTTTGATACTCACTTTCACCATTTTTTACCATATCTTGAGTTCTACAAGGAGATAGAAGCTCATTTTCGGGTAGCACAAACTACATGACATGTGCTACAGTTAACTCCATTTTAGCTACTGCTCATTCATCATCTAAATTTCTCTAATAATTCGTCCAAAACAGACTATACATATTTGAACTTTAATAATGTTTTGATCATATCTCACTCATTTTATGGATTCTATTGAGTGGCCAACTCTCACATATGTAAAAGTCACATACCTTACTGTATATTAAAATATCCAAGTTATTTTAACAAGTTATAATATGGTTCTTTACTGTTTTATACAGCCTACAATTCTAGTCATGATTTCAATATCTTTACATGTAGATTTTAATCATTTTAACCAAATCTATCAACACAAGATCCCCATATAATACTTTGATCATCATTCATCATCATATACATATACATTTTTAAATAAAATACATAAATACATATTAAAAATAACAAGATGATGGGAAGGAAATAATCTCTATACTACTCAATAGGATGAAAGATTGCGATTTTTGGATGAATAAGACTTGGTTTTGGGTAACCAATCTTATGAAATATCAACACCACTTCTAGGATCACCAAGAATATGTAGACTCCTTGAGAAATCAGCCCTTGATCTTCATGAAATCTCCTTTGTAGATGGTAGGATCATCTCAAATCATCAAGTCCTCAAAGGGTTATCATCTTGTGCAAGTTAAACACAAGATTTATGGTGTAAATTTTTTATCTATGGTGGTGTTTATGGATGGTGGTGGACGGCACAAAGGAGGGTAGAGAGAGTTTTTGTGAGTTGTTGCATGTACGAATGAGGATAGTGGTATGTAGTTAGTAGTTTTAAGGGTTAAATGGTTTTGGATGAAAACTAAGGACATGTGTCCTTTGTTTTTAATCTTAACTTGACACATCAAGTGTGTGTTGGTGAAGCTTTTCCGCCACTTGTAAGGGGATGGGGTAAGAGTTATCTTGTCTCATCCCCATTTATTTACAGGTATTCCTCGATTCTAGTTTCCTCGATTTGTGTGCTGTAACAATCCGTCAATTTATGATCGATATTTTATTCTCAAGTATTATTTAAAAACATTATTTTAATATTATGAACTCACACATTTTTGGGAAGAAATTTGGGTATACGTCTTGAAGTAGCATCGACTACGCTAAAACCGGAGAATTCTACGTTACGTGCTTACGTTTTGGTGACAGTTCGACATTTCAGGAAATAAATTTATCCTTGAATATTATTTTGGAATTTTAAATTTGTGTTGGTTCATAAACTCACAAATTTACGAGAAGATATTAGGACTTACGTGCATAATTTAACGTCCTTTACGACTAAACCGGAAACCCTAGGTTTACGTATTTACGTTTTTGAACTCCGTTTTTGATGAGACAATTTTTATTAGATTCGTTTTGTGTCGTTGATTCATAATTTATAAAAACGTTTTTCGTAAAACGGCCCGAGGGCGTGTAAATCGAGGAAACTAGAATCGAGGAGTACCCGTAAAATAGTGGAGATGAGACAAGTTTACACTTGCCTCACCCCCACTATGGGTGGCAAGACTTAGCCAACACACCATATTTTGTGTCAAGTTTATATACACACTAAGGACACATGTCCTTAGTGCATACACAAACCACCAAACTAACAAAACTAGCTACACCATAAACCATTTCTCATTTCATATAAACACTCTCTTATCTCTCTATGAACGTCCATAGCCACCCTCCTATCACCATTTTCATCAAATTTTAACCATAAAAAAAGGCTATAATCAACATATGTTGAAGCCTACTTGAAAAGATGAAGATTGGATGTGATTATAACATGTGAAAAGGAGTTTTCATGGAGGTCTTTGGGCTGATTTTCAAGAAGGAGTTTAGGGCTGATTTCATGGAGGTGTTCATCCATTTGAAGGACTCAAGAAGTTGCCTTGCTAAAGTTGAAGATTTGGTAACAAGGAACCAAGCCTTGTTTATCAAAATTCCATCTTTTCATCATCTTGGTGGTATAGAGATTATTTCTCCCTATCATCTTGTTATTTTGAATATGTAATCTTGTATTTTATTCATTTATGTATGTGTATATGATGATGAATGATGATCAAAATATTATGTGTGGATTTGGTGTTGATAAATTTGGTTAAAATGATTAAAAGCTAATGAAAGGATGTTAAAATCATGGCTAAAAGTGTAGGCTGTATAAAACAGAAAATAACTATATGATAACTTGTTAAAGTAGCTTGGATAATTTAATATACAGTAATATAAATGACTTGTAAATATGTGAGAGTTGGCCACTCAATGGAATCCATAAAATGAGTGAGATATGATCAAAACAATATTGAAGTCCAAATATGTATAGTCTGTTTTGGACGAACTGTTAGAGACACTTAGACTTAGATTGAGCAGTAGCTAAAACTAATTTAATTGTAGAACATAATATGAAGTTTATGTCATCCAAAAATGAGCTTCTATCTTCTTGTAGAACTCAAGATATGATAAAAATGGTGAAAGTGAAACTAAAAATCAAATTTGTGAAATTAAAGTATATAGTATTATAATAGCACTCAAGTAAATATAGTATAAAATGTAAACTTAAAACCCACTAACGTATATATTACATAATAATAAGTATGCACAATAATAAATAAATGAGACATTTTATAAAAATGGAAATTTGATAAGTTTTATAAGTTATAAAACAATAAACATGAATTTTACGTCTTTTCGGCTAAAACCGTAAAACTAACGTTTTTCGTCAAATAAAACTTAGACGGTCGGACCCGTCTAATGTAAACTTTTTACAACTAATATACTGATATATAAGTACATATTACAAGTAAAAACCGATAAAACCCGATCTTTATAACATATGGACATTAACGGGCCAAATTAGCCTTATTGGACTATTAATCCAACTAATTTGGCTAAACACTAATGGACTTACTCATTGGGCTTAACCCACTTGGGCCCAACATATGAGTATAGGCCTGATATTAAAAGTATAATTGGGCTAATATAAAGTATTGGACTCTAATGGGCTTATTGGGCCTTAATATGGATTTGGATTGAAACTAGTGTAACTAGTCAAAAATTTGACTAACACATAACACCATAATGTTGAATGAAGAGATAAAATCCCACTTGATCATCATCATACTTATAATTTCATCATATATATACATAGCCATTGTATTTATAAAGTCATTGGACAAGAGTCTAAGACGAGTATTATTTGTCTATGTTTTCTTGATTGAAGCACGTACCGTACATCCAAATCGCCGATAACCGCCTTTCCCAATCAACATGAGTTCATAGCCTCGCACTCTTTTAAATGTTTTATGAAATGTTCTATAAACCCGCAAGGGAGATAACATGCTAGTTTTAATAAAATAGGACACCAGTTGTCCCGATTGTTTGCTTATTGATTTGGACCCGAATGATTATATGACCCGATGATTGATTATATGACCCGATGAATGAAATGAAATGGATTATCATTAGTTAGGTTATGTCACTAAAAGTCTCATTAGCATGAATTGTGAACTACCGGGATTTGGTAGACGCTTATGAATATAATATTACTATTTGGGGAAGATCACCCCAGTTCGCGCCTTGACGGATGATCCCCGTCGTGCCACATTGATTGGTAAGCGAATTTATGTATGAGAAGATTTGCATAAGCATGATTATTGTGACGACACGCTGTTTTAGATAGGCAAATGAGTTTCGGGTTAGCTACCCGTTGTTTGTTATAGTAAGGTAGCAATGTCATGCGGCTTATAATAATCCAATAACGGAAATACTGCTATACGCATTGAATTACATTATATTGCCTGACTAGCAATACGGGGTCTTATTATTGATATTATGTTCGTGTTTTGGTTTTAAATAACCATATTCATATAACGGTTTTTATTTAACTCTATACAACGTTATAAAACGTATTGTATGATGTATTTACGACATTGGTTCGTATAACAGTTTTGAAGGCAAAAGCCTATAGTATGATTTACAACAAAGATTTGTATAAATTTTTTTTGGCTTATTTTTATGGCCTACGGCAAAGAATTGTACAAAATGATTTTCGGTAATAATATGATACCGATGATATATTAATGGATTTCATTAAACTCTATGACTTCACTCGGCGTTTTCGCTGACCTTTTCTTTTAACATGCTTTATCTCAGGTACATGAAGGTAATTCTCGGGAAGACGACAAGAATTTATGGCCCGCACTTAAATAACAATTTCCATTCAAATGTTTTGTAAAATTGTATGAAATACTATGACTTGGGACCTATGTAAATTTGATATTCATCAATGGAAAATGCTTTATTATTAAACGACGTGATTTTTATGCGTTGTCTATGATTTGAGTAATGTGCTATCCCGTAACACCAACAACTCTTCCGCTGAACTAAAGTATGAATATTTGGGGGTGTTACAGTTTGGTACCAGAGCTCTCGTTATAGAGAATGAAAGATTTTCAAAAACAAGGTTTTGAATAAAACATTTCAAAATCTTTTAACTATAAACATTTTTCCCAAAATGTCTAAAAATCTTTTGACTATAACGGTGCCGAAGAATTCCCGAGTTACCGACAGACTGAGAAGTGTTATTTTAATATATATATATATATATAACTTGGATTATATATATATATATATATATATATATATATATATATATATATATATATATATATATATATATATATATATATATATATATATATATATATATATATATATATATATATATATATATATATATATATATATATATATATATATATATATATATATATATATATATATATATATATATATATATATATATATATATATATATATATATATATATATATATATATATATATATATATATATATCTTTACATTATATATAAGAGGAGGGATATGCCACATAAGCATCATTTAATCCATGTCATCATTTTTATTTTGTGGAATTTTTATTTTTAAATAATTATTTTTTATCATATGGTACAAGTTAAAATATAAAAACTGTCATCGGAACTTTTAAATTCGGATTTTTAAATTTTTTTAATTTAGACATATGTTAGGTTCGAACACGAGTCTTGAAACCTAATACAAAGAGCGTCAACCATCAGACAAGACCAATACTTGTGGTTTCAATTACAAAATCAAATTGATAAACACATCAGAACAAAATAAAACCCTTCGTATTAAAACTCTACGTATCCTTTACATCTACTATGATTCTAAAGCAGTCACAAAAACATGTGGGTTTAACCCTAATATCATCGAACCAAACACAAAATCAATCAATCATAATAGAGATACAAAAGCACACCAATGATTTCATGCAAGGTACCAGAATTAGTTTTAATACGGTCAGCCGTGATATCTTAATTTGTTCCTCATTGAGTTTTTTTATTTATTATGTTGATTTATGTCTAATTGCTTATGATCATTGTTTTCCAATTAATTATTAATTACAAATCGCAGAAATCATACCTCTCACAATCACAACTCGATCAATACTCAAGTTAGTTTTTTCTTAATTCTGAGACTCTTTTGGGTCATCGATCTATCACCTAACTTGATGACATCGATCTAGAACACACTACCTTTAAGATTTTCGTATATGAAGTTGTTGTTGTATCTTTAATATTTTTGTATATGAAGCTGCTGCTGTATCTTTAAGATTTTTGTATATGAAGTTGCTGCTATATCTTTAAGATTTTCATATATGTGTATGTTTGTTTCGTCACTAGAGATCTAGATAGTCATAAGATTCAAGGTGATGAAGTTACTGTTACACATACATCGGGTAATTTATTCACTATGATTTAACATATTGTTTAACTGAGATAGTATCTGGATTGTTAATCAACTGGGATTGGACATGGTTTATTTAAAACTAAGCTAATTAGTTTGCTTCAAAAGACAAACCTTATGGCTAACTTAAATTCGCCAGTCAGGTACGGACACTAAAACAAGCAAGTTGCTGAAGCAACATATATTGTATGCACTTACTAACAAACATGGTTGTTTTGCCATATTTTATACGCGACCTTTTTAGAAGATCTTACATCATTAAAACGATCATATTTATTAACAAACCTGTAGTTTTTTAGTTAATTCTATCGAGTGGTCTCTGTATAGAATCGTCTTCGGAATTTGAGATACACCAGCCATGGCATGTGTAACAAGGATATAATTTTTTTCATGATTAGCAACGTATAGGCATAGCAGCTTTAATCAGTTTACGCAAAAAAAGCTTCTGATGACTTATTTGGTGAATTATGATGCTTCTGTTGTCACAGTTCCAGCCATCCAGCTAATCAAGGAATGGCGGCCTTCTGATAGTGAGTATTATAAGGTTTCTTTCAGTTGTTTTAAAAAAAAGCCTAATGAATTGGATTCCTTTGTTGTAATGTGTATTTTATATCCTTGCCACAACGTTGAACGTTGCAGGATCTACTGTGTGAGGTTTCAAACCGCGTAAAAGGGACGACACAACACTTTAGTCGGGGCACTGTGCGCAGTTGTGCCGGGTTTCATGAGTGACCTTTGAACTCCCCAACAGTGAATGAAACAAAAGGTTTGAAATATTTCATGCGGCCTGTAGTGCGTTTATTCTTAATAACGTATTCTTAATTTTCTTTAAAATAAACTTTCAGGAACTGGTCTAGAAATTAATTTGCACTTATTAGCTTCTCAAGCTCTACAAGGAACACCAACGCAGACACACACGCCTGTCGCCACAACTGACAACCGTCAACCGACTTTGAATCCTAAACTTGCACTGAACACTGCCGGAATTTTTCAAAGAGAGTGTTATTGTTTTCTACTCGTGCCTTTTTTAAGGCAGTATAAAGGCTAGAGTTTTATGAGGTTTTCCTTCTTTCTCTTTTTAGGGCCGACTGCAAAATTTGATGCATCAACTCGATCCAATCATGAACGTAGTAAAAGGGTGGCCCCTGACAGACCATTGGAGTCACAACTGTTCGTGGATTTACTCAAGACACTCCGAACCGTTGAAAAAGAGGTATCAATCACACCCGAAAGATGCCAGAGTCTGAAAAACATTTAAACTCATAGGAACGTTTACAGACGTGTTGCGAAAAATCGGTCTGTTTGTACGACTGCAGAGGGATCCAGCTCTGTTTAAAATAAAGGTAAATAGTCTTTTTGTTGTTAAATTAGTTTCTTACTTCTATTTTAATAGACACACACACATAATTCTTAAACTGACACACCTTATACTAAAGGCGGAAAGATGGCTGTGTCTGTCTAAAAAAAGGGTGATCTTAGATTTTACACATTTTTTTGTCTATGTTTTTTGAGTTTTTAAACAATCATGCTTTATTATTTCTTAAAACTCTTTCAATGTGAACAAACTAATTATAATATGTGTATTGTATCGATAACAATAGCTCGATAATCGAAATAAAATCAAAGTGGAATGTCGTTACTTAATTTATTTGTTGATCATTTTCTTATAGAACTCCGCACTTTAAAGGCTGTTAATCAAGCTTGTGAATCTTTTCAAAGGTTGAGGTGGAGCTGAACTACGTTTGCAACAAAGTTTCTAATTCACTATCAAGGAAGTTTATTGTCGCCTTCTTGCTGATTTTCAAACAGTGCCTAAGCCCAAAGAGCCCCCTTCTCAGGTTTTTGTCTGAATATTTTTGCATGTATTTTTTGTTTTTGTTGTTTTTTCTATGTATCCATATACTGACCCGACTTTGAACACTTCGACCCTACTTTGACCGAAGCCGACTAACATAGCCGATTACCTCCAACGCGCAACGGAAAGTGCCCTCCTACTGCCTAGGCGTCAATTAGTTTTTGCAACGCAGTATGAAGTCCATAGTTCCAGTTTTTAATAAGAAAAGTAGTTGCAATTAAAAGGTTGACTGTTGATACTGGTCTGACATGTTTGAACAATTCGCCCATACTTTGATGATTAATGCTAAACATTCATTGACAAGTTGTGTAAAGATGCGTTGGCTAATCCTCTGAATTCATCAGCTGCTCTTTGCGAGAAACTAAAAATAAAACAAAATAGGAATAACAATGCCACTATTAATAGTAATCATGACGAGGCAATCATATCTAAGTTATATGAAAACTTTAATATGTACAATATATAAACGTTAAATTTAGTAATACTATATGTGCCTTATGGACGATGAAGAACGAGTTACTGTTGAAGGATCAGACAATGAGAGCAAGCACTCCTTATTTCAATGCATTTAAATTGTAACAACTATACTTCAAGATCTTATTTTAAGGAAATTATGAATTATGTAGTCCTTGAGGAAGAACAAAGTGGGAAGCTGATGACTTTGGAGAGTGTGATCCTAAAAGATTTTAGGGACATATATGATTTTTAGTGGTTTTATGATTATATAGTCTGTAATTCTGATTCAGCGATCACTAATTAAGATTCATTTGTTTTTGTTGTTTAGGAGATGAAACAATACATATCAGTATCACTACTGCTGAAAAAGGCTGGCGAAATGGTAGATTTGGTAGGCGAAGTCGTAGATGGCCTTGCAAATTACCCAGATGAGTCATCAATTTAAAGGGGCTTAGAGATCAAGTTTTTGTAGCGTCTACTTCCTCTCAGAAACCAAAAGACAACAAAGAACACGATTATCAAACATATTATAACTACCACACACCATGGAATGGTAAAAAGCATCAAGAAGATGTTGATGGAGTGGGAGATGTATCCCTGTTTTTGCAGATGTGTTTTGAGCTATCAGGTAGAGTGTGCGTAGAGTTTCGTTGAAATAATGAACATAAAAAAACCCATAAATCCAAGACCTAAGTTGTCCAAAAAGGGTAAAGATGATAAAAACATTAATTCGAGAACATAGCTGTTCTGAAATTATAGTTGTATTCGAATCTTGGTATTGTTTGGTCCATTTATTATGTATTGGGTCCATTTTTTATTCCTGATAGTATCATATCCATTCGCAGCATTTACTGATCTAATTGGCTATCTAAAACAAGTATTTGCTGATCTGATGATTCAGTTTCTCAGTCGATATGTATTAAAGTCATGCAGTTCAGTGTCCTGAAAGTTTGTGGATTTATTGTTATTGTTTGTTTTAAGAATTTATCCAAAAGAAATTAATATTTTTTTTCTTTTTACAAAGTCGATGTCAAATGGCTTATTAAGTCCGTCTAAAACGTTGAAGAGAACTCAAAAACCAAGGAACCTAAGTGGTATAATAATCGTAGCCCAGAATCCAAGATCTCTAATAGGAATGATGAATATCCAAATGGAGATGTGGGAACTAATAGTTATAACCCTGAGGCTATTAAAAAAAATTGTTCTGTGTCTCCACGAGATGAGGAGAAAGGTTATTTGAAATATAGGATCCCGGTGTCTTTTGTTGCTACTACAACGACTACAACTGCAAGTACTTTCTAATCACGTCGAGCCTAATGTGAATATGTGTGTGTTACAACAGGAGCATTTAAGTCATGTATATCACCGAGTTGAATTTCATTCGATTTTATTATGTGAGGCTATTTATTACCGATGTTGTACTATTTATTTTGTAGATCATAAGCCGTTACATTTCAAGGATAAACGTACATTATACAAGGGGTGCATAGGTACGAAATAATAATATGTTAAATTGTCCTTTGAATAGAGTTAGTTAGGTTGCGTTTCAGATTACAAGTTGTAAGGGTCGTCCTTGCCTATTAGCTGTCATGTTTGTTTATCTCCCGAGAATAAAGTTGAGGGCCTAATCAGAGGGCTTTCTGGTAGATCTAATAAAGAAAGAATTCTTACAAAAGGAAACAAAAAGTATATTTGGATGTTTGGATGCATCTACTGCTGAAAAACTTGCAGCTGAGACTTTGAATCGTCTTGGTTTTAACGAGTAGATGAAAGAAAAAATTACCAAGAGGAAGAAGCAACAGAGGCATTTATTTGAGGGTTATGGTCATATCGGGAGTTGTCGAAGATCATTATTAAGAATATAGCTCCATCACTTGAATCTGTAAGTGGTGTTGTTTACGTATCAGTTGATCTGAATGACAGAAAGTTGAGCAATGTATCAATCTCTATATGTCTGTTTTAGTTTGTAAATCATCCCATTTTTCTTCACTCTTTCGAAACCGATATGGAAATGGGTTTTTTTCTTAAACTTTTCTGGTAGATCTTTCTTACATATAAATGGGTTATTTGTGGCCGGTTTTAATTTTTTTCTTTTCATTAATGTTTTTCTTTTCATTATGATATTAACACCGTGTATGTTATCGCAGAGATGATGTTCTCTGCTATAGGATGGAAGGACCAACTTTTTTTTTTATAAAGATGGAGCACGTGAAAGCTTTGTTCTTCTAACCCTTCAATATAATGTATGTCATGAAGGGGTTCACTAAAAAAGTGAATTTCATTGCAGACAGATAAGAATTATGAACAAGCAACACCATTTGTATACTTATCTAAAGACGTTAAAGAATTAACTGGTGGAATTAAGAATCAGTAACAGCCGAATGGAGATCTTGAGTATCATTTTTCTCTAAAGATCGAGTGATTCTTTTAAACCACTTCCACATGTTGGTAAGTCATTGCTTCTCGATGTCGTGTGGGCGCGACAAGCTCGACACGAACAACTAAAGTAACTGAGTGGTTGATACTTATATATCCATACCACGTAAATGAATGAGGTGGATATGTTGTACAAGTGTGGGGAAGTTAAAGCCAGTAGTTGACCAGGGGACTGAAGGCAAGTATTATGAGGGATTAGTGCAAAATGTATCTTCTATAGCAGACAAGTGTTTGATCAAGGACCCAAAGTTGAGGCCAAAGATGAGTGAGGTACTGAATATGGTGAGGGAGGCTATAGTTCAGAATTAAAAAATGCAAGGGCAGAAGCTTTTGCCTAAACACGGATGATCCGCTAAAAGAAGATGAAGCATCACAAGAGCCTATACTTGAAGTTGCTTTATGAATAGATGTCAAGCTCAAAAAAGCGAGAGATGCAAAAGCAACAAAAACTGACCTGAAACGTGTTGGTGGGGAACGTTGATGTACCAAACATACCATTAGACATTGTATTGATGATACAAGAGAATATATGGCTGATTGGTGATCCAATAAATGGATCTGAGATGGTTACGTTGGGTCTTTCAATTCTTTTAATCCCATCTCCATTTGGATATTCATAAACCACTTACTGAATTTTGTGATGAAAAATCATGAGATCATGGATGATGATGTGTTTTTATTCTAAAGTATTTGATGATGTGTTTTAATATTATAAATGACACTAATAGTTAAGAATCATCAAAACAAACAGTCATGTAGCTAAAATCGATTATTGGTACATAAAGGATTCAGGGAACTGTTCTTAAAGCACTATTGCAAACAAACGCTTAATCTAATTCAAGGACTATATAGAAGATGAGTGACTTGGTTGCAAATTTAATCGCATGGTATCCGCTGTCGCATCACGCGGATATCCTGCTATTAAACCTAATTACCAATAAACCATAAATTGTAGATGTGATTATGTACACGAGGCCTATTGTACCAGGAATATAGGCAAACGAGACTAGAAAAGAATAAGAATTATGAAAATATTGATAATTTTGGGGAAGGTTTCAGAAAAGGTAGAAGTCTATTATTATAACTAGAGGTGATAGATATTTGATTATTTTGTTAATTATTACACTACTACGTAGCATTTTTAATATTCTTATAAAAAAGTTTGGGACACATTTTGTATATTTATTATTATTGATAAACTTAATAAACACATGTAAATATTATGTGGCTTTTAATAGGTCTATGTAAAACACCAAATTAGTCACTAAACGGATTTTTTATATTTAATGTTTTTATTCGATTTTTAAATAACGTTCGCCCGTTTAGCCCGCGCGCATTTAACCCGCCGTCTATTTTACCCGCCGTCCGTTTACCCCGTCGCCCATTTATCTCGCTCGATACGTCCATTTTATCACCTCTTTACGTGTTAGGGGTGTTTTGAATTGTGTATTAAAAGTTCTTATCTTATTATTGCGTTTGCAACTCATATATAAGTGGCCTATAATGTTTGGATATAGTGAATTTAAACGAAATGCAAAAACACTTTGACAAATATTATGTTCTGTTATTGCATACTTATGTCTAATTAAATTAAGTAGCCTATACTATTTGGACATATTGAAATTAAACAAAATGTCAAACGCTTGAACACTAATTGTGTTCGGTTGTGGCATCACTTTATGTCTAATTATTTTCTGTGAATATCCAACTAAATTCACGAACGAAAAGTGGATGGTATTATGACCTCACAAAATCAATCAAATTTAATAGTCTTTCATACAAGAACATACAAGAAGTCAGGGACGAAATTAGGAGACAAAATGATCAAGTACAATTAAAATAAACTAAACAATATTAAAAACAAAATTTTTAGAAACCAGGTGCATTTAGTATAAATTTAAAAAAATCAAAGTTTTTTAACAAATTTAAACCTACGCAACAAAAATTCATGGGTGTCTCGGGACCCCCAAAGACCCACCTTGGTTCTGTCCCTGGAAGAAGTCCAGAACATGTGTAGATAAGAGTTTTGAGAGTGATACGGCAGGGATGTATGGAGCTTTATAAAAACTTGCCCCACTATGATAAAATATAATAAAGTTTTTTAAGAAAACTTATGCCAGATTAATATACTTTAGAACTCTTGAGTTATAAAAACATATTTTTAATGTGGTATAAATTTTTTAAAAATTATAATAGTCTTACATAACACATGCATTAAATTATGAAGAAATCTAATATTTATGACATTTTCACGTCATCTTCTTCAAGTTCTTTAACCTACTTTTAGACCTTTTATAATGGATAGTTTTTTAAGTTCAGGTTGAGAAACTATATTTGAAATCAAGCCGATTAATCATGCATAAAAAACTATACTAAAAAATTGAATAACAAAAGATATGCTTAAAAAAATACAAACAAATAGTTAACCAAATAAAAAACTTAAAAGCAAATTTTTTCGTAAATAAAAAACTTACACAAAAATATAAGTCATGTCAACTGATAATGCATTAAAAGAAAACTAGACTAAAAAATAAATTTACAAACAAATATTTACAACATAAAAAAAGTTAAATGAGAATAAAAAGTCATACCCGTCCATCAGGGAAGTATGGAGCTTTATAAAAACTTACCCCATTATGATAAAATATAATAAAGTTTTTTAAGAAAACTTATGCCAGATTAATAAACTTTAGAACTCTTGAGTTATAAAAACATATTTTTAATGTGGTATAAATTTTTTAAAATTTTTTAATAGTTTTTCATAACACATGCATTAAATTATGAAGAAATCTAATATTTATGACATTTTCACGTCATCTTCTTCAAGTTTTTTAACCTATTTTTAGACCTTTTATAATGGATGGTTTTTAAAGTTCAGGTTGAGAAAGTATATTCGAAATCAAGCGGATTAATCATGCATAAAAAACTATACTAAAAAATTGAGTTACAAAAGATATGCTTAAAAAAAATACAAACAAATAGTTAACCAAATAAAAAGCTTAAAAGCAAAATTTTTCGTAAATAAAAAACTTACACAAAAATATAAGTCATGTCAACTGATAATGCATTAAAAGACAAGTTGACTAAAAAATAAATTTACAAACAAATATTTACAAAATAAAAAAAGTTAAATGAGAATAAGAAGTCATACCCGTCCATCGGACGGGTTTCGCCACTAGTATATATATATATATATATATATATATATATATATATATATGTAGTAATTTGATCACATAATTGTTTGATGATTATTTTAATACTTATACGAGATATTTATACGACGTAGATTGTCACAAGAAACCGTAACTCCCCTAGCAAATTAATCGAAGCTATTCCCATAGGAATTCTAGCTATTCTAGATCTAAACCAAGTTGTGGATATTTATGATCCCAACAAAATGGTTGATATTCATAGAAATGTTGATATTAGTTGATTGTGATATTAAAGATGAATTGGCGAGATTAAATCTGATATCGATGTCATCACGATCTTTCCTTATAGAGTGGAGTTTGAGAAAACGTTACCACCTGGAAAGGTGTCATCTGATTCGTTGTCACCCAATTCTTAATTTGAAATCGAAAGGGTGAATGTTGCACTTGAAGCTGTCATTGGAACCATTACCCAAAAGCCTCATGCCACTAGTACCTTTTTGAGAAGTCTGATTGAATGTGTGAGTCATTTCATACTAGTGACTCATTTGATAACTATTGTTGTAAGAGATATAGGATTGGAATTAAGTGTTGTTCATATTAAGCTTTTATTGCCCTTTCAAGGTCTAAGAATAAAGTTGAAAGTATTGGAGAATGATGTATGATATCGAAATGAGTATAAACTTGAATAAAGAAAAATTTAATTCGTATGGAATATGAGATTGTTAAGAGGAAGTCGTTAAGTCCTGTGATTGAATTATAAGGTTTTAAATGATTTTTGATTCGTGTTAAGGGTTGGTCCTAGACCATTTTCCAATGACGAGGATGCCTAGTGTCCAAGAAATAAATTGAAGAAATCTTCTTCTGAATTGGGACCGATGGATCTTCCGGGACAGGTGGAACCCCCATGAATCTTGTAGATTAGTATTCGTTGTGGTGTCTTTTAAAAATCCCTAACTTAACTGAGATATTAGTTGGTAGGATGAGTTCTTGGAATTGTATGACATAGTGACACGTAATGTGTTACGGTACAATTTTGACTTGTTTGTGATTGAAAAGACTACCTTTGATTGCTAAATCTTACATGTATCGATGTTATCTATCTTTTATTGCTTCATCCAAATGTTCACATTAGTGATGCAACCATTGAACAAGTACTCATCTCGATTTGAGTTACGTTGTGGATTATTCTCTTTTGAGTGCCATCGAGGTCATGAACCTCAAGACTAATTGGCTAAGTTCATTTCTTGATATATTGTAGTTAGTTCTTGGTGAACAACTTTTCATCACTCTTTTGTAGATCACTCATTGTTTTTATAAATTAAAAACAGTGTCACTTGAGAAAAATTGAATTTTCATCACCATGTGGATTATTTAAAGTGAGACTTATAAATAATCATTATCGAAATTAAGTTGTTTATGAAACACCTTGTAAAACTTAATTGTTTTCATAACAAAGAACATCTCTGTAAATTCATTTTGATTCTTATTCCAGAAATAAGCATGAAAGTATTTTTACTTTAAACATGATGACAAAGTTTTGACGAACTCAGTATTGCATAGTTAATTCAAAAATTGTATATAGTTGCGCGCCTACATACAATTTGGAAGGGACCATGCAAGGCTGATTAGTAGTCACCATGAAATTGTTACAAAACATTACATTTTCTTTGTAACTGAGAAAGATTAAATTTTTACGAGATCTGCAAGAAGTGAAAAAATAGGGACATATTGTTAGAGACACCTACATATGTGCACGTACCATTTATTCTTCTGAGTCGAGTTTACTCATCTGTGGATATTGTCTTAATTGACAATTGACAACTCTTTCTTGTCCAATTCTCTCGTAGTGAGATTCTTTGGAAAAGTATTTGATTACCGAATGTTGATACCCGACTGGAGGTATCGACGTTCCTATCATTTCTTTTGACTAGAATTCATTTGAATGACCTGGGTAACGCTCCGTGGAGCTTTCGAATGCGTGCTCAATTCATGAAAACATGGGATTTATTCATATTCGTTAAATGTTTCCGTCTTTATCCGATTTGAAATTCTCATGCGTAGATCATGCGTTAACCTTACTCTTTTTAAGGTTAGTTATGTCTCCAGATATCATTGAATTTGTGAAGGATTATGAGTTATTATTAGTCTTTTGAGAAGTTCACATCTTATCAACGGTAATGAAACTGGAAAAGTTGATAGTGCCAATAGAATGGATTGATTGATTATGACATAATGTCATTGTCTTAATTGATGGGAACTCGAGTGGAATTACCCTAAATGATAAGATGTTGATTATCAAAAGTGATCTAAATAATTCTTGATGGATGATCATATCCTGCTTTTAGACTTGAAATTTTATCATGAATGGTTGTGAAATAGTCATAGATCTTGTAATCTAGAAAGAAGTTAAAGTGAATCTATTAAAAGATGTTTCTGTTATTTAAAATTTTAGGAGGTATTTGCTGAACAAATTACCTAGACTTTCGCCAATAAGGAAATTTGAATTTGGTATTGATTATATCCTGGTGCTGCACCTGTGGCGTGTGCGCTATACGTCAGCACCATCTGAATTAAAAGACTTACCGTACAACTGAGAGAGTTGTCGGAGAAAGATTTTATTCTGCCAAGCTCGTCATCATGAAGAGCTATGGTGTTATCATTCCTTATGTTTATTGATTACCATGAACTAAGTAAGTTGACGATCGAAATCGATATCTATTACCCAAGATGATAGATTTGTTCGATCATTTACAAGGTTCTAGCCTATATTCAAAAATTTGGTCCACGACATGGTTATCATCAACTTCGCATCCACGAAAAAGACTATCTATTCCAATCACTACATTCAAAACTTGTAAGGAACATTGTGAGTTTCATGTTATGGCGTTTGGATTGACCATTGCACATGTGGCATCCATAAATTTGGTGAATCACGTGTGTAGGTTGTAATTTGATAAATTCATGCTTGTGATCATTAAGAACCATCTGTTTGTTTCTAAGAATAAGATGGAATTGGTAATCATTTGTAGAATGCCCTGAATTGGCCGAGTAGTGAAAACCTGTACCTTGAGTATTTAACATATGATGAAAGATTTAATCCTTTACATGATTTGACCGTATGATTAATAAGATAATGAAATCTATATTGACTTTTCAAATATTAGATCCATTAAGGCTTTAGATTATACCAAAAAGAAAGTGCAAAAATGTTTTGACAAATATTTATTAAAGGATTTTTAAGGAATCATTCCCTTATACCCGAATCATTTAACTAAACTCCCTTAGGGGTAAATGTTTGTGTATACCTCAAGACAACCTAAGAGGGATTGAGGAAACCATTTAAACCATGACTTGAAATTTGAAAAGACAATTTTTGCTTTTCAACTAAGATAATTTTGACCAAAGTATAAACAAAGATTTTTTGAACATTTACGGATCTTATAAATTATTTTCGATAAATCAACAAAAATCGTGTTAATTGAATTCAAATTTATTTTGAATATTTTTCTATAATTAGACGAACTGAGAAATTTAAAACTTTTTACGTTTATGTTTCATAAAATTAAATATTTATTATTTAATTACTTGTAATATTTATCGACGCTTTAAACGTCGGATTGAGCAAAACTAATAAAGATAATAGTCGAGATGAAACTAAAACTTAGAAAATATGAAGAAAGAAATTTTGAATGAATACGGTCATGATATTTATTTCATTAAGAAAGGTGAATGTAGATACTGACATGTTATGTAGAAAGGATAAGGAATCAATTAGGATGTGTACCTTAGTAATGACTGTGCAAAATAAATTGTCGATCAATTTAAAATATAGCCGATGCTTGTAAAAAGGATAATATAGATAATAAAAAGGGGTTCGCGGCTAATGTGAACCATTAGAATTGAGAAGTCGTTGGCGTTAAATACTTAAAAGGCCGCTTGTGGTTGCCTAAATATGGAGATCTTAAGGTTTAGTCATGTTGGAATCTCATATGATTAAGTATTCTATTCATGTCATTTCTGATTTAATGTATCTTTATCTGAAGAAGTTGTACTGATGGAAAATTATGAAGGCATACATCACCTCATACATTAGTAAACGTCTAACTAATCTAAAGGTCATCATCTGAATTTGATTTGATTTGGGTCATCGTCGATAGACTGACAAAATCTGCTAATATCATTCCTGTTAATGATAGATTCTCGATGAAGAAGTTGACTCTTTTGTATTTAAAGGAGTTGTGTAAACATAGTGTGCTGTATCAATCATCTCTATCAAGATCCTCGCTTCGCATTGAATTTCTAGAGATTTGCTCAGAAGTCATTGGGAACGAACCTTGATGAGAGTACTGTTTACCACCCCAATCGAAGGGACGAGGTAAAGTAACGATACAAAACACTAGAAGTGTTGTTTTATGCTTGAATAATTGACCTTTGGTAATGAACCGTATAATCATTTTCCTTTGAAGAGATTATCATTGATAATTATCGTATTAGGATCGAGATCGAATCTTGTGAGGATCTAAATACAAGAGCATCTGTAAGCAGGAGTTGGTATGAAGACACCCGACATACAACCATTCTGAGTTGGACATGTCTTTTAGGTTTAAGGTTGCCTATGATGACAAACCTAACCTTACAGAATACCCGACCTGTGAAACCTGAAATGATTGTTACAATTAGGATCTGATTATTGACTGCCAGTAGTAGGCAGGAGGTTATGTGAATATGAAATGTAGATCTTGAAGTGCAGGATGGGTAGCGAAGTTATGCCAAAAAATTTCACCATGGAAAAGTGAGTTGATGATATGAAGGATCATGGGAAATAAGTCCCTGTTGTATGGGACCATTGAGGTAATGTAAAAGTTGGTTTGAAAGGCATATAAGCTGGATCTACGCTAGGACTTCAAGGGTTGCGTGAATTATGTTTCGTATATCGAACTTGATAAAATGTCTATCAGGTGAAAATCTAATTACTTATTGAGGAAGTTTAGATCGGCGAAAAGTTGCATTCATCAAAAACCCGTGAACATCATGGATAGAGTAAGTAAGTCAACATTAAGCCTGATCGTATTCTCGTAGTTATGTTTGATGAAACTCGCGTATTTTAATGAATTACATTGTGAGAAAAGACCGAATGTGGAGGAAATACCCACTGGCTTTAACTCTATAAGAAGCGAGTAGTAAGATAAATCGATCTTTGAGGACAAAGATCCTGTTTAGGGGTAAATGCTGTGGCAATCCGTAAATTTAAGATCGATATTTTATTCTCAAGTATTATTTAAAAACATTATTTTAATGTTATATTATGAACTCACTCATTTTTGGGAAGAAATTTGGGTTTACGTCTTGAAGTAGCATCGACTACGTGTAAACCGGAGAATTCTACGTTACGTGCTTACGTTTACATACACCGTTTTGGTGACAGTCCGACATTTTAGAAAATAAATTTATCCTTGAATATTATTTTGGAATTTTAAATTTGTGTTGGTTCTTAAACTCACAAATTTACGAGAAGAGATTAGGACTTACGTGCATAATTTAACGTCCTTTACGACTAAACCGGAAACCCTAGGTTTACGTATTTACGTTTTTGAACTCCGTTTTTGATGAGACAATTTTTATTAGATTCGTTTTGTGCCGTTGATTCATAATTTAAAAACGTTTTTCGTAAAACGACCCGAGGGCACGTAAATCGAGGAAAATAGAATCGAGGAGTACCCGTAAATTAGTGGAGATGAGACAAGTTTACACTTGCCTCACCCCCACTATGGGTGGAAAGACTTAACCAACACACCATATGTGGTGTCAAGTTTATATACACACTAAGGACATATGTCCTTAGTGCATACACAAACCACCAAACTAACAAAACTAGCTACATCATAAACCATTTCTCATTTCATACATGCAAAACCACTCAAACACTCACTTCTCTCTATATGAACGTCCATAGCCACCCTCCTATCACCATTTTCATCAAATTTTAACCATAAACAAAGGGTATAATCAACATATGTTGAAGCCTACTTGAAAAGATGAAGATTGGAGGTGATTATAACATGTGAAAAGGAGTTTTCATGGAGGTCGTTGGGCTGATTTTCAAGAAGGAGTTTAGGGCTGATTTCATGGAGGTGTTCATCCATTTGAAGGACTCAAGAAGTTTCCTTGCTAAAGTTGAAGATTTGGTAACAAGGAACCAAGCCTTGTTCATCAAAATCCCATCTTTTCATCATCTTGGTGGTATAGAGATTATTTCTCCCTATCATCTTGTTATTTTGAATATGTAATCTTGTATTTTCTTCATTTATGTATATTTATATGATGATGAATGATGATCAAAATATTATGTGGGGATTTGGTGTTGATAAATTTGGTTAAAATGATTAAAAGCTAATGAAAGGATGTTAAAATCATGGCTAAAAGTGTAGGCTGTATAAAACAGTAAAGAACTATATGATAACTTGTTAAAGTAGCTTGGATAATTTAATATAAAGTAATATAAGTGACTTGTATATATGTGAGAGTTGGCCACTCAATGGAATCCATAAAATGAGTGAAATATGATCAAAACAATATTGAAGTCCAAACCTGTATAGTCTGTTTTGGACGAACTGTTAGAGACTCTTAGACTTAGATTGAGCAGTAGCTAAAACTAAGTTAATTGTAGAAAATAATATGTAGTTTATGTCATCCAAAAATGAGCTTCTATCTTCTTATAGAACTCAAGATATGATAAAAATGGTGAAAGTGAAACTAAAAATCAGATTTGTGAAATTAAAGTATATAATATTATTCTAGCACTCAAGTAAATATAGTATAAAATGTAAACTTAAAACCCAATAATTTATATATTAACTAATAAATAGTATGCACATTAATAAATAAATGAGACATTTTATAAAAATGGAAATTTGATAAGTTTTATAAGTTATAAAACTATAAACATGAATTCTACGTCTTTTCGGCTAAAATCGTAAAACTAACGTTTTTCGTCAAATAAAACTTAGACGGTCGGACCCGTCTAATGTAAACTTTTTACAACTAATATACCTATATATAAGTACATATTACAAGTAAAAACTGATAAAACCCGAGCTTTATAACATATGGACATTAACGGCCCAGCATATGAGTATAGGCCTGATATTAAAAGTATAATTGGGCTAATATAAAGTATTGGACTCTAATGAGCTTATTGGGCCTTAATATGGAATTGGATTGAAACTAGTGTAACTAGTCAAAAATTTGACTAACACATAACACCATAATGTTGAATGAAGAGATAAAATACCACTTGATCATCATCATACTTATAATGTCATCATATATATACATATCCATTGTATTTATAAATTCATTGGACAAGAGTCTAAGACGAGTATTATTTGTCTAGGTTTCCGTGATTGAAGCACGTACCGTACATCCAAATCGCCGATAACCGCCTTTCCCAATCAACGTGAGTTCATAGCCTCGCACTCTTTTAAATGTTTTATGAAATGTTTTATAAACCCACAAGGGAGATAACATGCTAGTTTTAATAAAATAGGACACCAGTTGTCCCGATTGTTTGCTTATTGATTTGGACCCGAATGATTATATGACCCGATGATTGATTATATGACCCGATGAATGAAATGAAATGGATTATTATTAGTTAGGTTATGTCACTAAAAGTCTCATTAGCATGAATTGTGAACTATCGGGATTTGGTAGACGCTTATGCATATAATAGTACTATTTGGGGAAGATCACCCCAGTTCGTGCCTTGACGGTTGATCCCGTCGTGCCACATTGATTGGTAAGCGAATTTATGTATGAGATGATTTACATAAGCGTGATTATTGTGACGACATGTTGTTTTAGATGGGAAAATGAGTTTCGGGTTAGCTACCCGTTGTTTGTTATAGTAAGGTAGCAATGTCATGCGGCTTATAATAATCCAATAACGCAAATACTGCTATACGCTTTGAATTAAAATATATTGCTTGACTAGCAATACGGGGTCTTATTATTGATATTATGTTCGTGTTTTGGTTTTACATAACCATATTCATATAACGGTTTTTATTTAACTCTATACAACGTTATAAAACGTATTGTATGATGTATTTACGACATTGGTTCGTATAATGGTTTTGAAGGCAAAAGCCTATAGTATGATTTACAAAAAAGATTTGTATAAAATGTTTTTGGCTTATATTATGGCCTACGACAAAGAATTGTACAAAATGATTTTCGGTAATAATATGATACCGATGATATATTAATGCATTTCATTAAACTCTATGACTTCACTCGGCGTTTTCGCTGACCTTTTCTTTTAACATGCTTTATCTCAGGTACTTGAAGGTAATTCTCAGGAAGACGACAAGAATTTATGGCCCGCACTTAAATAACAATTTCCATTCAAATGTTTTGTAAAATTGTATGAAATACTATGACTTGGGACCTATGTAAATTTGATATTCATGAATGGAAAATGCTTTATTATTAAACGACGCGATTTTTATGCGTTGTCTATGATTTGAGTAATGTGCTATCCTGTAACACCACGACTCTTCCACTGAACTAAAGTATGATTATTTGGGGGTGTTACACGTGCCCTCGGGCCGTTTTATGAAAAATGTTTTTATAAATTATGAATCAACGGCACAAAACGAATCTAATAAAAATTGTCTCATCAAAAACGGAGTTCAAAAACGTAAATACGTTAACCTAGGGTTTTCGGTTTAGTCGTAAAAGACGTTAAATTATGCACGTAAGTCCTAATTTCTTCTCATAAATTTGTGAGTTTATGAACCAACACAAAATTAAAATTCCAAAATAATATTCAAGAATAAATTTATTTTCTGAATGTCAGACTGTCACCAAAAATGGTGTATGTAAACGTAAGCACGTAACGTAGAATCCTCCGGTTTAGACGTAGTCGATGCTACGTTAAGATGTAAACTCAAATTTCATCCCAAAAATGAGTGAGTTCATAATATAACATTAAAATAATGTTTTCAAATAATACTTGAGAATAAAATATCGACCATAAACTGACGGATTGTCACATAATACGCTCCTTATCATCATCATACTCATTTGCATGTTGATCATCCTCAGACTCATTATCGCACGTGTCTGATGAATCGGGTGTGGTATTTCTATCAACCGTTTCCATCGTACATGCGTCATTAATGGCTTTGGGTAGCTCACTATGCTCATGAATATTGCCAAACACATTATATTCCTCTTTAGTGTGTACCTTATCGATTGGCTCAGTATCAAAGATATGACCATTTTCATCTACAGTGACGTTGAGAACTTCTTCAACCTTTGCCATGTACGAGTAATGTGCTTCAAGTTCTTGGTCGGAGGCTTCATCATCAGTGTCATCATGCATTGCTCCTTCCTCAGCCGACAATTTAATCCCAGCTTCTATCTTCTTGCATAGCAGCATCTTTTGCTTATGATAGCCAGAGTCCCTAACCCGTTTTAGCTTCCTACATTGCTTTGCCATATGCCCATAGCCTTTACGATTAAAGCACTGAATCCCACTTTGTTGAACCACTTGAGTACCAACAGTTTCCCTATTCCCAGCAGCAGTAGCAATCCTCTGAGCATCATACTTAGCAGTTTGTTGATCATACCGTGCATAACCCTCAACATGTGTTGGATTACGTCGATCATACCTTGGAGGACTTTCATCACGTTGACGTGTTTCATACCTTCGAGGAGTCTCAACATATTGATTCCTTGTATTTGATGATGTTCGAAGATTGTTTTTGGTGGGTTTTAAGATTTTCTTGTAGGTCTTCATAATGAAAGAAATTTGTTGCTTCATCTCCCTATCCTTCTGAGCTAGTTCTTCATCACTATCCTCTTCCTGATGATGGCTCAGGTGATGGTGATGGTGTTCTTGGTTCTTTGTCTAGTGACCTTGTGGGAGCTGAATACTTAGATGAAGTGGAGTATCTTGGTGAGGAGGATGTGGTGGAGTATCTTGGTGATGAGTATGTGGTGGAGTATCTTGGTGATGAGGATGTAGTGGAGTATGACTTTTGAGCACGAGAGCGATGATCTTGGACGTGTTGAGTGGTAGACACCAAAGCAAGTGGATTAGCAGTCTTTGCTATCCTTTCAGCTCGAAGTTCATTCACCTCATTCTGAAATTGTTTCAAAATGTCAAAGAGCGTGTGATAGTTAACCTCGTCTAACTTACTCTGTTGTTTCACATAAGTTACAAACTGTGTCCACTCTGGTTGAAGTTGCTGTAGAAATTGCACATTGACTTGCATGGTGGAGACTTGCAAATTGTTTCTTGTCATGTCATTCATCATCTTGTAGAACCTTGAGTGGTCTCATATGTTTCCTCAATTGTTTGCTCATCGGAACCAGTCGTCGAGTCGGTTGCTGGAATTGCAGGAATGGTTATTGTAGTGAGAGTATAGGGTCCTTCTTTGATGTAACGTCGAAGAACATCACCATTCGGTTTAATGTCAAGATATCGAAGGAATCGTGATTGCCATTGTGCATATCGACTAGTCACAAGCATTGGTGGTCTCTCTTTGTTACCCGCCACCATGATGTTGTTGTTTGTCACACGATACTTTTGAGTAGAACCCATCTCTAAAGTGTAGAAGTGAATAGGATCGTAAGTAGATGAGGTGTGATTGATGTTGTCGATGAAAAATGTTGAAATCCCCTATAATTGTCTTCTCAATAAACCAAAAATTCTAAGGTGTAAAAATTTTAAAAAACACATTTTTCAAAAATTTGCAAAGATTTCGCAACTGGAAATAATTCCGCAATAGGCAATAATTCCGCAATGTTGCAAGAATTCCGCAATAGTCAATAATTCTGCAATAGGCAATAATTCCACAATGTTGCAAGAATTCCGCAATAAACGAAAGTGTATGATTCCGCAATAGCAGTAAGGTATGATTCCGCAATACCAAAATGGTTTCAATTTCGCAATCACTTAAGGAACCCACAATTCCGCAATGTCTAGAGATGTTCAATTCCGCAATACCAAGATGGTTTCAATTCCGCAATCACTTAACGAACACAAGATTCCGCAATGTCTATAGATGTTCAATTCCACAATTCCAAGGAGGATTCAATTCCGAAATACCTTTTGAACATTCAATTTTGCAATGTGAGTATATATTACGAAATTATTGGCAGATTTCCTAAAAAATAGGATCTTGGATGTACTTTTGATTATACGAGATTTCAAGGCAAAAACGAAGCCAAACACCACAAAATTTCGTGTTTTTAACCAATCTAAATAACCCAAATCACTAGCACGCCTATGTATTCGATTTTTCTACTCACTAACACCACGAAAACGCAAAATGTTTTTATGATTCGAGCTTAGATGAAGAAAATACCCACGAAATCACTAAGAGAACCAAAATCAATCACGTATCTACCCCGTGGCGATTGATACCAATTGTTTTCCCATATTCATAGATGATTAAACAAGAAAGAAAGGTACATAAAAGATGAATTCTAGAGAGAGAAAGTAGTGAGAGAAAGTAGAGAGAAGTGTGTGAAACTTATGGAGGATTAGATTAGAGAAAAATGAATCAACCAACACAAACCCTTCCTAACATGCTAGGAAGGGGTATTTATAGCCTTGCCTACATGTGGCATAATGGGCTATATGTTTGATTGGGTCGGGCTTGAATAAATGCTTAGTACCTTAAAAGAGGCCTTTTAAGCTATCCATCATGCCCGTAATGTCACGACTATTTTAACTAACTATTACAACATTCTAATAAGTGTTACAATATAAACCTATGACTAAACATTCTTGTTTGACTCAGTATTTTGAGGCTAACACAGGGCCATGTTGCCGCGACAGAGATGCTTGCTTCAAGTGTGGCCAGTCAGGCCATCGCATGATGGATTGCCGCAAGGGTGAGATAGAGGGCACATTTGGACATGCTGACTCCAAGCCACCTCGCGTGATCAGGTAGCTAAGTCTATAGGTACCATCATTGGAATCTTGTATATGTATGGTCGAGCTGCATGTGTTTTATTTGACACTGGTGCTACTCATTTAGTCATTTCTACTGATTTTGCCAAGAATGTTACGAGACTCAGTGCACATTAGGAAATGTCTTAAACATTCCCATGCCCTTACGAGACTCTGTACGCATTACACATGGGTACAAGAGTCTTCCCCTCGAGTTTGACGACAAGATTCGTCCAGTTGATGCACTTCCTTTAGACATGTGCGATTTTGACATGATATTGGGCTTGGACTGGCTATCCGAACATCACACCACCATCGACTGCCATTCTTATCGGGTCATCTTCGGTGATGTATATCCACCAGAGTACATTCACCACGTGTTCATACCCGGAAGGTCTGTACAAATAATTTCGACCTTGCAAGCACGTGCATTACTTTCACATGGTTGCGAGGGCTACCTAGCTACTGTTCATGACATGGATGCTGAATCTACATCAATCTAGAATCAGCCAATTGTGTCAAAATTTCCAAACGTGTTTCTTGAATAACTTCTAGGCATACCACCTGCGCGTGAAGTAGAGTTTAATATCGAGCTCATCCCAAGAGCTGAACTAATTTCCAATGATCCTTATCGCATGGCTCCCATCGAGCTGAAAGAGTTGAAGAACAAATTACAAGAACTTCTGGAACGTGCTTTTATTCGACCTAGCGCATCTCCATGGGGCATACCGGTCTTATTCGTAAAGAATAAGGACGGTAGTATGCGTATTTGCATTGATTATCGCGAGCTCAACAAGATAACCATCAAGAATCGATATCCTTTTCCACACATTGATGATCTGTTTTACCAAATTCAAAGGGCTAAACATTTCACCAAGATTGATTTGAGGTCGGGCTATCATCAGTTACGGGTTAAAGAGCAGGACATCGCCAAGACTGCTTTCCGTACAGGTTATGGACACTACCTATTTGTAGTTATGAAATTTGGCCTTACCAATGCTCCAGCTGTTTTCATGGACTTGATGAACTGTATCTTCCATGAATTCCTGGACAAGTTCGTCATTGATTGTGGTAAAATACGTCTTTTAGGAAAAAGAGCGTATATGAGCGGTAAGTATTAAGTGATGATGTAGAAAAATCAAGCACTAATGACCCAATTGAAATTCGTTTCCCAAGGAGGTATATGTGTGTGACTAAAATGTAGCAAGATTTGAGATTAATATTTGAAAGAAGGGGATGAGAAAAGAGAATGACGAAGACGTGAAATTAATTACTACTACGACTACACGTAAAACCGCAAAAAGTACGAAAATAAAAATTAATTCTAAAAATTACCAAAAATTCACCAAAAATCAAAATAAATAAACTAAGAGTTTATCAATGATCAAAACTTTTTCAAACCTTTTAATTAATTAAATACTAATTTTTAAATGCTAATTAAAGCCCTAAAAATCAAATTAATTATCAAAAAGCCCAAATAAAGATTTTTCAATTGGTAAACCTCTAAAATGACCTAAAAAGATAAAAAAGTATTTTTATAAATTATTAAACTAAGAAAAACTATTTAAAATGATTTAAAAACTATTAAAACTTAAAATAATTATAAAAATTAATCTAAAGATGATAAAATTAATCTAAGAGTTGCAAAAATCCTATTTTAATGTATTTAAGCTAAGAAAAATATAAAAAGTGAAAAAAAGTGAAATTTAAAAAATAAAAAAAAATAATAATAAAATAATATTAAAATAATATTAAAAATCCAAAAGTTATAAAAAAAATTCTAAAAACTTGCAAACTAGTTTATTTTAACCTAAAAATCAGAAAGTGAAAGCAAAATGACCAGAATACCCCTATTGGGCCCCCAAATGGGTCAAAAGCAAAATCAGTCAAGCTTAATAGGCTTTTTAGCCCAAAAAGTCAAAATCAGCCCAAATGACTTGAAAAAGCCCTATCTGACTCAAAATTCAATTCTAAACACAAAACTCTAAAGGCCCAAAAGCTGAAAGTGAGCATATCACAGCTTAATGAACAAACAACTTATCCTTATTGGGCCATTAAGCCCATTAAGCAATAAGCAAATGCCATAAGCTCTAATTTGACACACAACCTTCTTTTGGGATACTAAAGAGATCTGTAAAAAGAAATTTTGAAAAAGCTCACTCAATAAGCAAGAAATAAGCCAAGAACAATTCCACAAAACAACAAAATGGTCGGGATAGAGTTCTAGACTGTTTCAGAAGCTCTAGTTTGTTGCAAAAGCTCACAAATAGCTTAACTAAGAATAATCAATCAAGAAAATCACAAAAAGCCAAGTAGAATAAGCTGTAAGAACCAATAAGCTGGCTGAAAAAGCCAAATAAGTTAGTTTTCTAGCAAAAGCTTAACCAAAAGACTTGTAACCTTTCAGACTTGTTATTAAGCTGAGAAAAATGAGTTCTGTTACAAAAACCAAGTTGTTGCATGTACCAATAAGCAAAACAGATTCAATAAGCTATAAGATCAAGTTTGACCAAAAGTCAAACGCTGACAAGAGAAAATCAAACGCTGACAAGCAAAAATTGGACGTTGACAGAGTTAATGAAGTGTTGAGACTTTGTTTTCACCCTGCTGGTCAAGGCTTGAGTGCAAACCTTGTGAATCAAGGCCTACCAGTTGGGTAGACTTGATGAGTTTTGGCACAAATAAGCCAATAAGCCAGTGGGCTTATAAGCTTGTGAGATAAGCAATAAAAAAAAGGCACAAACCAAGTAATGTACAAGGAACCAAATACTAGCATAAAACAACAGGAATCAAACCAATAGCATCAAAATCTCATAGCATGCATTTGCTGATCTAAATGACCAAAAGCTGAAATTCAATAAGCTATAGACTACTCAATAAGCAACCAAACTCTAAAACCAGATGATGCAGATTTGCACAACCTACCAATCTATAAGCAAACCAAGTTTCACACCTCAATTCAAACAAACAAACAAATTAGACCTGGTGATGTGTTTGACTGAAAAAGTGTTCAAAAACTAGCAACCTATGATTTTTAGTTATACCTTGTTTTAGACATTTCCAACACTTGAAACAGCTTTTATATCAGCTAACAAATAGATATAAACCAAAAGGAGACAAGCTCCAAGGCCTTAAGGCCTTTGAACCAGCAAACACAAACAACCCTTAATCCACAACTTTTCAAAGCATCTTGTGATTCTAACTAATAATCTACTAATTTTATGATTCAAACACACTTCCTAGATGACAACTAGCATATTCAAACACAAAAATCACAACCTCAAACACAAGAACACAAAATCACAGACCAAATCACAAAACAGTCAATATCATGATATTTATTAGGGGAAACTTAAACAAGGGTTTATACATGTCCTCCAGAACATCCTAGGAGGACCAACAATGCTCCTTGGACCTTGTTCAACAATTAGAACAAGACCAAGGTTCTTCAAAAAGAGGATCAAAACCTGCTGATGTTCAAAGTAGAACAAGGTTTTGATTATGATGATTCTTCAACACAAATGAGCAAACAACTCAACCAAGAGCTTAAATCTCTTATCAGGCTTGGTGTCAACAAGCTTGAAGGAGCTTAAGGCTTTTGGCAAAGGGTTAGTACAAGATAATAACCAAAACAGAAACAAGGATTTCAAGGTTTTTGAACCTTTGAAAACCTATCAAACATAGACGTGCCTTAACCACAAGATTAAGGAAGGTCTAAAAGATCAAATGGAACATAGATTTCAGCTATTCAAACACCAACTTTTAATAAACACAAAAGAGATTTCACAAATTTTAGGAAATTCAAATTTTATTTAAATAAAAAGGATTTATAAAGATAATAGCCAAAATCTGGAACAAAGGGACTCTCACAAGTTGAGGTCTCCTTTTATAGGCAAATGCTTACATAACACTATTCATAAACCCTAGCACTGAATTTCCTAAATTATCCTTTCAAAATCTTCTAGTCTTGTTGCCAGCTTGCTTGGTTGAATCAGGGACGTTCACTGAGTGCTTGGTGGCTAAGGAAAGGTTTAAGTTCGTTGATTTTGCCATGTCATGATCCTTTTCCAGGTGTCGTCATGTGAGTGGGGATGGGGGTATCTTTCTGGTAGTGGAGTTTAAGGTTTTTGGTGTGGGATGTGATTGAGGTGATGTGAATTACACGTGGGAACAACAAATTTCACTTTCCCCTTTGTTTTCTTCATTTCTCATCCTGGGTAGAAGGGTGTTCTTGGCTGGTAAAATCAAAACAGTAAATGTTACCCGCTTTATTAGGAATTTGAACTTTCAGCTTGGCAGTTTTGGTCCTTTGTTTTTGGGAAAACATGCATAACATGTTTTGCAGCTCAAATAAACGCATTCCTTTGTATTTGAAGTTATGAAGTTCACACTTTTGCCCCAAAACTTTGGCAAAAGTGTTTCAAGGGTGGTTTTGCCATTTTCTCATACTTGAGGGACTGAATTTGGACTTTCTTGATCTTCAAAGGTCTTTATAGGATGTTTGACTTCATGAGGGACCATAATTGACAAATTAGATTTGATGAAGGACTAATCTTGCCATTTCTTCAAAGATGAAGGACCTTTTTGTAATTTTGACAAACTTAAGGGACCAAACTTGTAATTATGAATATACAAGGGTTTTAAGTGTCATTTCTTCATTCATTGAGGATCAATCTTGTATTTCTTCAAGTCTTCAAGGTTTAATCTTGGATAATTCATGCTATAGGGCCCGGTTCTTTGTACGGCTTCGTTTCTCGTGTCCGTTTTTCCTTGTTTCTTGTGATCCTTTGTCTTTTTCACGATATCCATACCTAAAATACACAAGTAAACAAACACAAGCATATATATGGTATTTTATGACATTTTAATGCATTTAAAGCCCGAAAAGAACGATGAGATCATGTATAAATGCCATATCATCACTCCCCCATACTAAACCATTGCCGTGCCCTCACGCAATGCTAGAATAAAGTATCTAAGCATCACCAAAATTCAATTTTATTAACCTTTATTGAAAAGTAAAAGACTTGCAACAATACTACGAAAATGTGTAAAGACATAATGTATGATTTTCATCACGAATGTGACTTTTAGGGTCAAAGAATAGAAACAAGTAAATGTCCCATAGAGTAAATTTCGTCATCCTTGATTGTCATACATTCCATGCTAAGTGTAAAATGTTGATCCCAAACTTAGATCGATTTAGCTTTATGTATACGAGATTAGATCAAGTAATACACTTAGAGAAACCTTTGTATATGCTTATGAATCTAAGTGTTATGCGGAATTTAACACTTAAACAAGAACACACAATGATATAAACAAACTTTCACTTTGATTAATGATATCAAACTTGCTTACAATGAAAGTAGTTTACGAATGAAAACTTATATATAACATAAACCTAAAGGTCTTCTTTTATAGACATAAGAAGCCTTGTACAATAATCTACGTATCAGCTATTCTAGGTAAAGATAAATATAAAAAATACATTGTTGTTCCTATCTTTACTAGAAGTAATCTAGAATACAATAAACGCGTAGAGTATATCTTTCCATCAATGCTTGTCTTCAATGTATCAACGCTTGACACTATCTTGTCAACGCTTGAGCTGTCAGCGCTTGTTTTGTTCTTGTCAACGCTTGTTTTACTCTTGTCAGCACTCAAGTGATCTGGCCTTAATTTATTCCCAACAATCCTCCCCTAAACTTGATATCCACTCTTATGATCAAGTTTCTGAATAAGCATTAAGGACTAAGAGGAATCTTACAAACCTTCTCATATTGGTAATGAATAAATCTGATCAAGTCTTTTGCCACGTCACTTGAATAATCTATTTCCAGCTGAGTGTTCTTCATCTTCTCCAAGATAGCCTTGGATATGAAATACTGACCATCCATAAGTAGATACTCAGCAAACTTTGTAGAACTCAAATGGTAAACACCAGCAGCTGAATATTACCTCCATTGAAGACCATTGAGGTCATCTTCAAGATCCTTCCAAATAGCAGGATCCTCATCTTTTGGTCCACACATTCTTTTGAATGTGGACCACAGTTTTATTCCATTAGCTGAAGTTGGTGCTTCAGCCTCATACTTGGTCTCCAGCAACCTCCATAGGTCCACCAAGTCTTCTCTATCACAACTTGCAAACAAAGATATGAGAGTGGTAAAAGTGTGTACCTCTTTACCATATCTGCCAATCGTCCAAAACCCACATTCATCTTCTTTATAGCTCACAATTGGGTTTCTAGAATCTAATGGTAACACTTGCACCATATCTGAAGCTTCTAATGGTGAGAGCTTGAGGCTCTTTCTTAAAACAGCTTCACTTGGATATAGTGGATCCATATCTTTGGGAAACTCAAGAGAAACTCACTTTTTCACTGGTTTGGGAATAAACATAGCTTTCTTGAGTTCCATTTCTTCTGCAAGTTCTTCTTTCCTTTCATCAGAAAGAAGTCTGAGAGTGTTTGCTTCCTACACACTCTCACCCAAATGGGATAAGCCTTTCATTCCAACTCATCAAATGTCAATGCCTTCAACTTCTGATAAGTCCATCCTACTCCATGACATCTGAGCAACATGCAGTATAGCTCCCTTCTATCCCTTTTCAATTCTGAGAAAATATTGCTTTCCTTGTGTTTCAAAATTACCTGGCAATCCTTCTGAACTCTGAGGAGAATCTCCAATCCCCATATTTGATCTGAAACAGTCAAGTCTGGATTCTCCATGCAACTTTCTTCCCAAGCATGATACATTTGAACCACCTCTGGCATGTCAAAGTCAACTTGCAATTTCAATTCTCTCAATTTCTCCTCAGCCAACTCATCTCCATACTCAAGCCTTTCTGGTTCTATAATCATAACACTTGAGTCTGAGCTAGCTCCATCACTTCCTTCTTCTGAAGTCACAACAAATGGTGACTCTTTCACCTCCTTTTTATCTTGTTCCATGATTTGTGCAGCTAATCTTCTATCAAACTCAACTTGAGCTGCATCCTTTGGAATAATCTCTTCTACCATAATACCCTTACCCTTATCTAATGGTGCAATTGTTGGTAAGGTAGATGGTGATACTTGTGTAGAAACCTCCTTTATGATAGATGATGACTGGGATACATCACCTTCATGTGCAGGTCTGTCAACGCCTAATTTTGTTCTATCAGCGCTCAAAATATTTCTGTCAGCGTCCAAATTCTCCTTGTCAACGCCCAAATATCCTACCTCAATGCTTTTTGTAACCTCTTCCAACATGGCTGTAAATGATAAATTCAAGTTGGTAGGAGAAACTAAGGACGTATCAAAACCTGTTTGTTTCTTCAAAGTTGTAAGGGCCTCAGCAACATCCAAGGATTGACCATCATGGCTGCCCTTATCACTCAGATTTATTAGATCTTCCTCCCCTTTGGAAGATTCCTCCATACCCCTCCTTGCACTAGCACTCTCCAAAACAACAATCCTCTCCCTCAATTGCTTGAGTTCAAGGCCTTGTGAGCTAACAACTTGTACTAAATCTGCATTTTGCTTTTGCAAGCTCATGCAGACTGCCGTCAATTCCATAAGAGTCATTGTTTCCAGTCTGCCCTCTTCTAAAATGGGGATTTGACCTCCCAAGTCAGTTTCATTGGGCATGGATGAGGACTTAATGATGGTGGGACTGCCTTGGCCAGCTTCTAAGCCAGAACCAATAGTCCCAGCCTCATCCAGGTCACCAGCCACACTTGTGGTGGTGGTTCTCTCTGCTACATGGCTAGGACCACCAGAGGATAACACTCCAGTAGTCCTTTGGCGTTTCATCAACCTATATTCAGGGGGTGTGGAATATGGTGTGGAAGAATGGGTGGATGTGGGTTGGTTAAGGGGTGTTTGGGTTTGTGAAGGTTGTGTGTCAACGTTGGAAATAGGCACATCAACGCCAACATTGAATGTGTCAGTGTTGAAAGGATCTTGGTCAATTTGCATATGTTCAGGTTAAGGTATGGGTTCAGGTATTGTGTCAAGTTGTGGTTGAGGGTCAATTTGGGGTTGGGGGTCTGGTTGGGGTTGTGCTGCTGCAATAACAGCAAGCATAGCTTGGGTTAAGGGTAGGTCACGATGGGGTGGTGAGTTCATCTTCATAAAAATAGCTTTCTTTTGCTCAGGGATCTTATAAAAATCATTATGATCCCTTGTGCAATATCCTTAAACATCAAAAACCATTTGTAAAAATCGGGGATAAGCTAAAGTCATTTTGTTCCCCTTATTTTTACACATGCCCTCAAAAATCATTTTAGAATAATTAAATTTTTGCCCTGTTGCAATGCACACAATAGCACTTGCAATAGATCTATTGATCTCATTGTGTGCAGTGCATTTGGGACTCAAACATTGAAGGAGGACATGTATGATAGGAACAACAATGCATGTGATAGGCCCAAAAATAGGCAAGTATTTTCAAAAAGTAATCATGAAAATATTGAAAAATTATAAGTTTATCTCATGCATTAAATGAAAAGTAACAACTCCCAAAATTACGGCCTAAAAATATGTCAAAAAGTAACAACTGGGTAGGACCCATTGAGTGTCAACGGTCAAAAATAACCTATCAACGCCCAACGGCTATAATCTTGTCAACGTTTGCCTATAGCCATGTCAGCGTCTAATTTGGTCACAACAACGCTTGGAAAATTCTTGTCAGCGTCTAAAAATAAAATTGTTTAAAAATGAAAAATGACCTTAACAAAGTAACTTATCCTAGAGAAGATAACCAAAAAGGTGATAATTATTATAGGGCGGCAAGCACTGTCCAGTTATGCACACTTGCTTAAGCAAGATAGACATAACAGTCATCTAGTGTCCCTTGCTAACCAAAACTCTTAACTACCAAGTTACCTTATAAAATTCCTTGGTACTCCCAGGTAAATCCCATAACAAAATTATTCCCAAGTCTCCCAACAGACCACAACCAATTCTTGGCCAGAAATGTCTTGGCAGCATGCATAGTATATCAACTTTGCATGCTACAGTGCCTCATGATTTAGTAAAACTAACTCATACTCACCTGTCGACACAATCTACAATTGTGATAAGAGTATCATATGGATACCCAAACATCCTAAAGGTTCCTAAAACCTCCCCTTAAACTATGATACAAAAGCTTGCCAAAATATGCATGAACATAAAAATTTATGTCAAGATAGGAATTTAAAATTCCAACCATCATCCATAAATAAAAAACTTGTCCAAATGCTTCTCCATTGATCCATAAGAAACTCTGTATCCAATGGTAGACTGCTAACACCATCTGCACATTTAGATTGAAAACCACAAAACTAACATTGTTGCTGACAACGCCCCGATAACACATGTCAGCGTTGAGGGAAGGTTTGTCAGCGTTAGACATTTATATTGCTGACTACGTTACAAAAACACTTATCAGCGTTCAAACAACCTTTGTCAATGTTAGAAAAAGATAGTGGAAAATCTAAATCATCAATAAGACCAATAACAATGCATCATCCTGTACATACTTTTACAAAAAGATTCCAAAACACATATTATGTGAGATTAAACATTCCAGTACTTGTTACCAAGTATTGAAATCACCCAGCATCAAAAGGTTTAGTTAGTAAATTTGACACATTTTCCTCAGTGTCAACCCTATCTGGTTGTATTAAACCTTTTTCAAAGCAATCTCTTATAAAATGGTGTCTAATTTCTATGTGATTAGTTTTAGAATGATGTACAGGATTCTTAATGATGCATAAAGTGTTGTTATTGTCAACAAATATCTTGGTATGCATGAAATTATACCCATAGTCCAACACCTGGTTCTGAATCCACAAAACCTGTCCACAACAAGCAGCTGCAGCAACATACTCTGCTTCCGTTGTAGAATTAGCCACCACTGTTTGTTTCTTGCATTGCCAAGATATCAACCTGCTCCCAAGAAACTGACATCCACCAGTTGTGGATTTCCTATCAAATTTATCACCTCCATAATCACTATCTGAATATGCAATCAGCTCCAATGGTGAATCCTTTGGGTACCACAAACCAAGACTAGGATAGCATCTTAGGTACCTAAAGATCATCTTCACAGCATAAAGGTGACATTCTTTGGGAGTCACTTGATGGCGTGCACAAGCACACACAGCAAACATGATGTCAGGTCTGGAGGCAGTAAGATACATCAAGGATCCAATCATGGATCTATAGTGCCTGACATCAACATCTTTCCCATCTCCAATCTTTCCCCAAGGGTGTTCTCTATCCATAGGAGTAGTAGCCCTCTTTTCATGTGGAGAAAAGCCAAACTTCTTCAAGATCTCAGCCACATATTTATCCTGGGAGATGAAGATACCATCTTCTTTCTGCTGAACTTGTAAACCAAGAAAGAAGGTCATCTCCCCCATAGCACTCATCTTGAATTTGTCTGTCATAAGCTTGGAGAAATCCTTACTCATCTTTGGATCAGTAGACCCAAAAATGATATCATCAACATAGACCTGGAGAAGCAACACATCCTTGCCTTTCTTCTTTGTAAACAGTGTCTGATCTATGGTGCCCCTCTTGAATCCATTGTCCACCAAATAGGTAGACAAAGTACCATACCATGCTCTAGGGGCTTGATGAAGGCCATACATAGCCTTTTTGACTCTATACACTTTATCTGGATTCTCTGGATCCTCAAAACCAGAAGGCTGCATCACATATACCTCCTCAACAATAGTTCCATAGAGGAAGGCACTCTTAACATCCATTTGATAGACAGTGAAGCCCATGCAGGATGCATAGGCTAGAAAAATCCTTATAGATTCAATCCTTGCAACTGGTGCAAAGACTTCCTCATAGTCTATCCCCTCTTCTTATGTATATCCTTGAGCCACTAACCTTGCCTTGTTTCTGACCATAATGCCTCTTTCATCTCTCTTGTTCCTTAGAACCCGTCTTGTACCTATAGGTCTGACATATCTGGGACAATCAACCAGCTCCCAAACATCCTGAATTGCAAATTGGTGAAGCTCATCCTGCATTGCTTCCACCCAACTTGGTTCTTTGAGAGCATCAAATATTTTCTTGGGTTCCTGTTGTGACAGAAAACAGGCAAACAAACATGCTTGCACAAGAGAGATATCAACCTTCTTGTGTATATTGGCAATAAACCCACCAAGACCTTGATGAGATCTTCTAGTCTGAACTAGAGTATTAACATTAACAATGATTTGAGAAGGAGGATGATTCTTCATAACTGAAGTAAGTACTCCTCCCTCAAAAAGTCTAGTATCTTCAACTTCATTCTCCATGTTGCCAATGTCTTCTTGATCAGACTCTCTTTCATCAACATGAGGATGAACCTCTTCATAGATATTGGAAGGTTCACCTTGTTCAAAAATGGAAGAGAAAAGATGTGCAGAAGTGTTGTCCACGCCTGAATCTTGTTTGTCAGTACTTGGGCTAACAACGCTTGAACTGTTGTTGTCAACGTCTGAACCATCAACGTCTGAATTGGTCTTGTCAGCGCTAGATTTGCCTTTGTCAGTGCCTGAAAGACCATGCATGTTTGTATCTGGTGGTACTTGGAAACCACCATTATCTTTACCTCCAGCAGCAGCAGCAGCAAAAGCATCTGTCCAAATGGGAATTGTGACATATTCTTGTATAGGAGATGTCTTTTCTACTTGTGATCCAACCTTTTCATGAACCTGTGTACCTTAAACATCAACAACTTGTTCCTCCACAACATTTGAAGTTACCTTCACAATGTCTGGATTAGTGACAGGCATATAATTTAAAGTTCTAGATAAGGGTTCCAAGTCAAACAACCAATTAGGACCACTTTCAGGATCACTAGATTTATTCTCTAAAAACCTAACATGTACTCTTTCAAGTATACGTTTTTCCTCTTTAAGATAAACCCTATATCCATTGCTCTGCACTGAATACCCCATGAAGTAGCCCTCATCACCTTTTGCACTAAATTTCCCTAAGGCATCACTAGTATCTAAAACTACTACATGACAACCAAAAGGTCTGAGAAAACCAATATTAGGTTTTCTACCCCAAAGTAACTCATAAGGTGTTTTGTTCTGAATTTTGTTAACCAATGCTCTATTTTGAAGATAACAAGCTGTATTAACAGCCTCAGCCCAAAAGGCTATAGGAAAATGAGCATCAGCCAACATTGTTTTGGCTGCTTCAATTAGGGTTCTATTTTTCCTCTCAGCAACCCCATTTTGCTATGGGGTTCTAGCAATACTAAATTGCCTAGTAATTCCTTTCCTTGCACAGAAATCATCTAGCTTCTTATTCCTAAATTCACCACCATTATCACTCCTAAGCATTTTAACCTCATTTCCAGACCTCTTTTCAATCTGAGTGATAAAATCAATTAGAATATCAGCTGTGTCACTCTTCATAACTAGAAAGAATGTCCAAGTAAACCTAGAGAAGTCATTTGTGATAACAAAGCAATATGACTTACCATTCAAACTTTCTATATTGGTTGGACCAAATAGGTCCATGTGTAGCATATGAAGAGGTCTAGAACTAGTATGCACCTATTTGGACTTGAATGAGACCTTGTGCTGCTTGCCTTTAAGACATGCAACACAAGAGTGGTCATTGTGGAAGGCCTTATCAGGCAAACCATCAACCAAACCAAGTCTCACAAGTCTATTTATATTTTTAAAATTTATGTGCCCTAGTCTCCTGTGCCACAAATTACTTTCATCTACTGAGGCTTTAGCATAAAAACAAGACATATTATTGTTCATTTTAATCCCATTCAAATTCACATTGTATATGTCTTTATGCCTAGGTGTTTTATACTCAATATATTTCTCATCAGGAATCTTAAAATCCTTGCTTAACACCAAACACTCAGTATCAGTAAACAGAACTTTATTTTTGTTATCACAAACTTGTGATACACTAAAAAGATTGTAATCAAGTTCTTTTACCAGAAAGACGTTCTCAAAACACAAATTATTGGTGAGAAGGGTTCCTTTGCCTGTGATAGTACCATATCCGCCTCCAAAGTATACCTTATCACCATCCTTAATGGGAGTGAAGTTGGTCAAATAGTCTTCCTTCCCTGTCATGTGCCTTGAGCATCCACTATCCCAATATCTATAATCATTGACCTGTCTTTGAATGCCCTGCACATAAAGAAAACAGATTAGTTTCCTTTGGGAACCCAAGTCTTAAAAGACTTAGATTCATCTGGTTGTTCAATAAGAACAGACTTAGTTCTCACAACAACCCTATTCTCATCCTTCTTAGGATGAAATACCCAGTTAAGCCCAATAGGTTTTGTAATGACCTTTGAAATGTAATTAAATCTGTCGCAGGTCATTGAAATCACATCATCATTAGGGTTTTGATCTTTCTTGGGTCTCCATGTTAAGCTTGAAGAAGCTTTAGACCTCTTACCCTGTGGTTGCAAATATTTAGGTCTGGTCACGTTTCTGTCAGCGTTGGAATTAGTCTTGTCAATGCTGAAATTACCCTTGTCAGCGTTGAACCTAGGGTTTGCTACAGAAACCCATTGCCTATTAGACCAAGTGTTTGTCTTTTGAAATGGTCTTTCTCCTTGAGTGTTAGACCCTCTAGTAAAGAATGGGGCAGGTCTAATCACTTGTGGACTTTGCTGCACACAAGGTTTGGGTCTGACAACGTTTGACTTCCTATCAACGTTGACTTTGTTCCTGTCAGCGCTGAGATTGTTCCTGTCAGCGCTGGCTTTGGGAGCGTTGACACACTTGTATGCCAAGTGTGAAAAGCTACCACAAGTGTAACAAGATTTTCTAGACACAACCTTAGATCTAGAAGAGAAGAAGCCTGTTCCATTATTGCTAACTTGGCTCTTGGGTGACCTAGTATTCCTATACATCTCTGCATATTTAATGCTAGGTTTTCTATCAGTGTTTGAGCCTAGGTCAACAGCTTTACCAGTGACTGGGTTTGTGACCTTAATGGGAGTTGACTCATTGGGACATTCACATAGCAAACCACCCTTAACAAACAAAGTAGGGTTAGCTTTCTTCCATTTATTCAGGTCAGTCAACTTTTGTTGGTACTCTTCAACTGGAGTGACAACTCTTAGTGGAGGAATGAATTCCTCTTCTTGGAATTCTGGCAAACTAGTCCAAGATAGGTCCTTTTGTTGGATACCATAGAAGTCACCAGCTGGTGGTGGAACCAAAGAGTAATCATTCATCCCAATCCCAGTCATATCCTTAGGATCCCTTTGTTTACCCACACAGTCTCCTAGGGTTTGAGTGGCTCTATCAAATCTTTGAATTTTAAGGCCAACATTGTCTTTATTTTTAATGGCCTCATCTAATTTAGCCTGTAACTCACCATTAACCCTTTCCATGATGTTTCTAATATCTATACTAGCCTCTAACTCATGTTTTAAGATATTTATTTTATCTTTTAAGTCAAATTCCATTTTCTTGTATTCAGAAACGGTTTTCTCAGTTTGAGTGAGAGCTACTTGGTAATTAGACAGTTTGCACTTTTCAGTACTCACATCACTCATTAATCTTAACACTTCTTTGTTAAGTTTCTCAGTGTTTAACCTACAACCTTTACTGCAAAAAGCATCATTGTATACCTCATTATCAGATGAAGAGGAGGAGTGTGCCATGAGAGCATATTCAACATGCTCTTCTTCTTCAACCTCAGCAACCAAAGCTTTATCCTCTTCAACATTCTTAGCCAGAAAGCTCCAATCCCATCCCAAACCATCAATTCCTTGAACTGCAAGTATGGCTTTGGAATACTGAGCTTTAACAACTTGACTTGAGGGTTTACCAGCATCAGATCTTCTAGGAGATCTGCATTCCCTCATGAAGTGCCCCATACGATGACAGTTGTAGCATTCAACTTTGGATTTATCAAATCAAGCTGTGTCTTTTGCATTGAAGGTCATCTTCTTCTTAAACCTTCTGTTCCACCTATTTGCTCTTATACTAGCAAGAGCCATGTTCCACTTGATGTCCATCTCTTCCAAGTGCTCATCACTTATCTGCTCAAGGTCCTCATATGTAATCACTGAACCATTGGGCAAAGAAGCAATATAAGCACATACAGTATCCAAATCTAAACCAACAGGTTTAACTCTTGAGGAGTCACTCTTGAATGTGTCAGCGTTTGAATAGGAGACGTTGACAGGACTTGTTCTAGCGCTGACATATGATGATCCAGTAAGTGGATGCATGTAAGAGTCCTTCTGATTAAATTGTCCTTCACTATGAGAGAAGAAGGCCATATTACTGGTGGTAGACTTGCTTTCATGCTCTAAAAGAGTTTCATCTTCTTTGTTGTAGATGTCATCAAACGAGGAACTTTTGTAGGTATTATTGGCAAGAATTGATCTTGCCTCAATCTTACATGCCTCACCAAGACTTTTAAGAAAGGTAGCATTAATGTCGACATCACCAAGTTGTGTCCCTATGAAGGACAACTTGCTTGTAATGTCAAGCAATCAGCTTCTCACACTACTCAGTTTCTCATTGGGTTGAGCTTTGAAGATAGCATAATCATGCATGAGTTGTTTTTTCTTCTCTTCCTTAGTGTCTGCATTGCCACCATATGCAACTTCAAGAGCTTCCCAAAGGTTTTTGGCAGATTCATAGCCTCTATATTTATGCTGGTTCTCTTGTCCCAAAGAGACTTTCAGAATATTTAGGGCTTTCGTGTCGACCCTTTTCTTTGCTATGTCTTCAGCAGCCACAGCTTTACCATCTCCAGGTTTTTCTCTCTTATCCTCTTCAGAACATCCAGTAATAGCTGATCTTTAAGCAATAACATTAGCAATCCTTTGGGATATATCGAATGTGTTTCCATATTCAATAACCTCCCAGAGTGTGTAGTCATAGATTCCCAATAATTGCTCAAAGTTGAATTTCCAGAAATCAAAGTTGGTTGCATCAAGCATGGGAATCTTGATGTTTGGTAAAGATGAGGAGGAGGAGGTTATTGCTTCAGACATGATGTTGTTAGGGTTTTTGAGAAAATTAGGGTTTTTGTGATTTTTAGGGTTCTTGTGTTCTTTAAGATCAAAAGTTCCTCAACAAGCTATGATACCACTTGTTGATCCCAAACATAGATCGATTTAGCTTTATGTATACGAGATTAGATCAAGTAATACACTTAGAGAAACCTTTGTATATGCTTATGAATCTAAGTGTTATGCGGAATTTAACACTTAAACAAGAACACACAATGATATAAACAAACTTTCACTTTGATTAATGATATCAAACTTGCTTACAATGAAAGTAGTTTACGAATGAAAACTTATATATAACATAAACCTAAAGGTCTTCTTTTATAGACATAAGAAGCCTTGTACAATAATCTACGTATCAGCTATTCTAGGTAAAGATAAATATAGAAAATACATTGTTGTTCCTATCTTTACTAGAAGTAATCTAGAATACAATAAACGCGTAGAGTATATCTTTCCATCAGTGCTTGTCTTCAATGTATCAACGCTTGACTTTATCTTGTCAACGCTTGAGCTGTCAGCGCTTGTTTTGTTCTTGTCAACGCTTGTTTTACTCTTGTCAGCGCTCAAGTGATCTGGCCTTAATTTATTCCCAACATAAAAAACGAGATCATTGTTGGTACAAGTCACAATGCTAACACTACTCATACGTCCAAATTGTGTAATACTTTTTCTCCCCGCAATCCTAGTTATTATAAAAGGAAATGGGTTACTAGCATTTTTTAACTATTTGTCATGGATCACAAGTGATTCATATTGACTTATTTGAGTATTTATTAGTCCGAAAGCAAAGTAGCACGATTTAATCGATAGTTAGCCGAAGGACAAAATCTTTTAAAACGGCTTCTCGTGTATCTCCTTAAGTTCATATCTTGGCATAACTCGTTTCATGATTTGAGACCTTTCTCGGACCGATATTTGGCATGTACTTCATACTTCAAATCTTGGGAAGACGTTCTTGAAATTATGGTCTTCTCTTCATATATTTGGAATTTCTTCACTTGACGTTTTTGAGAGATTCTTCATATTTGGACCACGAATTCATCATTTTTCATCAATCTTTATTTTGGACTTTGATATACAACGATCTGCCTCCTTTTCGGACTTGGATATATTTATCCTCATACCTTGTTAGGGTCTTTTTGGATAGACTTTCTCCATGATCTTTAGGGGAGTAATTGCTTTTCGTCGTGTGTCTCGATCCTTCATATTGATTTAGGAATAATGATACTTCACATCATCTTGGATCTTTAGCAAAAATAGAGCTCCTCATGCCTTGTTAGGGCCTTTTTGGATCTTCACCAATCTTCGCGTCCCGCTTCAATAAGTTATGTCTTGGCTATGAACTCTATTCAACCCCGAGCAACTTTTAAACGATCTTGCGCTAGAAGCTAAGTAACCTTTCAAATCGTACGACCTTACTTATTGCAATTATTTTTATTCCTAATGCATTGATCTTATGGGAAGAAAAAGCCACAATTAAAAACATATGAGTTTTTGAAAGAACATTTTCATGTTCTACGTTTAGCATGATCACTTGTCTAACTCTATCACTTCTCGTTCTTCACTATATAAAGACCTCTAATTAAAGAGACTCGTGAATACTTAGCCATGCAAGTTAAAATTAAGCCAAATTTGGATTAGCTTTCATTAAGACTATATCAAATCAATGTTTTGGGTTTTAAAACCACCTATAGGATCTTGCACTTCTTGGACTTTTTCAAGTTTAGAGAATGCATTTTATAGTTCCCTTGATAAGTGACTTTCTAGGATCAATTATAGGAACTTGCGAAAAGTTCTTGTTCTTAACCCGAATGAGCTAAGACTTTCGCATTTTAAAGTTCCCTATATAAAAGTCTAGCAAAACTTGAATTAAGCGGGTTAAGGAATATAAATGGCTCCAAATGCCCATCAAGTCAAAAATTAGCTCTTATTCTACCCATCGGAAAATATACATTCGTCTCTTAAAAACACTTATGAAAACTAAGAAAAATTTTAAAATTGGGCCATTTTTTGCCTTATTAGCAACAAAAACAAAACATTGAAAGTTGGTAAACGTGAGGGCGTAGAAAAGAAAGTACCTATTCACCCCCCATACTAAAAGTAAACATTGTCCTCAATGTTTCGAGTCTAAAGGTGGAGCACCCCCATACTAGAGACGAAGAATCGAATGCTTAGGATCTAGCATGGAAAGGGTGATCAACAATATATCTAAAGCCGTTTATTAAGTATCATAAAAGATAATTGTTAGAACAATAAAGGATATGTCAATGGATTCGTGAAAAATTTCTTCAAGCAAACGATGAGGGCTCACGTAAACGAACACGAGAGTCTTCAATCATAGATGATGATGATCTAGATAACACAATCACAAACAACCACGAGACAACGAGTTGGAAGGGTAAAAATCCCCTCTCATTATTTATTAGAAATCATAAAAAGGATAAGCATGGGATCTCCCCCACGAGGCACCTTGTTTTTGATTACCGAGTCATCAGCTCGACTCGATCCCCTCAATGCTAATTACCATTGGGGAAGGTGACTTGGTCGAGGTCAACCATTGAAGGAATTTCCCCACCAAAGTAGTGCTTAAGCCTATGTCCATTCACCTTGAAGTTAGGACCATCATCTTGAGCTAGCTCAATGGTCTCATAAGGAAACACTTGTGTAATGGTGAAAGGACCCGACCAACGAGATTTCAATTTCCCGGAAAATATTTTAAGTCTAGAGTTAAAAAGTAACACTTGATCACCAACGTTAAAAACCCGGTTTTTAATTTTTGCATCATGAAACTTTTTAGTCTTTTCTTTGAAAATCAATGAATTTTCATAAGCATCGTCTCTTAGTTCATCCAATTCATTCAATTGTATTTTCCAGTGATCTCCCGCGGTCTTTAAGTCAAAGTTTGCATGCTTAAGGGCCCAATATGCCTTGTGCTCCAATTCAATGGGCAAATGACAATTCTTCCCATAGACTAACTTATAAGGAGTACAATCGATAGGTGTCTTATAAGCGGTCCTAAAGGCCCATAAAGCGTCATCGAGTTTGTCGGACCATGTGCACGGTTTTCTCCAATCGACCTCTCTAAAATCCTCTTCAAAGCTCGGTTCGAAACCTCGACTTGCCCACTCGTTTGCGGGTGATAAGTCGTAGAAAGACGAAAAGTAACTCCATATTTCTTTAAGACCTTCTCGAATTGGTCATTACAAAAATGAGTTCCACGATCGGTTATTATAGCACGAGGGGTCCCGAACCGAGAGAATAGTTGCTTCAAAAACTTCACTACCACACGAGCATCATTAGTAGGTAAAGCCTTAGCTTCCACCCACTTAGAAAGGTAGTCCACCGCGACGAGGATATACTTGTTACCATGAGACGATGGGAACGGCCCCATAAAGTCTATGCCCCAAATGTCGAAAATCTCACACACTTGAATTATGTTTTGCGACATTTCATCACGTTGAGACGATTTTCCTTGACGTTGGTACGAATCACACGACTTCACAAGTGCGTGTGCATCACGATAGATAGAAGGCCAAAAGAAGCCGGCATCGAACACTTTCTTAGCCGTGAGATTAGCACCGTGGTGACCACCCGTGGGTCCCTCGTGACAAGCTCTAAGGATATTAGAAGCTTCGGCACCAAAAACACAACGTCGAACGAGTTGATCCGCACAAACCCGAAAGAGATAAGGGTCGTCCCAAAAATAGAACTTGACGTCACGAAAGAACTTTCGCTTTTGTTGTGTCGTCATACCCTTGATTATGAAATTCCCCGCATGGTAATTTGCAATGTCGGCAAACCATGGGGTGGTGTCTTTAGAATTCACTACACCGAGAGTCTCGAGAGGAAATGTTTTGGTGATTTCCTTGTTCTCGAAAATATCATTGTGAGGATCTTATAGACGAGAGAGATGATCGGCCGCTAGATTCTCGGCTCCTTTTTTGTCAAGCACGGTGACATCAAATTCTTGGAGGAGGAGCATCCAACGAAGCAATCTCGGCTTAGCATCTTGCTTAGCTAAGAGATACTTGATAGCCGAATGGTCGGTATACACGATGCTTTTAGTTAAGACGAGATAAGGTCAGAATTTCTCAAAAGCATAGACCACGGCAAGGAATTCCTTTTCCGTTGTGGTGTACTTTTATTGAGCCTCGGTCATCGTCTTGCTAGCATAATGGATAGGACGGAAATGCTTTTCATAACGTTGCCCTAAGACGGCCCCTATAGTGTAAAACCCGCATGCTTTTACCATGAATAGTACCCTTAAGATCGTACGTACTAGATTAAAACTTTCCTTTTATAATATGATTACGATTACATGTTAGGATTTTACGTATTACGTACGTGTTAGAACACGGTAAATATTTACTACGCACGAGCACGCAATAATTATTTGACAATAATTAATCATGAACATGCGATCATGAAATCATGAACGTAATTAAATCACGAACTATTATTAATTACGTATATATATTTATTAGGAGCGTAAATAAATATATTAGGTCACGATAATTATTTAATGAGAACACATTAAACGCGAACACAAATAAACATGAACGAACAATTAAACATCGAGACACGGAAAACGGTACGGGTACCCCATGTGGGGACCCTACCCGCGACAACAAGGAAGAGATGGGCCAAGCCCATCTCAAATTTCACTAAAGAGGGGTTAAGGGAAAATTAACTAGTCATTTTTACTTTATAGAAGAATTAACCAAAAACCTAAAAATATTTTCTCCTCCTCCTTCTTTTTCTTTGTTTGGCCGCCACACATAAACACACCAAGGGGAGTGTTTATTTGATTTTGATCTTGGTTTTTGGTGCAAGTGCTCGTGTTTGTTCATCCTCGTTAGATCCACGCATTCGGTATATGTTTTTACCCTTTTTCTTTTTGATTTGATCTAATAATTAATTAAGAACAAGATGTTTTTAAAACCTAATTAAAAACATAGATCTAACATGAAAATGGTTTTTGGAATAAATCAAAAAGGGTGTTTTAGGGGTGTTTGTTTTGGCCGGCGCCTAAACCGAACCCCAAGGGGTCTCGGTTTGGCTACTCGACCACCACCGAGACCATTTGGTCCCGGTTGGGTGGTGTGGGTCCCACGGTAGCAGCAAGACAAGGGAAACCCCGAAGTGGTTCGGGGTATGGTGTCATTTTCATGTCCGGTTCAAGGGTTCTAGTCAAGATCCGGTTCACGGTTTATGTTAAGATTTTTTTTATATAATCATATGTTAAAATTAAATTAATAAATATGACATGATTAATTTAATAACATGACTTAGGTTATATTAATTAATAAAATCATGAAATTAGTAACCTAAGTATTTTATATTTTTTTAGACTTATATTTAATTATTTATTTAAAAAACATGGTTATAATTAATTAATTAACATGACTTAGGTTATATTATTAATAAATAATAATACATGTTTTAACCTAAGTATTTAACTTTATTTAATTAAAAACATGATGTACTTTAGTTAAATATTTTAACCTATAGTTTATTTTAATTACATGAAATAATTAATAAACTATACATTATATCATTATGAATTAGAAAATAATCATGAAAACACTTAGGCTTATATACTTAGCTTATTTAACCAGCTTATATCTAATTATAGAAACTTTCTATTTTTAGAAACTTATTAAATAAGGCAGCTAATCTATTTATGGAAACTTTCTATTTTTAGAAACTTATTTATTTCAGGCAGCTAATCTATTTATGGAAACTTATTTAATTATGGCAGTTGACCTATTTATGGAAACTTTCGATTTTTAGAAACTTATCTATTTTAAGTAGTAATTCTATTTTTGGAAACTTTCTATTTTTGGAAACTTTCTATTTTTGGAAACTTTCTATTTTTGGTAACTTTCTATTTTTGGAAACTTTCTATTTTTGGAAACTTTCTATTTTAGGAAACCTGCTATTTTTGGGAAAGTTACTTATTATTACACAGTAAGTATAATAATACATGAAATACCCGAAATACTTAATCAGAGTAAACAAAATATAAGATAAACACAGTTTAAGGCTTAAAACAGTAAAACATGATAAGAACATATAAAATAAGCTAAGACATGACATAAAATCAGTTACGTATTAGTAAGCAGATACTTATTCATGTATGTATTTAAGTAGCATTAGTGATACAGAAATAGGATTCCTCTCAGTTCGTCTTCTTCGTTCACTGGACATAAGGTACGGATTCCCGTCCTTTTAGTATGGACATTCTTTCCTTATTAGGATTCCCTGTATGCAGCCAAATGTTTTTCTGTAGTATAAGTTATGTGTTTGATTTGCTTATGTTTAATTTAGAATACCTATAGCCATATACATGCATGACCAGTTTCACCTAGTTATAGAGGTACCATAACCATAACATTAGAGGCACTGATGTTATGACTTCACCAGGCGGAGTGATTACCCGTGGCGTCCCTTCAGCTTTTGGCCATATTTTTATATTTATCATGTGTGGCGTATGGGTGCATCCTAGTTACATGTTTTCAGTCAGGATTTCATGGTGAATGTGGTGTGTGCCTTGCATCCTTCACAAGGAGCTGATCCCTCCTACCCAACCAGTATATTAAATTAGAGGCAGCCCCTATAATTTGCATGATGAGGTCACCCCTCCAAGTATTCATGCACGGTGGATTTTCATGACCTATATTGGCTAATGGTAAAATATGTTAAACAGTTTTTACAAGATAAACATAAGGCTTTTCAAACTATAAAACCAGTTTTATCAAGACTTAACCAGGTTACTCGGGACTTAGTTTCTTCCGCTGTTATATGTTATATGCTTATCCTATTCATGCTTTATTGTACATCCGTGCACTGAGCGTATTGCTCAACCGTTTTCCTTTTCTATGTTCCCAAAACGGCAGGTACTCAGGGACGTTCGTAGACTTTAAGCGTACGTGCATATGGACTGGAAGCTTTCTAGCCTTCTTTACTTTATGCATTATCTTTCCTTTGATACATTTGCTATGGACATTGTTTAGTCCTTTCCATTACTATAATTATGTTTGTGTGTGATGAGCTTTACTTTTGGACTACCGATGTTTGATTCTGGTATTTTACTTTTATGGTCATGTAATGTTTAGACATTTTTCCTTGTATGCTTTGATGACACACCATAATTACGTGTGACATTTCCATTATCAAAATGGGGTGTTACAATTATGGTATCAGAGCCAAGGCTTCGACCTGTAGGCTCTCAAATATGACATGTGATTAGTGGGTAGTCACTATGGTCTTCCTAGAACTAACAGTTGTTTTCATACATTCATCATTTTTTTTATGCATACATATATATGTCATTGTCGTAGATTTATGACGAACTAATGGTTGGTACAAGACTGGCCCTATTTAGTCGCATGTGTTTTATAGAAACTTTTAAATTTGGGACCGACCAATAGGCGTCCCCTCGCCATGTCTTTTGTTTTGGGTGAACTGACCATAGGCGTTCACTCTCGAGCATACAAAAGTTTTCATAAAACTGCATCATCCGTTCATACACAAAATTTTCTTGCATAAAATTTTTTCTCTTGAAATTTTGGTATAAATTTTTTTCATGTATACATATTTTATGTTTTGATCTGTTTAATCATATGTTTTATGTTATACTGTCATATGGCAAACACAGACAATCTCTGGGGCAATGTTTGCAGCTGCTGATGCAGAAATGCAAGACATCTTTCATCAGAACGACGACTATCCTCCCCCGCCTAACATTTTCCCCATGGAAGGAAGGAATCGGCTCATGAGGAAATACTATACCATTAGACAGCGACCTGACGAAGACAGCAATGACTTCATGCAACGCTTTCTTCGTTACGCTGGTGTCTTGAGAACAGCTGCAGGCACCACTGAAGAGCAAGCACTACATTTTCGTTGGGCTCTTAACCCAAGGATCGCCAATAACTTATCAGGTGCTCCGTTGGATACGGTAGCACAAGTGGCCGATGCAGCACGTAGACTGGTGTGACAACCCTGGTTTTGAGGTTCGTCACTTAGTTTTATTTTGTGCTAGTTACGTGTCTTTACGTGTTTATGTGCTTATTGGTGTGTATAGATTGTGGTTTGGATATCGTTTCCGGTACGGGGTACCTTGTGAGTGAAACTAGGTGTAATGATTTCATGTTCATGAGCTCACATGGTAGTGACTATGATATGAGACGGTGTTATTTAGTGGTTTTACGTATACGTATATGTATTATAGAAAATCGTATTTTTACGATTTACGGTTTAGCATTTAGAGGTCTCGGATGAGGTAATTAGTCATATGGATATTTTAAGGATGGTTTTAAGTCATTTAGGACTTAGTTATAAAGTTTATTTCAAAATTTGAGATTTTTTATAAAAGTGTATATTTTACGTCTTTTACGGTAAAACGCGTAAAAACTGACTAGTTTTACGGTTTTGGGGTTTTGGAGACTTTAGGAGCTGAAATAAATTAAGGTAAATTAAGGTATTGTTAATAACATAATATTAAACAATAAAAAGAAAAAAAAACGAAATTTAATGGATATGGAATGGTATAGACGGTTGGAAAAGAAAAAAAAGGGAAAAAGAAAAAAAAGAGAAAAAGGAAACATTGTATTGGGCTAGGATTAGTATGGTAATTATATAAAGACTTTTATTAACTAAAAACACATCATAATCCCCTGGAGATCAAGCTTAGGTCTAATTTAATGGAGAAAATTAGGGTTCTTCATAAAATTTTGGGGTTCTTGATAAATCAAATGTAAATCTTCAAATCCCTTTTCAATTAAATTGTTTTTAATGTTATTATAATCATCTTATGATGGATTTAGGTTAGGGTTTAATTTAAAAACAGTAAATTAATTTTATATTGATCATAATATGATGATTACAAAAATTAGGGCTTGTAATTAGTGGGATTAGGATTAATTAATGAGGTTAATTTAGTTAAACCCGTTTTTAAAAACTGGGCAGAATTTTGAGTCAACTGTTTTGATCATATCAGGAGTTCTAGGAACATTCAAGATGAGATCCAAGTATCCCTGAAAAGGAAATTGAAGTGGCTTTCTAATGCAAGAAACTAGAACTAAATTGGAGGTCGGGAAGTGGGTCAAAAACAGGTTACAACAGTCAGAGGTCAATACAGTTTTGAAGTCCGCCTGTTTCCTTTTTAAGTTTTGGGTTGTTTGGGGTACTTAGGGTTGCAATGGGATCTTCTCACGAACATGAGAGATGGTTTATATATTTTAGCAAGTATCTGCACTTGGGCTAAAGTTGTGGTTTAGGGTAAGACCCTCTAATGGTAACAAACTTTTAGTATGCTTAAAATCAGGAAATCTGGAATGACAAAAGTATATATATATATATATATATATATATATATATATATATATATATATATATATATATATATATATATATATATATATATATATATATATATATATATATATATATATATATATATATATATATATATATATATATATATATATATATATATATATATATATATATATATATATATATATATATATATATATATATATATATATCGGGGCCTTAACAGTAGCTTTAAGGTTAGGGCAAGTGGGAGGTGTTAGATAACATATGTAAGGGTATGAATTTTCCTTTTACAGAAATGAAAAAGAGATTTTGTAAACCCTTTTTATATTCTATTTATCGTTCCTCGACTCACTCGAATTGATTTCCGGTTTAAACGTAAAACTCGATTTAACTTGTTTTTGGTAAAAAGTATTTTGTTGTCTTTTTAAACTAATTATATTTAAAATTAAAAGCTAATTTAATTAAATCTATTTTAAAACTAATTTAAAATATAAACCTATGTAAAAATTAAACCAATTAAAACTATCTTAAATGAAAGCTATTTAAAAATCTAATTAAAACTAATTTTAATTAATACTAATTTAAAAACTTAAATATAAAATCTATTTAATTAAAAGTAATTTAAAAGCTAATTTAAAGTAAAACTATTTTAAATAAAATGAAAACAAAATAAAAGATTATTTTTATTTTTTTGTCTTTTGTATTTTTGAAAAGTAAAATAAAAAAACGGAATTAGAAATTAATAAAACTTTTTAATTAAATTTAATTAAACCTAAACTGAATTTAACCTAATTAATAAAAGCTGCCAGATCTAATTATCCTATATTAATTAAATGTCCCAAACTAATACATAAAAAGAGGTTCTAGCACAATGGTTGGTGCGTTTGGCTGGTAAACGAGAGGTCACTGGTTCGATCCCCAGCAGACCCCTATTTTTGCTACTATATTTATTTTTACTTGGAATTTTTACCAACAGATCAGATGTATCTATTAAGTTCAGCAAATTCAGCAACTACCAAAACCAAATAAGCACTAATAACCGAATTAAATAAGCAGTAAGCTAATAACTTAAAACTATAAGAAATTTGAATTGAAATAAGGAAAATAAGCATATAAACTAAATAATAAGCTATAACAAGGCAAATAAACTAAATAAGCTAGACGAATAAGCTACCTTATCTAAACCAACTAAGCATGAGAATCAAAATAATCTAAAACTTAATAAGCAAATCTAAACAAATATAAAACTTAAGCAGACATATAAAAACATAAACAAACCAAAAGCATATTTAACCAAACAATAAATCAAACTTAATCAAACAATTACATAAGCAGATACCGAATTAAGCCAAAATTTAAACAATAGAACAAAATAGAACAAAATTAAACAAATCTAAACTAGCAGATTCTAAAGCAAACAAGAACTAAAGATAGTAACTAGTAAACCAACGCAATAAGTAGAATAACAACTAATAAATGAAAAACTTTAATAAGAAATTAAAAGTAGAGATTAAGCACCTTGTGAAGAAACCGTTGGGATGAAGACTGAGCGCTGCGCCGTCTTATCGAAAACCGAACCAAACAACACCACCGTCAACAACATCAACAACTTCATCTCGAACCAACGAAGTTCTCAATACTCAATCAGATCCAAACAAACAGTAGCCTTCTTTTTATATTTTCCCAGTAGGGGAAAACATATTACTCACTTTCCTTTATTTCTTTCTTTTTTTATATTTTTTTATTTTTTTTATTTTTATTTCTTTTTTTTAATAATACGAACAAACAGTAGCCAACATTAATTGAGACAATTTAAAACACGAACAGTGGAAAAAAAAAGAGATTAAAGATTCAATTAAATTTTAACCGAAAATTAAGAAGATGCACAAATTAAAAACTTTTCATTAATCATAAAAATTACATTGCTGGAATTAAAGAAATACAATATAAACCTAATCTAATTTGCAAAAATTAAATCTAATCTAATCCTACTCCTAATTAAATAAAACTGAAAATTAAAAATAAAGAAAAGCCTATAAATTACATGTGAGAGAGGGGGTTTTTATAAGGATCCCCGAACCTTCTAGTCTTCCTTGGTGAACACGGAGTGAAATCACAGCCTTTAATCTTCATTCTCTCTCTCTCTTGCTTGATCAAACGGTGGAGAATCTTCCTTGTAGCCACGGATTGCCAAGGTGGCAAGTTGTGTTAGTTTTGTGCTTCTTTCTTGCTGAGGTGGCATGCTTTGATTGGTGAAGAGGGTTTTGGTGAGGTGTTTTGGCCACTCAATTGATGCCACGTAGGTAGAGAGAGGACCATAGTTGGGTGGAGCTGCGATTTTTATGGGGAATTAATTCCCTTGGTATGAATTAACCACAAAGGTAAAACCCCCAATTTTGGGTGAGGTAATTGGTGACTGTAAAAAGTTAGGGTTTGAGGAGAGGTTGTGACAGTGAGAGAAAAGGGGGATGAAAAAGTGGTGGTGAGGCTTTGTTAATAACGAACAAGGGATAAGAGAGAGTGGGGTAAATAAACTTTATTAAAATGTGAGTGGGGTAATCGTGTGTAAGGTTACACGTGGGATGAGGGAGTGAAAAACTTTGTTTGATATTTTTTTTTTTATTAAAAAAAACATGAAAAGTAGGTAACGGTAGGGAGAGAGTATTATGTGTGAGGTTTTGTTGACCAGGTTAATTGTGAAGTAAATGGGACGTCCTTTTGTTTGTCAATTGGGCCAGGCCCAACTTAATCTCTACTCTTTTGTTTCATTAATTAACATTGGGCCATGAATGGGTTTTAAGGCTAGTAACTCTTTATCAAGTAAGTACTTAATGGGCTTTTAAGCCCATTTATCCGAATGTGGGACCCACAAAGCTTGATTATCTTAAAAAGATTTAATCCGCTAAAAATTGAGCTCGATTTGGCTTTGTTGATTATTTTCTTCAACCTCGTGTCGGTTTAGCCGGTTTCGTGAACTAGGGCACACTTTTGGTCTCTTGACTTTGTCTTTGTCTCTTTTTGGACTTTTCTGCAACATTTGACCGTGAAATCCCGTGTTTTCTCTTCTTTTGATCATTTGTACCTATTTTAACACAAAAACACAAAACCACGCGTAATTCTGACATTTATGATAATAAACACATGATTCGGTCTTGTTTTTCCTTGATTTTAGTGGTAAAAGGATAAGTGTTTTCACACTTATTAAATCCCCTACACTTGACCGTTGCAATGACCCCATGCAATGCATAGTTTTAAAGCATAAAGATACATCTTTCTCATAATCAATCCATCTCGGCCTTTATTATTCCTACTACTACGACGAAAAGATAAAACTTAAGAAAGAGACAAAAGTTATAATTATTTATTAACTTGGAAATTATTTGATAGAAGAAACTCGTAAAGAAATCTAAGACTTAGATTAGGGCATTAGTGTCATGAATATTAATCACCCTCAAGTTTCACGTTCCCCATACCAAGCTCAAAAACGAGATCATTGTTATTACAAGTTAGCACAACAAACACTTACTCATGTGGTTTAGTTAATCACTTAGACCCCCTTATTCCTATGGTGTATCTCTTGTATTTTATTTTTGTCTTGAATGATCACGAGGATGCATTTTTTACTTATTTCGATAATTTATTAAGGCCGAAAATAAAGTGGGACGATTTAATCAATAGTTAGCTAAAGGACAAAATCTTTTAAAACGACTTCTCGAAACCTCATAAAGTTCATATCTTGGCATAACTCGTTTCACGATTTGAGACCTTTCTCGGACCGATATTTGGCTTGTACTTCAAACTTCAAATCTTGAGAGACGATCTTGAAATTATGGTCTTCTCTTCATTTTGGTATACATCTTCAATAGGAGTGAAAGATGCTTCAAACGTTGACCACGACTTCTTCATTTATCCTCTTCTTTATTTAGGATTTTGATATACAACGATCCGCCTCCTTTTCGGACTTGGATCTATTTATCCTCATACCTTGTTAGGGTCTTTTTGGATAGACTTCTCCATGATCTTTAGGGGAGTAATTGCTTCTCGTCGTGTGTCTTGATCCTTCATATTGATTTGGATTAATGATCTTCACATCATCTTAGGATCTTTAGCAAAAAGTGAATCCTCATGCCTTGTTAGGGCCTTTTTGGACTCGGGTATCCTCATGCCTTGTTAGGGCCTTTTTGGATAAGCCAATCTTCGCGTCCCGTTTCAATAAGTTATGCCTTGGCTATGAACTCTAATTAATACCGAGCAACTTTTAAACGATCTTGTGCTAGAAGCTAAGTAACCTTTTAAATCGTACAACCTTATTTATTGCAAATATATTTATTAACAAGTGATGGGAGAAAAAGCTCATAACTAACTCACATAAGTTAATGAAAGAATACCGAACTTATAATTAACTCTATCATCTCTCGTTCTCCACAATTTAAAATCTCAAAGAATGAGACTCGTGGATGCTTAGCCTAATAAACCAATTAAGGTCCATATGGTTAAGGATACTAGCTAGAGTAAACTTGGATAAGTAAACTCGGGTTGAGTCAAAATATTCACGACGGGCCTAATATATCAAAGATATCTTAAACTTATTAAAACCATTTTATTTATTTATTTATTTTTGACTTTATTCTTGAAATGGAAATTATTATGATGCGATAATAAAAGGAAAGAAAATAAATAAAAATACTACTAGGCTAAAATAGATCAAAAATTTGAAAAACGTTGAAAAATTTTAAAAATTTTCCGGTTAAATGGGGTCAAATTCATGGAAAAGGCCACTAAAATTCGATAGAAGGCCCCCCTACACTTGATATAAACATTGTCCTCAATGTTTAAGCATGTGGGAGAATAAACTCCCCTACACTTAGGACATTGAGTACGTTGTTTAAAATTGAGCTAAGGAAGGGACAACTAAAGTGATCACATTTATCCGTTTTAAGATAGAATCACAATAGCAAAAACTTATCGAAGGAACCGGGTACATGGGTAACACGGGAACACGGGTCACGTCAAAAGTACCAAAAGTGGATCATCAAAGCACAAGTACCTACACAATCACAACATACAAAACAAACAACCTACACGGCTCCCCCCTACACTTATTGGTGAAAATAAATAAAAGATAAAAAGATAGATCATCGGGTTGCCTCCCGAGAAGCGCTTGTTTTTGTTAACCGAGTCACGAGCCTGACTCGACCCCGAATTAAATGGTCCATGGGGAAGCCTCGAATGTTATACCGGGATCAAAAATCTTATCCTCGGTCCCGGAGGAACATAATAAATGAGAGGCAGGAGGAAAAGTCATAAAAGGTAGAAAAGTCCGCTCAACATACGAGAAGTATATGAGGTCGTGATCCACGGGAGGTGGGGTGGGTAAAGGAGACAAATTGTCATCCCCCAAAGACATAGGATGGTCACTATTCGGCAAAGCCGTAAAGGTATCAATCAAAGAATGGTCAATGTCACCTCCCGGGTCAAAGCACTCATCCTCATTTCCCGGTATGAAATGAGGAGAGTAAAAGCGATACGTCACTTGCTTGGGTGTGCACGCGGTAGGACGGGGTGGCAACATAGTATGAGAAATATCATAAGACATATCTACCACCCGCGTCACCTCACCAGACCGAATCAAACGGAAACTAGGGTCAAATCTCTCCACCTCCTCTATGATGGGAGGTGGCATGGCTAACAAAGGATGCTCATCAATAGCAATAGAGTCAGAGCTATCAATGTCCTCAATCCCCTCTTCAAAGATAGGATTCACGTCACTAGAGATGTAGGCGTCATCAAAATCAAATAAAGGGTTCGAATAAATCTTGAAATTTTCCTTCGGAACGTCTTCATCGGATAGTGACTCGTCATCACTAGAAGTAAAATCATCATTGAGATCAAAAATAGGATTAGAGAAAGCCAAAGAATCGTTTCCCAAGATGTCGGTGGGAGGTAATGAATCATCACTATAAAGAGATTCGCACTCATCGTCACTATCGGAAGCAACCGTAGGCTCACTTTGGATTGGAATAAGAGTCTCGTCACAAGGAATAGTGATAAGACCCTCATCCCCCATGATGAGAGAGGCATCGGGCTCCGTAGTAGAAGAATCGAGAATAGGAGTGGTAGAATCCTTAGGCTCGAGAGCCGGCAAGTCGAGAGAAGGAATTACAATTGCACTAGGACATTGAGCACAAAGATCATTCCAAGAAATTGTATTCTCATCGTCATCATCATCATCATAATAGTAAGAACGCACAGGAGGAGGAGTATAATCACTAAGATTAGATACTTGCTCATGTCGTTGTCGTTGTTGCTCCTCCAAAGTCTCGGTCAGTCGAATTAAGCCGTCATGAAGTTCCCAAAGAAGGGCTTTTCTTTCGTCATTCAAAGCATTGATTTGTTGAATTCTCTGAGAGGATTGATGATTGATGGTGGGATGTGGGGGTTCAAAATTCTGAAAACCGGAATTATAGCACGGATGTGGCTCATAATTCATCGGTTGACAATAAGAAGTATCGTGAGGGCCCCCACAATGATTGCAACACGGGTATTGGGAAAAACCCGGATCATGTTGCGAATAGGGATTGTCATAGACGGGAGGGGGGAGAAAGTATTGTAAGAGGAGAAGTACGAATTCGTTGAATTGCAAAATGGACAAAATCCAAATTGTGTATTGTCGATATCAAAACCACACCGCTCACAAATACACCATTGACATGTTTGAAAACCATGCCATGGTCTCCCACACCGAACGCAAGACGAATCCATGAAGAATTAAAAATAAGAGGGGTTGAGAAAAGAATTAAACACAAAAGAGGATAAAGAAGAATATTTTTGTATTTTTTTAGAAAAATATATTCACAAGAAAAATCGAAAGAAATCGAAATAAAAATTAACACTAATATGTAATATTTTTGGTGTAATACTTTTAGGAAAAAGTATTACTTTTGTTTTTTTTTTTTTAATTTTTTTTGGTGCAATTCTTAGGAAAGAAATTGCTTTTGCGATTTTTTTTTTAATTTTTTTTTTTGTATTTTAAAGTTTTTGATTTTTTTTTTTTTTTTTTTTTTTGATTTTTTGTGCAAGAAACGTAACGTTCAAAGAATGAACGGATCCCAAAATCCAAACGTCTTCACGACAAATCGTCAATCGTACGAGCGAAGCGGCAGCGACGCCATTTTGAAAAAGAGATTTTGTAAACCCTTTTTATATTCTATTTATCGTTCCTCGACTCACTCGAATTGATTTCCGGTTTAAACGTAAAACTCGATTTAACTTGTTTTTGGTAAAAAGTATTTTGTTGTCTTTTTAAACTAATTATATTTAAAATTAAAAGCTAATTTAATTAAATCTATTTTAAAACTAATTTAAAATATAAACCTATGTAAAAATTAAACCAATTAAAACTATCTTAAATGAAAGCTATTTAAAAATCTAATTAAAACTAATTTTAATTAATACTAATTTAAAAACTTAAATATAAAATCTATTTAATTAAAAGTAATTTAAAAGCTAATTTAAAGTAAAACTATTTTAAATAAAATGAAAACAAAATAAAAGATTATTTTTATTTTTTTGTCTTTTGTATTTTTGAAAAGTAAAATAAAAAAACGGAATTAGAAATTAATAAAACTTTTTAATTAAATTTAATTAAACCTAAACTGAATTTAACCTAATTAATAAAAGCTGCCAGATCTAATTATCCTATATTAATTAAATGTCCCAAACTAATACATAAAAAGAGGTTCTAGCACAATGGTTGGTGCGTTTGGCTGGTAAACGAGAGGTCACTGGTTCGATCCCCAGCAGACCCCTATTTTTGCTACTATATTTATTTTTACTTGGAATTTTTACCAACAGATCAGATGTATCTATTAAGTTCAGCAAATTCAGCAACTACCAAAACCAAATAAGCACTAATAACCGAATTAAATAAGCAGTAAGCTAATAACTTAAAACTATAAGAAATTTGAATTGAAATAAGGAAAATAAGCATATAAACTAAATAATAAGCTATGACAAGGCAAATAAACTAAATAAGCTAGACGAATAAGCTACCTTATCTAAACCAACTAAGCATGAGAATCAAAATAATCTAAAACTTAATAAGCAAATCTAAACAAATATAAAACTTAAGCAGACATATAAAAACATAAACAAACCAAAAGCATATTTAACCAAACAATAAATCAAACTTAATCAAACAATTACATAAGCAGATACCGAATTAAGCCAAAATTTAAACAATAGAACAAAATAGAACAAAATTAAACAAATCTAAACTAGCAGATTCTAAAGCAAACAAGAACTAAAGATAGTAACTAGTAAACCAACGCAATAAGTAGAATAACAACTAATAAATGAAAAACTTTAATAAGAAATTAAAAGTAGAGATTAAGCACCTTGTGAAGAAACCGTTGGGATGAAGACTGAGCGCTGAGCCGTCTTATCGAAAACCGAACCAAACAACACCACCGTCAACAACATCAACAACTTCATCTCGAACCAACGAAGTTCTCAATACTCAATCAGATCCAAACAAACAGTAGCCTTCTTTTTATATTTTCTTAGTAGGGGAAAACATATTACTCACTTTCCTTTATTTCTTTCTTTTTTTATATTTTTTTATTTTTTTTATTTTTATTTCTTTTTTTTAATAATACGAACAAACAGTAGCCAACATTAATTGAGACAATTTAAAACACGAACAGTGGAAAAAAAAGAGATTAAAGATTCAATTAAATTTTAACCGAAAATTAAGAAGATGCACAAATTAAAAACTTTTCATTAATCATAAAAATTACATTGCTGGAATTAAAGAAATACAATATAAACCTAATCTAATTTGCAAAAATTAAATCTAATCTAATCCTACTCCTAATTAAATAAAACTGAAAATTAAAAATAAAGAAAAGCCTATAAATTACATGTGAGAGAGGGGGTTTTTATAAGGATCCCCGAACCTTCTAGTCTTCCTTGGTGAACACGGAGTGAAATCACAGCCTTTAATCTTCATTCTCTCTCTCTTGCTTGATCAAACGGTGGAGAATCTTCCTTGTAGCCACGGATTGCCAAGGTGGCAAGTTGTGTTAGTTTTGTGCTTCTTTCTTGCTGAGGTGGCATGCTTTGATTGGTGAAGAGGATTTTGGTGAGGTGTTTTGGCCACTCAATTGATGCCACGTAGGTAGAGAGAGGACCACAGTTGGGTGGAGCTGCGATTTTTATGGGGAATTAATTCCCTTGGTATGAATTAACCACAAAGGTAAAACCCCCAATTTTGGGTGAGGTAATTGGTGACTGTAAAAAGTTAGGGTTTGAGGAGAGGTTGTGACAGTGAGAGAAAAGGGGGATGAAAAAGTGGTGGTGAGGCTTTGTTAATAACGAACAAGGGATAAGAGAGAGTGGGGTAAATAAACTTTATTAAAATGTGAGTGGGGTAATCGTGTGTAAGGTTACACGTGGGATGAGGGAGTGAAAAACTTTGTTTGATATTTTTTTTTATTAAAAAAAACATGAAAAGTAGGTAACGGTAGGGAGAGAGTATTATGTGTGAGGTTTTGTTGACCAGGTTAATTGTGAAGTAAATGGGACGTCCTTTTGTTTGTCAATTGGGCCGGGCCCAACTTAATCTCTACTCTTTTGTTTCATTAATTAAAATTGGGCCATGAATGGGTTTTAAGGCTAGTAACTCTTTATCAAGTAAGTACTTAATGGGCTTTTAAGCCCATTTATCCGAATGTGGGACCCACAAAGCTTGATTATCTTAAAAAGATTTAATCCGCTAAAAATTGAGCTCGATTTGGCTTTGTTGATTATTTTCTTCAACCTCGTGTCGGTTTAGCCGGTTTCGTGAACTAGGGCACACTTTTGGTCTCTTGACTTTGTCTTTGTCTCTTTTTGGACTTTTCTGCAACATTTGACCGTGAAATCCCGTGTTTTCTCTTCTTTTGATCATTTGTACCTATTTTAACACAAAAACACAAAACCACGCGTAATTCTGACATTTATGATAATAAACACATGATTCGGTCTTGTTTTTCCTTGATTTTAGTGGTAAAAGGATAAGTGTTTTCACACTTATTAAGAAACCATGGGTATGTTTAAGTGGGCGTTTGAGTTAAAGTTTTGAGACCTAAAAACTGGGACTATTTTGTGTAAAATAAAAACGGGATAGCTATTAAACTTAACCAAGTTAAGGACTTGTTAAAGAAGGGTAATGGGGTGATTAGAGCTTATCAATGAGGTATTTATATGGGAATAGGCTAGATGTCCATCATAGGTTGATGATCCATCTTAGTGATAGGTTCGTGTATTGATTTCGTGTTTTTGGTTTGTTAGCTTGTTGCTAGTACGAGGACTTGTGAAAAAGCTATCAGGTGAGTTTCATAGTCCCATGTTTACTGTTGATTTTGACTTCCAGATGGGATGGAAGAGACACTGTGTTGAGTTATTTTCTAAATTGATGTTGTGAATGTTTTTGTGATTTGAGATGGACTTGTGTGTACATTGTGTGATTAACTGCTATGTGATTCTTGATTGTGTATGATTTGGATCAGGGGACACGTGTCGTCTCAGTTATTGTGGTTTACAAGGTAGTGGCCTTGTGGTTTGACAAGGTAGTGGCCTTGGGATAGGTACATAGTGTGATCATCTATGGTACCATGTTGTTTGGCAAGGTAGGAGCCTTTGATTTTGGTTTGGAATGATTGATCTTGAATGCTAGTTGCTAATACATAATTGTAGCACATTGTCCATATGTTATTGTGTTGATGGTTGTTATTCACAGCTTGTAATTGATTTAGCGTTAGAGTCTAAACCTATGACTCTCACCAACTTTATGTTGACGTGTTTTAGTGTCTCTTTCAGGTGATACTATGGTTAAGCATGAGAACATAGGTGGCTAGGATTGGAGAAGCTTAGGAATGCATATAGAAGGAGAATCCCCGTTTCCTTCTTAGTTTTTATTTGTTCTTTTAATAAGTGATACTGTGGCACACATATATTTGTTTGGTTATGTTATTTGTTTGTCTTGGGTAAGCGGTAGGACTGTTACCTACTTACCTAGACTCCTGCATTTGTTGAGATATTGTCATGACTTTCGTGTCACCATTTTATGACATTTCTTATTTCATATAGTTATCTCTATAGACACGCCATGTTATGATGATATCCATACGTCGCGCCCCATATTCCGCCATGGTGGGGTGTGACAGAATGGTATCAGAGACAATGGTTATAGAGAATTAGGTTGCCTAGTCGCGTAGCCTAGTCTATAGCTTAAGGGTCCCTGCATATAGGCGTCATAGGAGTATGTGTGCATTTTATAATAATTGATGTGTTTGGATGTTATTTATTGTGATGTTTTGACTAGTATGAAATGAACCGTAGTATGTTCATACTTAGTCACATGGTATTTTCTTTTCGGGTTTGTGACTAGTGCGGGTTGAACCATAATCGTCCACGCTAGTCACTGTTGTATTTTGCTTAAATTGTACATTATAGTACATAATTTAGTACAAGTTAGTTTCTATCTTTTATCGAGTTATTTTACATACCTGAGGTATGTTATTTTTCTTTTGATGTTTAAGCCATGTTCCCTAAGAATCGTGTGGTGGTTCGAGTTACTAGGAGTACATGGGTAGGAAGCATTTTAAGCTGTTTCCACTCTTATGGGCGACATGACTTATAACTGATTATGTTTTCGTTTTGGATTTAGTCTATGTTGTTTTAGCTAGACTATGGATTTCGGTATTCCAAGAGTTTTACTACGTTATTTTAATAGATGGGGTTTTGGACCTATTTGGTTATGTGGTTATGAGCTTATGTGAGTAGATGAATTTATGTGTTATATGTTATATTGATTCTTATAAGTGTCATCATAGGAGGGAGTGCATTGGGGGAAGGGTAATTGTATAAGTATGGTGGCCAACATATTGATACAAGTACCACAACTTCAATGGGTTCTCAAGTATTATTGCATGAAAGAGGGTTAGTACATGCTTATATATGATGAGATGTAGAATTTGGGTATACGTATAATATATGAGTTTATGTAATGGCTGCCTATGAGATGGCTATTGTTCTTTTTGTGTTATAAGTTTTGGATTATAGTTGTGTTGTGTGATTATGGGGTCACACGATATGGTTGGTTTTGGAGGTGGGCTTTATGCCTTGTTGTGACACGGTGAGATGGTGATTACTCGTATGGAAAAACGAGCGTATAAAGCGATTGATTGACTTGACATATATGATAACGAATATGTTTGGGGGATTCAATAGGTATACATATGCGGATGTATATATACTGATAGATGTTATGTTATGATTTACGATCGTTCAATAGTTATTATTACTTGAACGTACCTAGTGCTCTCTTGTGTTTAAACGATTTATTAGTGCCCGAGTTTGGTGTAGTTTCAACGACGTTTTGAATCTTTTGAAGTGTGTCTTGTATCGTATTCTTTGAGTTTCATATTTCACGTGTACGTTTTAAAAATAGTGTTCTTGGTTTTAAGTCTATTGAAATAACTTGGGATTTCTTTTGAGATAATGGAATCTTTTGTGTTGGGTCTTATATTTCTTTTGGTCGGTATATATTGAGAAAAAGGGGGACTTGGAAATCTATTATAGGGTTAGATAATTGGTTGTATTCGGTAAAATAAGGGTAAGGTGTTGGAGTCGTGTTTGAAACAAGGTGCAACATAAGATTTTTTTTTAATCAACACTTATTTATTTCAAATTCTAAAAGACTTTCTTTAAAATAAAGCGAAGTAAAATTTCTTTCTACTTACATAGTTTATATAATTGGGTTTAACCGATTCACGTCATTTATAAATATTAATACGAGGTTAAATTGATTTTATGAAGGTTACACATACAATTATATCTTTCATTTAAAAGGATTGCATTAATAACTAAGTTTATTCTTTAGTTTAAAACAACTAGTATAAATTGTTTTGGTCATAACTTGTTCGTTTTTAGAGCTTTTTGAGTGATTCAAAAGCCAAAAATTATATACTCGGAACGTACTTTTCAAATAATCAGAAATTATAGTCATGGGAGGTCAGTATCCTGGTCGAAATTATTGTACAAGTGTCGGGTTAAAGGTTGAGTTTGAATAGTAGTTTATTTTTTATAATTTGGGATGCACGGGATACCTAGTTTTTGAGTTGAGTTTTGAGTTTTCCTAGAAGCTTGTTTGTAGATGGTTTGAGTCACATAGATGTGGGGGGTAATAATAAATGGATAAAAAAAAGGATATGTATTCTTTTGGAGTGTCGATCTTTTGCACGGTTTAAATAATATGTCGCGGGGCGTAATATGTTTTGGTTGCCATTGGGTGTTTCTTGGATTATTTTTCGTTGTCATGAGTCATTTTGAATTGATACATGTTTTGGGTTTGAGCTTTCTTTTGAGTCTCTTGGTTTTTGACTTGTTTTAACTGGTGCACGTGAAATGTTGTTAGTTATCCGTGGGTTTGATTCGTTGATCGTATCTGATAGATTCAGGATGTAGTTTTGGTTTCGTATTGTTCGGGAGCGTTGAGGTAGTCATATAAAAGACTTGGTCGCGCCTACACGTTTGAGTAGGTGACCATGAGAGAACGGTCGGAATGCCCTTAGTGGGGATGAAAGAGTTAAAGGTTCGTAGACGAACTAATGTGGTCATGAGGTCTCTTTGGAGTACCAAGGAGATAAATAGAGATTTATGGATATTGGCACAAGTAACGTGCCATAGAGAATGAGGTAAATTATGAGTTGGATTGGAGTTGTTAGGAAAGGGAATTATACCTGAGATTTTCAAGTGTGAGTTTTAGGATTAAGTGTACTATGATGAGCAGTTAGAGATGATGGCATATCATGGAACCAGCAAGGGGCGAAGTGAAGAAGGATGAGGAAAGCATTTTAGAGGCTGAAGAGGTGGATTGGATAGTGAGCCGACCTTGGCATTATCGGAAGGACTGGATGAATTCACGAAGCATGACGATACTGGAGCAAGTATTTGGACGCGTACGAGGACGACAAAGAAAGGTGATCGCTTATACGTTGCAGGAACTGAAGATTTGGAAGAACTGGATAGACTTAGTTAGTAGAGCTGGACTGTTATATCTGCCTAGAATGATAGAGGCATTTGGTGTACGAGACGCGGAGAATGATCTATACGGATCATGAACGTCTCCAACACATATTCAATCATCTTGATTGAACATTTGGCAAAGGTGATGGGTGGAGTTAATTGATGAAAGAAAATTGCAAGGCCAAGTACCATCTGGGAAAGGCAAGCATGGTTGATGAGACATGGAATAAAAAGGATGAAGTGAAGCTGAGACGAACTTGAACTGTATGGATGACGTATTAGGGTGGTTTGGATGAAGGATGTAGGTTGCACGAGTTGAGTTGTCTAAAGTAGAGAACGCGTCAACATGTATGTTGCGTGGCTTGGACAATCATATGGAGAAAGGGACGTAGACTATACTTCCTACATAGATAGGAGTAGCTTAGAAAGGGCAATGTAAGGACGAAGTTAGTGAAAGGGATACATAATGTGGAGGAGGAATAAGTACGACGAGAGTTGGGTGATAGTCGATAGACTGACTAATTCATCTCATATTTCAAGAAAATGAGAAGTCATGTGGTTGAGAAGTTGGAAGGATCGCGTACGGATGTGATAGAATGGAGGGTTTGCGTAAAAGTTAGCCTAATATGTGTGGAATGCCTTATGAAGGATTATGGCAAGGGAAGAAACGATGGAAAGCATCACATCGTGATGTATGGTATGAGTTGAGGAAAAAGAAGGAAGTGTGTATAGAAGCGAAGCAAGAATAAAATAGGTCGCGATAGGAACCGAAGGTAAAACTTTGGTAGAGCCTAATGAGTATATCCAGCTAACTGGAAAAGGATAGGCAAGTGAGATATTTATACAACCTTAGGAGTCACACTAAGGAGATGAGTGATTGATTAGAGGGAGTTAGGAAACTCATTAGCGATGACTGAGTTTTCATATAATGATAGTTATCATACTAGAAGTCGATAAATGCCATTTGGGGCACTATATGAAAGGATAGCGTGAGTTGTCCCTATTGTGGACTAGAATTGATAAAAGAGGCTACTAATGTGGTAATAATGTTTGTGGAAAGGATGAGAGCAACAAGGGATGCTATGTAGAAAAGGGAGGAAACCACTAGATTTAGTGACAAAGTTATGTAGAGAGTTTCACCCATAGTAACGGGTGGTATGATTTGGTAAAATGGAAGAGTTGATGTAGAGTTTTGTAGGTCCATTTATGATCTTTGGAATGATCAGACCATTAGCTTATGAGCATAGAATTACCTGGGGGAAATGAGTTGTATACATGATACATTTCATGTATTGAGATTGGTAAAGGTTGTTTGAGAATGCATTTTGCATGTACGGTTATTCGGGACTTGTGTTACTAAGAGTATTTGTTTTATCAAAGAGTCATCTGTGAGATTTATTGACTGTGAGGTCAAGAGTTTGGCAATGAGTTTAATTATTTTTGGTTTGTATATGTGGTATTTTGAAACTTGAACTAAAGTTCACGTGGAAATGAGGGGAGTTCGTTTAGAACAAGTATCCTCGTGTGATTTGTTGGTTGTGTGTTGATCCTAAGGAGTAAATCTCGGGACGAGATTTCTATTAGGATGGAGTGATGTGACAACCCTGGTTTTGAGGTTCGTCACTTAGTTTTATTTTGTGCTAGTTACGTGTCTTTACGTGTTTATGTGCTTATTGGTGTGTATAGATTGTGGTTTGGATATCGTTTCCGGTACGGGGTACCTTGTGAGTGAAACGAGGTGTAATGATTTCATGTTCATGAGCTCACATGGTAGTGACTATGATATGAGATGGTGTTATTTAGTGGTTTTACATATACATATATATATTATAGAAAATCGTATTTTTACGATTTACGGTTTAGCATTTAGAGGTCTCGGATGAGGTAATTAGTCATATGGATATTTTTAAGGATGGTTTTAAGTCATTTAGGACTTAGTTATAAAGTTTATTTAAAAATTTGAGATTTTTTATAAAAGTGTATATTTTACGTCTTTTACGGTAAAACGCGTAAAAGCTGACTAGTTTTACGGTTTTGGGGTTTTGGAGGCTTTAGGAGCTGAAATAAATTAAGGTAAATTAAGGTATTGTTAATAACATAATATTAAACAATAAAAAGAAAAAAAAAACGAAATTTAATGGATATGGAATGGTATAGACGGTTGGAAAAGAAAAAAAAAGGGAAAAAGGAAAAAAAGAGAAAAAGGAAACATTGTATTGGGCTAGGATTAGTATGGTAATTATATAAAGAATTTTATTAACTAAAAACACATCATAATCCCCTGGAGATCAAGCTTAGGTCGAATCTAATGGATAAAATTAGGGTTCTTCATAAAATTTTGGGGTTTTCATAAATCAAAGGTAAATCTTCAAATCCCTTTTCAATTAAATTGTTTTTAATGTTATTATAATCATCTTATGATGGATTTAGGTTAGGGTTTAATTTAAAAACAGTAAATTAATTTTATATTGATCATAATATGATGATTACAAAAATTAGGACTTGTAATTAGTGGGATTAGGGTTAATTAATGAGGTTAATTTAGTTAAACCCGTTTTTAAAAACTGGGCAGAATTTTGAGTCAACTGTTTTGATCATATCGGGAGTTCTAGGAACATTCAAGATGCGATCCAAGTATCCCTGAAAAGGTAATTGATGTGGCTTTCTAATGCAAGAAACTAGAACTAAATTGGAGGTCTGGAAGTGGGTCAAAAACAGGTTACAACAGTCGGAGGTCAATACAGTTTTGAAGTCCGCCTGTTTTCTTTTTAAGTTTCGGGTTGTTTAGGGTACTTAGGGTTGCATTGGGATCTTCTCACGAACATGAGAGATGGTTTATATATTGTAGCAAGTATCTGCACTTGGGCTAAAGTTGTGGTTTAGGGTAAGACCCTCTAATGGTAACAAACTTTTAGTATGCTTAAAATCAGGAAATCTGGAATGACAAAAGTATATATATATATATATATATATATATATATATATATATATATCGGGGCCTTAACAGTAGATTTAAGCTTAGGGCAAGTGGGAGGTGTTAGATAACATATGTAAGGGTATGAATTTTCCTTTTACAGAAACCATGGGTATGTTTAAGTGGGCGTTTGACTTAAAGTTTTGAGACCTAAAAACTGGGACTGTTTTGTGTAAAATATAAACGGGATAGCTATTAAACTTAACCAAGTTAAGGACTTGTTAAGGAAGGGTAATGGGGTGATTAGAGCTTGTCAATGAGGTATTTATATGGGAATAGGATAGATGTCCATCATAGGTTGATGAGCCATCTTAGTGATAGGTTCGTGTATTGATTTCGTGTTTTTGGTTTGTTAGCTTGTTGCTAGTGCGAGGACTTGTGAAAAAGCTATCAGGTGAGTTTCATAGTCCCATGTTTACTATTGATTTTGACTTCCAGATGGGATGGAAGAGAAACTGTATTGAGTTATTTTCTAAACTGATGCTGTGAATGTTTTTGTGATTTGAGATGGACTTGTGTGTACATTGTATGATTAACTGCTATGTGATTCTTGATTGTGTATGATTTGGATCGGGGGACACGTGCCGTCTCAGTTATTGTGGTTTACAAGGTAGTGGCCTTGTGGTTTGACAAGGTAGTGGCCTTGGGATAGGTACATAGTGTGATCATCTATGGCACCATGTTGTTTGGCAAGGTAGGAGCCTTGGATTTTGGTTTGGAATGATTGATCTTGAATGCTAGTTGTTAATACATAATTGTAGCACATTGTCCATATGTTATTGTGTTGATGGTTGTTATTCACAGCTTGTAATTGATTTAGCGTTGGAGTCTAAACCTATGACTCTCACCAACTTTATGTTGACGTGTTTTAGTGTCTCTTTCAGGTGATACTATGGTTAAGCATGAGAACATAAGTGGCTAGGATTAGAGAAGCTTAGGAATGCATATAGAAGGAGAATCCCCGTTTCCTTCTTGGTTTTTATTTGTTCTTTTAATAAGTGATACTGTGGCACACATATATTTGTTTAGTTATGTTATTTGTTTGTCTTGGGTAAGCGGTAGGACTGTTACCTACTTACCTAGACTCCTGCATTTGTTGAGATATTGTCATGACTTTCGTGTCACCATTTTATGACATTTCTTATTTCATACAGTTATCTCTATAGACACGCCATGTTATGATGATATCCATACGTCGCGCCCCATATTCCGCCATGGTGGGGTGTGACAACTGGAGATGCTGCAGGAGAGAGATGAGTTCGAGGAAGCTGAGAGACCCGACAAGAGGTAAACATTCGTATTCAAGCAGTGATCAATCCGTATTCTTTCCATATATGTCAATTATTCATCTCTTTATAATGTATCTTCCAGGCAGAAAACTAGGGACCGGTCTCAGCTGGCTACTCAGCAGCAGCCTCATCAGCCCAAGGGAAACGGTCAGACTAATGACCGTTCTGCTATGGATAGGCGTGGCGGTAATGATAATTACCGTAACAACGCTGGACACTCCAACAGCAGCAGGAACCATGGAAACGGTAGGGACCAGAACCAGAGAGGTTCACAGCCTAGTTGTCCAGCTATCACTGGTTCCCAGCCAGCCAGAGCACCTGCTGGAGGATTTACTCACTCTCTTTGCTCTACTTGCCACCGTAGGCACCCAGGGCCATGTCACCGTAACACTGACGCATGCTTCAAGTGTGGTCTTCCTGGCCATATCATTAAGGATTGCCGTAAGGGCGAGATGGAGGGTACATTGGGACATGCTGATTCCAAGCCGCCTACTACCACCGGGCGTGTCTACACGACATCTCGAGACCAGGCCAACAAGTCTACAGGTACCATCACTAGAATCTTGTATATGTATGGTCAAGCTGCATGTGTTCTTTTCGATACGGGTGCTACTCACTCGGTTATTTCTACTGCTTATGCTAAGAACATTAGGATACTCCCCATGCCACTAGAGAATAGGCTTACTATTTCCACGCTTTTGAGGGACTCTGTATTAATCACCCATGTATACAAGAGTCTTCCCCTAGAATTTGACGATAAGGTTCGACCTGTTGACGCACTTCCGCTGGACATGAATGACTTCGACATGATTTTGGGCATGGATTGGCTATCCAAGCATCATGCTACCATAGACTGCCATTCATATCGAGTTATCTTCACTGATGTTAATGCACCAGAGTACATTCATAACGGGTTCATACCCGGACGGTCTGTACAAATCATATCTACCCTGCAAGCGCGTGTACTACTGTCACATGGCTGCGAGGGTTATCTAGCTACGGTTCATGACATGGATGCTGAATCTCAATCAATTCAGGATCAACCAATAGTGTCAGAATTCCAAGATGTTTTTCCAGCAGAACTTCCAGGCATACCACCTGCACGAGAAGTGGAATTTAGTATCGAGCTTATTCTAGGAGCTGAACCAATCTCCAAGGCTCCTTATCGCATGGCTCCCATAGAGCTGAATGAGCTGAAGGATCAACTGCAAGAACTTCTTGAACGAGGTTTCATTCGACCGAGCGCATCTCCATGGGGCTTACCGGTCTTGTTTGTTAAGAATAAGGACGGCAGTATGCGTCTTTGAATAGACTATCGCGAGCTCAACAAGATTACTATCCGGAATAGATATTCACTGCCACGTATAGACGATCTGTTTGACCAACTCCAAGGGGCCAAACACTTCTCCAAGATTGATCTTAGGTCAGGCAATCATCAGCTACGGGTCAAGGAGCAGGACATCGCTAAGACTGCCTTTCGTACCCGCTATGGCCACTACGAGTTTGTAGTTATGCCATTTGGCCTGACAAATGCTCCAGCAGTGTTCATGGATTTGATGAACAAATCCTTCCATGAATTTCTGGACAAGTTCGTCATTGTCTTCATCGATGAAATCCTGATTTTCTCAAAGTCCAAGGAGGAACACGAAGACCATCTTCATACAGTACTACAGATTCTTCGCCAGAAGCAGCTGTATGCTAAATTCTCCAAGTGTGAGTTCTGGTTAGACAAGGTGGCATTCTTAGGTCACATTGTATCAGCAGAAGGAATCACTATGGATCCAGCGAAGGTTGAGGCCATTACTAAGTGGCCAAGGCCAACATCAGCGACGAAAGTCCACAGTTTCTTAGGCTTAGCTGACTATTACCGCAGGTTCGTGGAGAACTTTTCCCGCTTAGCACTACCATTGACAAAACTGATGCGGCAAGGGGAAAATTCGTCTAGACTGAAGTACGAGAGAAGAGCTTTGAAGACCTGAAGCAGAAGCTAGTATCTGCACCTATTCTTACTTTTCCATGTGGTACGGGTGGATTTCAAATCTACAGCGATGCATCGGTAAAGGGACTTGGTTGTGTTCTCATGCAACATGGGAAAGTGATCGCGTATGCTTCACAACAGCTTAAGCCTTATGAAGAAAATTACCCCACGCATGACTTGGAACTTGCTGCAGTCGTGTTTGCATTGAAGATATGGAGGCACTACTTATATGGAGAATCATGAGACATTTTCACGGACCACAAGAGTTTGAAGTATATCTTCACTCAACGTGAATTGAACATGAGGCAGAGGAGATGGTTAGAGCTGTTGAAGGATTATGACATTAATCTACAGTATCATCCTGGAAAGGCAAATGTAGTGGCATATGCTCTTAGCAGGAAGTCCAGAATGATCAACGGCATTAAAATTAAGGAGGAAATCATAAGAGACTTAGAGCGACTAGACATCAAGATCATGGTACGTGGACAACACGGTTACTGGGCTAATCTTAGAGTAGAACCCGATTTACTCTCTAAGATCAAGGAAGCTCAGAAGGATGACGGAGAAATCTGGGCGATAGTACAGAATTTGGAGAAACAGACAGAATTCAGAGTAGATGCAGATGGTATCGTATGGCAGGGCACGAGACTTTGTGTTCCTGATGACCAAGAACTCCGGGAAGCCTTGTTAGCTGAAGCTCATAGCTCCCCATTCTCTATACATCCTGGTTCGACTAAGATGTACCATGACATCAAGCAGTACTTTTGGTGGAGTGGTATGAAACAGGATGTAGCTACTTACGTCTCCAAATGTCTTACCTGCCAGCAGGTTAAGATCGAGCATCAGCGATCTGGCGGTCTCCTTCAACCGTTAGATATTCCAGAGTGGAAGTGGGACAAAATCACCATGGATTTTGTTACTGGCCTTCCGCCTACCAAGAGGAAGCACGATGCAATTTGGTTTATCGTAGATCGACTTACCAAATCAGCTCATTTCTTACTGATCCGCAAGGAAGATCCGGTAAGTAAACTCGCCGATACGTACAGAAGAGAGATCATGAGACTCCACGGTGCACCATCCAGCATCGTCTCAGACAGAGATCCTCGTTTCACTTCGCGATTTTGGAAGAGTCTGAAGAAAGCTTGGGGTACACAACTTAAGCTTAGCACGGCTTTTCATCCTCAAACGGACGGACAGTCAGAATGAACGATTCAGACATTGGAAGACATGTTGAGGTCATGTGCGTTGGAATGGACGGGTGATTGGGACGATTACATCTGTTTGGTGGAGTTTTCATACAACAACAGTTGGCACGCAAGTATCAAGTGTGCTCCTTTCGAGATGTTGTATGGCAGGAAGTGGCGCGCCCCAATCTACTGGGATCAGGTTGGCGAGCGAACACTTGAGGGACCAGAAATCATAGAGATGACCAATGAAAAGATCGTAGTAGCTAAGTAGAAACTTCAGGAAGCATGGTCATGTAAGAAGAGTTACGCCGATAAGCATCGTAGGGACATACATTTTAACGTAGGAGATCACGTCTTCCTTAAGGTTTCGCCGGCTCATGGTGTTAGACGCTTCAGGATTAAAGGGAAGCTCAGTCCTCATTTCATCGGACCGTTTGATATCATTGAACGAGTCGGTGAAGTATCTTACCAGTTGGCGTTACCTCCGCAGCTTTCGCATGTACACAATGTGTTTCATGTGTCCTTACTCAGAGGGTACCAGTATCATCCCCTTCACATGGTTCAGTATCCACTGGAACAGATACATGAAGATCTCACTTTTATAGAAGAACCTGAACGAGTTCTTGACAGACAAGAACGAGTCATGAGAAAGAAGACGATTCCATTCATCAAAATCCTATGGAGGGATCATACCGAGCGGGAAGCCACTTGGGAAACAGAGGAGTCTATCCGGGCTTCTTACCCTCATTTCATATTTAGAATTCGGGCATGTTCTTCTTTTCAGTTTACTTTATCTATAATTCGGGGACGAATTATTCTTTTTAGGGGGGAAGAGTTGTAAAACCCGCATGCTTTTACCATGAATAGTACCCTTAAGATCGTACGTACTAGATTAAAACTTTCCTTTTATAATATGATTACGATTACATGTTAGGATTTTACGTATTACGTACGTGTTAGAACACGATAAGTATTTACTACGCACGAGCACGCAATAATTATTTGACAATAATTAATCACGAACATGCGATCATGAAATCATGAACGTAATTAAATCACGAACTATTATTAATTACATATATATATTTATTATGAGCGTAAATAAATATATTAGGTCACGATAATTATTTAACGAGAACACATTAAACGCGAACACAAATAAACATGAACGAACAATTAAACATCGAGACACAGAAAACGGTACGGGTACCCCATGTGGGGCCCCTACCCACGGCAACAAGGAAGAGATGGGCCAAGCCCATCTCAAATTTCACTAAAGAGGGTTTAAGGGAAAATTAACTAGTCATTTTTACTTTACAGAAGAATTAACCAAAAACCTAAAAATATTTTCTCCTCCTACTTCTTTTTCTTTGTTTGGCCGCCACACATAAACACACCAAGGGGAGTGTTTATTTGATTTTGATCTTGGTTTTTGGTGCAAGTGCTCGTGTTTGTTCATCCTCGTTAGATCCACGCATTCGGTATATGTTTTTACCCTTTTTCTTTTTGATTTGATCTAATAATTAATTAAGAACAAGATGTTTTTAAAACCTAATTAAAAACATAGATCTAACATGAAAATGGTTTTTGGAATAAATCAAAAAGGGTGTTTTAGGGGTGTTTGTTTTGGCCGGCGCCTAAACCGAACCCCAAGGGGGTCTCGGTTTGGCTACTCGACCACCACCGAGACCATATGGTCCCGGTTGGGTGGTGTGGGTCCCACGGCAGCAGCAAGACAAGGGAAACTCCGAAGTGGTTCGGGGTATGGTGTCGATTTCATGTCCGGTTCAAGGGTTCTAGACGAGATCCGGTTCACGGTTTATGTTAAGATTATTTTTTTTATATAATCATATGTTAAAATTAAATTAATAAATATGACATGATTAATTTAATAACATGACTTAGGTTATATTAATTATTAAAATCATGAAATTATTAACCTAGGTATTTTATATTTTTTTAGACTTATAATTAATTAATTATTTAAAAACCATGGTTATAATTAATTAAATAATTAACATGACTTAGGTTATATTATTAATAAATAATAATACATGTTTTAACCTAAGTATTTAACTTTATTTAATTAAAAACATGATATACTTTAATTAAATATTTTAACCTATAGTTTATTTTAATTACATGAAATAATTAATAAACTATACATTATATCATTATGACTTAGAAAATAATCATGAAAACACTTAGGCTTATATACTTAGCTTATTTAACCAGCTTATATCTAATTATAGAAACTTTCTACTTTTAGAAACTTATTAAATAAGGCAGCTAATCTATTTATGGATACTTTCTGTTTAGAAACTTATTTATTTCAGGCAGCTAATCTATTTATGGATACTTATTTAATTAAGGCAGCTGATCTATTTTTGGAAACTTTCTATTTTTAGAAACTTATCTATTTTAAGCAGTAATTCTATTTTTGGAAACTTTCTATTTTCGTAAACTTTCTATTTTTGGAAACTTTCTATTTTTGGAAACTTTCTATTTTTGGTAACTTTTTATTTTTGGAAACTTTCTATTTTTGGAAACTTTCTATTTTAGGAAACCTGCTATTTTTGGGAAAGTTACTTATTATTACACAGTAAGTATATAATACATGAAATACCAGAAATACTTAATCAGAGTAAACAGAATATAAGATAAACACAGTTTAAGGCTTAAAACAGTAAAACATGATAAGCACATATAAAATAAGCTAAGACATGACATAAAATCAGTTACGTATTAGTAAGCAGATACTTATTCATGTATGTATTTATGTAGCATTAGTGATACGGAAGTAGGATTCCTCTCAGTTCGTCTTCTTCGTTCACTGGACATAAGGTACGAATTCTCGTCCTTTCAGTATGGACATTCTTTCCTTATTAGGATTCCCCGTATGCAGCCAAATGTTTTCCCTTAGTATAAGTTATGTGTTTCATTTGCTTATGTTTAATTTAGAATACCTATAGCCATATACATGCATGACCAGTTTCACCTAGTTATGGAGGTACCATAACCATAACATTAGAGGCACTGATGTTATGACTTCACCACGGCGGAGTGATTGCTCGTGGCATCCCTTCTGCTTTTGGCCATATTTTTATATTTATCATGTGGGGCGTATGAGTGCATCCTAGTTACATGTTTTCAGTCAGGATTTCATGGTGAATGTGGTGTGGGCCTTTCATCCTTCACAAGGAGCTGATCCCTCCTAACCAACCAATATATTAAATTAGAGGCAGCCCCTCTAATTTGCATGATAAGGTCACCCCTCCAAGTATTCATGCACGGTGGATTTTCATGACCTATATTGGTTAATGGTAAAATATGTTAAACAGTTTTTACAAGATAAACATAAGGCTTTTCAAACTATAAAACCAGTTTTATCAAGACTTAACCCGGTTACTCGGGACTTAGTTTCTTCCGCTGTTATATGTTATATGCTTAACCTATTCATGCTTTATTGTACATCCGTGCACTGAGCGTATTGCTCAGCCGTTTTCCTTTTCTATGTTCCCAAAACGGCAGGTACTCAGGGACGTTCGTAGACTTTAAGCGTACGTGCATATGGACTGGAAGCTTTCTAGCCTTCTTTACTTTATGCATTATCTTTCCTTTGATACATTTTCTATGGACATTGTTTAGTCCTTTCCATTACTATACTTATGTTTGTGTGTGATGAGCTTTACTTTTGGACTACCGATGTTTGATTCCGGTATTTTCCTTTTATGGTCATGTAATGTTTAGACATTTTTCCTTGTATGCTTTGATGACACGCCATAATTACGTGTGACATTTCCGTTAGCAAAATGGGGTGTTACATATAGCATAATCACTTGCATCGCACATGATTTCAAAAGGTAATTCCCAATTAGGAGCAACAAGAATGGGAGCTTCGGTAAGTTTCCTTTTGAGAGTTTCGAAAGCTCTAACACAATCCTCATTGAAATTAAAAGGAGCATCCTTCTCGAGAAGGTGTGTCATAGGTCGAGAGATTTTCGAAAAGTCTTTGATGAAACGACGATAAAAGCCCGCGTGGCCTAGGAAACTCCTAACACCCTTAACAGTTTTGGGATGAGGTAACTTGGCGATGACGTCTACCTTAGCTTTATCGACCTCAATCCCCGCTTTAGAGACCTTATGTCCTAAGACGATTCCTTGTTTACACATGAAATGACATTTTTCCCAATTAAGCACAAGATTGGTTTCTTCACAATGTTTTAACATTTGCTCGATATTAAATAAACACGACGTAAACGAATTGCCAAACACCGAAAAGTCATCCATAAACACTTCCATCGACATCTCGATCATATCGTGAAAAATGGCCATCATACACCGTTGAAACGTACCCGGTGCATTACAAAGTCCGAAAGGCATCCGACGATAAGCAAACGTTCCATAAGGACACGTAAACGTAGTCTTCTCTTGATCACGAGTGTCGATAGGGATTTGAAAGTAACCGGAATAACCATCTAAAAAGCAATAGAATTCATTTCCCGCTAGTCGCTCCAACATTTGATCCATGAAGGGCAAAGGAAAGTGGTCTTTACGAGTGCCGTCATTTAACTTTCGGTATTCAATACACACCCTCCAACCGGTCAAAACACGAGTGGGAATTATCTCGTTGTTTTCATTAGGTACAACGGTCATTCCTCCCTTTTTAGGGACACAATGGATTGGGCTCACCCATGGGCTATCGGAGATAGGATAAATCATTCCAGCGTCAAGGAGTTTCAAAACTTCCTTTTTAATGACATCGTGAATTTTGGGATTCACCCTTCTTTGACTTTGAATTGCGGGTTTGTAGTCCTCCTCCATTAAAATCTTGTGAGTACAAAATTTTGGGTCAATACCCTTAATGTCGGAAATTTTCCACGCAATTGCCCCTATATGAGCTTTAAGAATTCTCAAGAGCTCGGTTTCTTCATCATTAGCAAGACCTCTTGCAATAATAACCGGCAACTTGTCATCACCTTCCAAGAATGCGTATTCAAGGTGAGAAGGAAGATCTTTCAATTCAAGGATAGGTGGTTCCTCGATTGAAGATTTTGGTTCAACACTCATAACTTCCATCGGCGGAAGAAATGGTGGAATAGAAGTATCATCACTAATCAACACCTCATCTTCATTGTCGATTTCATTTGAAGTGAAATCGCCTCCTTGGAATGGAGTGAGATTTGGTGTAGAATTAGCAAGAATCGGATCCAAAATAGTGGGATTGCTGAGCTATCGGAAAAACCTAACACTTCTTGTGAAAACTCATCGCAAACCACATCAAGTAAGTTAATGTGATTGATGGTAGCGATTGCATAAACATGAGAAGGTTTTGAGTTTTAAGTAGCGTTTATAACCAGTTCCTCTTCGTTGAATCTAAAAGTGATAGCTCTTGCATGAACGTCGATAAGCGATCTCGAGGTGGTTAAAAATGGACGACCTAAAATTAGAGGAACTTGAGGATCCGCGGGGATGTCAACTACTATAAAATTAACGGGATAGTAGAACTTCCCCACTTTCACGAAAACATCTTCGGCTACTCCACATGCTAAAATCATAGAATGATTGACCATCTCGATAGACATGTTTGAAGGTGTAAGAGCCGGAAGCGAAAGCGATTTCCAAATTGAAAATGGCATCAAATTAATGCTCGCACCAAGATCGGCCAAGGCGAGGCATTCTTTCATATCTTGTATGTCACAAGGAATGAGAAACTTTCCGGGGTCACCAACTTTTTCCGGTATACGGTTAAGATAAACCGAAGAACAATTAGCAAGATTTGAAAGCTTTTCCTTATCGCTCATCATACTTTTAAAAGTGGAAGCGAAACGAGGCATATATAACAACGCGTCGTCTAAAATCACATCAAAATGCACTTGTTGAAACATTTTTATAAAAGCTCGATTTGTTGTTTGTTACGTTTTTGCAATTTCTCTTTGTTTCGTCTCGAAGGGTAAGGTAAGGGTGGTGTGGGTTGGACATTAGGCAACGGCCTTGGAAACTCGGGTTCCATAATTGGTATTGGTTCAACCGTAGGTGTGGTATGAGTGGTACTTCGTGGGCTTGTAATATGCTCCTTTTCGACCATCACCTCGGGTTCTTTCTCGATTTCCTTCTCCGTAGAAGTACTTGGACGAGAGATTGGTTCCTTGAAAGTTTTACCACTTCGTGTAGTAATAACCTTCATTTCTCCCTTAGGGTTTGCAATGGTATCACTAGGAAGACCACCCGAGGAAGAGGGTTTACACATGATTGCTTCAAACATTTTGCCATTCGGTCCTCAAAATTTTGATTGCCTTAAATCCGCTTTTAAAAATTCTTGCTTAATCTCATGTTGTCCTTGTTCCATATTTTGTTGATTTTGTTGAAGATGTTGGACATTTCCCTCCATTTTATTAGCATGAGTTTTAAGTTCATTAGCAAGTTCGTTTTTAAGCTCGTTTTTCAACTTGGATCTTAAGCTAATCATCTCACGTTGCATGTTATGAAATTTAGCATCATTTGCTTTAGCATAATCCAAAAATTCTCCTTGAAGATTTTTAGTGTGAGCATTTTGAAAACCTTGTGTAGTGTTTTGAAAATCACGGTTTTGGTTTTGATTAGTGACTTGTCCATTCCCACTTTGATAATTCCCCTTGTTGTAGTTACGTAAATTGCCTTGATAATTACCACCTTGGTTGTTGTTTCTATAGTTATTAGCATTTTGATTTGGTGGAGCTTGATTTAGGCGGGAACCTTGGCCGTTTTGGTTGTAAGTTCCCGTTGCTACGTATGCACTCGAAGTGTTACCACCGGCGGTAATGCACTCGGATAGATCATGAGCTCCACCACAAGACAAACAACTCTTTTCAACCGCTTCAACCGAAGCGGAATTCAAAGCCACTTGAGCTTTCCAATGAGTCATAAGATTAGCAAATCTATCAAAAAACCGATTTTCCTCATTAGCTTCATCATGTAAGGCATTAATGCTACGAGACGATGACGACGATGACGAACCCAAATTGGCAACACTTGGTGTGTTACGAGGGCTATAAACCTTAGATCTATTCTCGATAATCTTTAAAGCTTCATCGGTCGTTTTGCATAAAAAATTACCACCCGCGGCGGCATTCAAATAATCTCGTTCATGATCATTAAGCCCATTATAAAAAGTATCAACTTGATGTAATTCCGAAAAATCATGGTGTGGACATTCATGTAACATTTCTTTAAATTGTTCCCATGCCATTGAAAAAATTTCATTATTTCGTTTTACAAATCTTGAAATATCATTTTTCAAATGTGTTGTTTTAGATGGTGAAAAAATTTGTTCACAAACTTAGAAACGAGATCACCCCATGTCAAAATTGAATTTGGCGGTTCTTTCTCAAGCCAAATTTTAGCGGGTCCATCTAACGAGTATGGAAATAACATCATCTTAATGGCGTCATGTGGAACATCTTTAAACTTGCTAGTAGCGGTGAGGCGATTAAAATTCCTTATGTGGTAATGCGGGTTATCTTTCTCATGACCTCTAAACTTATTAGCTTGCAACATAGACATTAAACACGTCTTAATTATGAAATTCTCCGCAAGGATAGCAGGAATCACAATGGCCTCTCCAAAACCCTCGGTGGGTGCTTGAAGCAACTCCATCATAGTACGATTTGCCATGACGACTTCTTGTTCTACAATAGGTTCAACAATTGGAGTTTGTTCTTCAATCAACGTCTCTTGATTTGCTTGCTTTTGAAGACGTTTACGAGCTCGTTTTGCTTGATTACGAGTGATCATAAACTTCACGAAGAATGGGAGGTGAGCAAAGAAGATTCTTTTTGGGTTTTTTGTGAATTTTCAATTTTTTTTTGTTTTTGATTGTTTTTTAATTTTTTTTTATTTTGGTGTATCTTCGTAGACAACAATCTACCAAATCTCTCCTCGAATCAAACTCTTAATTAAAGAAGCCTCAAAAGAATGAAAACGATCACGTGGAGTGAACGCCTTCGAATGACTTTAGAAATTTGGTGAAAACTAAATTGTTCAAGAGGGTTTAATCACAAAGAAACCAAGCAAATATATTATACGTAATAATACTTTGGGCGGCAAAACCCTCGATTAGCTTTCAATCTCAAAATACTCACAAGCAAGCGGGGAAACGAGGCGGTGCGAAGCACTTAAGAGCCTTTTTTCTTAGGGTATATTTTATAATACCCGCCTTATACCCACCTTATAGTTCGTATTTTTCAAAATCGAGCTTCACGAAAGTATTTATCTATTTTTGCCTTTTTCTTTTGTTTGAGATTCGAATACAATAATTAGGAGATCAAATCCCAATTAAGGTTGTGTTTTCACACTTTTGGAGATATTTTGTATTTGTTGTGATACTTAATACAATATAGTAATAATAATTTCACAAGAAAAACCAAAAAACCGATAATACGTATTAGTAGATTTCTACTAATACAAATACTATTTATGGTTAATATTAAAAACAACAAGACAAATTAATCACGACACACCTCCCCGGCAGCGGTGCCAAAATGATTGTGATAAAATACGTCTTTTAGGAAAAAGAGCGTATATGGCCGGTAAGTATTAAGTGATGATTTAGGAAAATCAAGCACTAATGACCCAATAGAAATTCGTTTCCCTAGGAGGTATATGTGTGTGACTAAAATGTAGCAAGATTTGAGATTAATATTTGAAAGAAGGGGATGAGAAAAGAGAATGACGAAGACGTGAAATTAATTACTACTACGACTACACATAAAACCGTAAAAAGTACGAAAATAAAAATAATTCTAAAAATAACCAAAAATTCACCAAAAAACGAAATAAATAAACTATGAGTTTACCAATGATCAAAAATTTTTCAAACCTTTTAATTAATTAAATATTAATTTTTAAATACTAGTTAAAGCCTTAAAAATCAATTAATTATCAAAAAGCCCAAAAAAAGATTTTGCAATTGGTAAACCTCTAAAATGACCTAAAAAGATTAAAAACTATTTTTATAAATTTCTAAACTAAGAAAAACTATTTAAAATGATTTAAAAACTATTTAAAATGATTTAAAAACTATTAAAACTTAAAATAATTATAAAAGTTAATCTAAAGATGATAAAATTAATCTAAGAGTTGCAAAAATCCTATTTTAATGTATTTAAGCTAAGAAAAATATAAAAAGTGAAAAATGAGAAATTTGAAAAATAATAGAAAAATAATATTAAAATAATATTATAAATCCAAAAATTATAAAAAATTCTAAAAACTTGCAAAATAGTTTATTTTAACCTAAATAATCAGAAAATGAAAGCAAAATGACTAGAATACCCCTGTTGGTCCCCCAAATGGGTCAAAAGCAAAATCAGTCAAGCTTAATGGGCTTTTTAGCCCAAAAAGTCAAAATCAACCCAAATGACTTGAAAAAGCCCTATCTGACTCAAAATTCAATTCTAAACACAAAACTCTAAATGCCCAAAAGCTGAAAGTGAGCTTATCACAGCTTAATGAACAAACAGCTTATCCTTATTGGGCCATTAAGCCCATTAAGCAAGAAGCTAATGCCATAAGCTCTAATTTGACACACAACCTTCTTTTGGGATACTAAAGAGATCTGTAAAAAGAAATTTTGAAAAAGCTCACTCAATAAGCCAGAAATAAGCCAAGAACAATTCCACAAAACGACAAAATAGTCAGGATAGATTTCTAGGCTGTTTCAGAAGCTCTAGTTTGTTGCAAAAGCTCACAAATAGCTTAACTAAGAATAATCAATCAAGAAAATCACAAAAGGCCAAGTAGAATAAGCTTTAAGAACGAATAAGCTGGCTGAAAAAGCCAAATAAGCTAGTTTTCTAGCAAAAGCTTAACCAAAAGACTTGTAACCATTCAGACTTGTTATTAAGCTAAGAAACATGAGTTCTGTTACAAAAACCAAGTTGTTGCATGTACCAATAAGCAAAACAGATTCAATAAGCTATAAGATCAAGTTTGATCAAAAGTCAAACGCTGACAAGAGAAAATCAAACACTGACAAGCACAAATTGGACGTTGACAGACTTAATGAAGTGTTGAGACTTTGTTTTCACCCTGCTGGTCAAGGCTTGAGTGCAAACCTTGTGAATCAAGGGCTACCAGTTGGGTAGACATGATGAGTTTTGGCACAATTAAGCCAATAAGCCAGTGGGCTTATAAGCTTGTGAGATAAGCAGCAAACAAAAGGCACAAACCAAGTAATGCACAAGGAACCAAATACTAGCATAAAACAACAAGAATCAAACCAATAGCATCAAAATCTCATAGCATGCATTTGCTGATCTAAATGACCAAAAGCTGAAATTCAATAAGCTATAGACTACTCAATAAGCAACCAAACTCTAAAACCAGATGATGCAGAGTTGCACAACCAACCAATCTATAAGCAAACCAAGTTTCACACCTCAATTCAAACAAACAAACAAATTAGACCTGCTGATGTGTTTGACTGAAAAAGTGTTCAAAAACTAGCAACCTATGATTTTTAGTTATACCTTATTTTAGATCTTTCCAACACTTGAAACATCATTTATATCAGCTAACAAATAGATATAAACCAAAAGGAGCCAAGCTCCAAGTCCTTAAGGCCTTTGAACCAGAAAACACAAACAACCCTTAATCCACAACTTTTTAAAGCATCTTGTGATTCCAAATAATAACCTACTGATTTTATGATTCAAACACACTTCCTAGATGACAACTAGCAGATTCAAACACAAAAATCACAACCTCAAACACAAGAACACAAAATCACAGACCAAATCACAAAACAGTCAATATCATGAAATTTTTTAGGGTAAACTTAAACAAGGGGATTATACCTGTCCTCCACAACATCCTAGGAGGACCAGCAATGCTCCTTGGACCTTGTTCAACAACTAGAACAAGACCAAGGTTCTTCAAAAAGAGGATCAAAACCTGCTGATGTTCAAAGTAGAACAAGGTTTTGATTATGATGATTCTTCAACACAAATGAGCAAACAACTCAACCAAGAGCTTAAATCTCTTCTCGGGCTTGGTGTCAACAAGCTTGAAAGAGCTTAAGGCTTTTGGCTAAGGGTTAGTACAACATAATAACCAAAACAGAAACAAGGATTTCAAGGTTTTTGAACCTTTGAAAACATATCAAACATAGACGTGCCTTAACCTCAAGATTAAGGAAGGTTTAAAAGATCAAATGGAACACATATTTCAGCTATTCAAACACCAACTTTTAATAAACACAAAAGAGATTTCACAAATTTTAGGAAATTTAAATTTTATTTAAATAAAAAGGAATTACAAAGATAATAGCCAAAATCTGGAACAAAGGGACTCTCACAAGTTGAGGTCTCCTTTTATAGGCAAATTCTTACATAACACTAGTCATAAACCCTAGCACTAAATTTCCTAAATTATCCTTTCAGAATCTTCTAGGCTTGTTGCCAGCTTGCTTGGTTGAATCAGGGACGTTCATTGAGTGCTTGGTGACTAAGGAAAGGTTTAAGTTCGTTGATTTTTGTTGATCCCAAACTTAGATCGATTAAGCTTTGTGTATACGAGATTAGATCAAGTAATACACGTAGAGAAACCTTTGCTTATGAATAAAGTAACTAAGTGTTATGCGGAATTAACACTTAATCTAAAACACAAAGATGTTAAACAAACTTTCACTTGTATTAGAATGATCGAACTTGATTACAATGAAAGAGGTTTAACTTGTGAAAACTTATGATAACTGATAATTAACTTTAACCTAAAAGATCTTCTTTTATAGATTAAGAAGTCTTGTACAATAAGCTACGAATCAACTATTCTAGGTAAAGATAATAATAGAAAATACAATGTCGAGCTTATCTTTACCATACACAAATAAAGAAACAAATAAACAAAAAGATTCGTATGAAGATATATTCCATCAGTGTTAATCTTCAAGGCTGTCAGCGTTGACTTCTTCAATGTCAACGCTTGGCTGTCAGCGTCCAATGTCATCCTATCAGCGCTTGAATTCTTCTTATCAGCGTCTAGTGAACTGACCCATAATTTATTCCCAACAATCCTCCCCTAAACTTGATATCTATTCCAATGATCAAGTTTCTGAATAAAAACTTAAGGCTTAGGAGGAATCTTACAAAAACTTCTTATGTTGGTGATAAACATATCTAATCAAGTCTTTGGCCACGTCACTAGTATAATCAATCTCCAAGGGTGTCTCCTTCATCTTCTCCAATACTTCTTTGGACAAGAAATAGTTAGCATCCACAAGTAGATACTCTGAAAACTTTGTAGAGCTCAAATGAAATACACCACAAGTATAATAAAGCCTCCAATGAAGATTACTGAGATCATCTTCAAGATCCTTCCATATGGCAGGATCTGCTTCCCTTGGACCACACAAAGTCAAAAATGTGTGCCATAGTCTTATTCCATTTGCTGAAGTAGGTGCTTCAGCTGTATACTTGGCCTCTATTAATCTCCATAGATGCACCAAGTCTTCTCGGTCTATGCTTGCAAAGATAGAAATAATTGAAGTGAAAGTGTGTACCTCCTTTCCAAACCTACCAATCTTCCAAAATCCACACTCATCTTCATCAAAACTAATGATTGGATTTCTGTCATCTAGAGGTACTACATTAACCAAATCTGAAGCTTCCAATGGAGAAAGCTTGAGATGCTTCCTTATAACAGTTTCAGTTGGATAATACACATCCATATCTTTAGGAAATTGGAGAGGATCTCCTTTCTTCACTGGTCTTTGAGCAATCCTCATCTCCTTTTGAATCTGCATTTCCTCAGCAAGCTCTTGTTTCCTTTCTTCTAAAAGAAACTGGTAGACATTATTTTCTTGCACATTCCTCCAAATAGGATGTGCCCTATACTCTAGCTCCTCAAAAGATAAAGCCAGCAACTTCTTGTATGTCCATCTAGGTTGATGGCATCTAAGCAACTTGTAATACAACTGCCTTCTATCTCTTTTAAGCCAAGTCTTGACCTCTTGTGCATTAAACCTCAAAATCACCTTTATATCATCTTGTACCCTGAGAAGAACTTCCAACCCCCAAATTTGATCTGACAAACTCATTCCTGGGTTGTCCATTACCTTGTCTTCCCAAGCATGGTACATTCTGGTGATTTCTGGAAGGTCCCAATCAATCTGATTCTTCAAATCACTCAATCTTTCCTTTGCTAACTCATCCCCATATGCAAGTCTTTCTGGATCTTCAATAATTTGAACACTTGAATCTGAGCTATCTCCTTTTTCATCATCACTTTCTTCCTCACTCTCAGAAGTGGCAACAAATGGTGATCTACCACTCCTCTTCAAATCTCTTTCCAAAAGTTGTGCAGCCAACTGTTCATCAAATGCAATTTGTGCTGCATCTTTCTTTGGAACATCTTCTTCAACCAGAATCCCCTTACCCTTGTCTTTTGGATCAATAATAGGTAAGGTAGAAGAAGAAACCTGTGTGGACACATCTTTGATGATTGTTGATGACTGGAATACATCAACACCACCTGCAACTTTGTCAGCGTTCAAGTTACCTCTATCAGCGCCCCGATTTCCTTTGTCAGCGCTGGATGTGTCAGCGTTCAAACCTGTATCAGCGCCCATTGTTGCTGTGAAAGATCCTTCCAAGTTCAATGGAGTTACCTTGGATGTATCAATAATTGGGTGCTTCTTCAAGTTGGTGAGTACTTCAGCAACATTTAAAGATTCACTAAATTGTGAACTCTTCTCACTGGCTGTATGAATCAGCTCATCCTCTTCATCCTCCCCTTTGGAAGATTCCTCCATTTTACTCCTGCTACTTGGATTCTCCAAAACAGTTACCCGTTCCCTCAATACTTGGAGTTCACGGCCCTGATTATTGACAATTTGTACAAGGCTGACATTTTGCTTTTGCAAGCTAATGACAGCAGCCGTCAATTCATTCAATGTCATAGGTTCCAATCTGCCCTCAGCTAGAATGGGGATTTGACCTCCCAAAATAGAATCATAGGGCGTGGATGAGGTCTTAATGATGTTGGGACTATCTTGACCAGCATCTAAGCTTGTGTCAATAGCCCCAGCCTCATCCATGGCACCAGCCACACTTGTGGAGGTGGTTCTCTCTGCAACAAGTCTAGGACCACTAGAGGAGAACATTCCAGTAGTCCTTTGGCGTTTATTCAACCTAGATTGTAATGGGGTGGAAGATGAGGTAGATTGTGTGGGTGTTGGTTAGTTAAGGGGTGTTTGGGATTGTTCAGTGATGTCAACAGCGTTGGGATTGGCTGTGTCAGCGCCAACATTGTGAGTGTCAGTGTTGACATTGGGTTGGTCAACGTCCATGTGGTCAGGGGAAGGTAATGGTTCATGGATAGGCTCAAGTTGAGGTGTAGGGTCCTGTTGTGGTTGAGCAGCCTGAATTACTTCAAGCATGGCTTGGGTGAGAGGGATAGATCTGTTTGTGGAGCTCATTTTGTCAAAAATGATTTTCTTTTGCTTAGGGATATCATAAAAAGTGTCATGATCCCTAGTACAATATTCTTGTAAATCAAACACCATTTGCAAAAATCTTGGGTAAGCCAAAGTCATTTTACTTCCCTTATTTTTACACATCCCTTCAAAAATAATTTTTGAAAAATTATTCTTAAGCCCACGTGACATACAAACCAAAGCACTTGCAATGGACCTGTTTATTTCATTAAAAGCAGTACATTTTGGACTTAAGCATTGAAGAAGGACATGTATCAAATATTTCCAGTCAGAGGGAAATTCCTGCTTATGATATTTATTTAAAGATTTACCAGCAGGAATAGGATAACCCAATTCCCTAAGACCTTGTTCTATTGTTGCAACGGAAAGGGTAGTCACACCATCAGCGTCATCAAGACGCAAAGCTTGGCGAACCAAGGCTTCAGTGACCACCCATGTTCTTCCATGAACAGTAGATGTTAATGTGGTCACTCCATTAGCTGTTGTGGAACTAACATTGTTCCAAAACTGTATAATGTGTGCGACAGGGACTAATGGTTCATGAGAAAGTGCATACCTTATAGAGGATGCATTTAAAAATGCCACCATTTGTGAATACTGAGGGAACAAATCATTATCAGCAGTCAAGTAAGCTACCATATTATGTTGGCTCTTGAACTCCAATGTCAGATTGGTTGAGTTGAACTTTGGTGCCATGTTTAAAGCTGTTGAGGTTATGTGATATGGGAAAAATCTAGGAGAAAAATGTTAGACAAGAAAATATGAATACCCAGAACAAAAAGTTTAGCCAAATTTATAGGAGAGATGCATGATTTGGATTGGTAAAAAATGAGGCAGTTATATTCAAAGAGCAATGATGAAAATATTGAATCAAATATAACTTATCTCATGCATTAATTAAAAGTAACAACTCCCCAAAATTACGGCCAAAGATTAGTCAAAAATAACAACTGGGTAGGGCCCACTAGGTGTCAACGGTCAAAAATAGCCCATCAACGCCCAACGGCTATATTTTCTTGTCAGTGTTTGCCTAAAGCCTTGTCAGCGTCACGATTGGACGTAACAGCGTTTGGAGAAAAACTTGTCAGCGTCTAAAAATTAAAAAATATTTAAAAAGAAAAAGACCTTAACAAAGTAATTTATCCTAAGGGAAATATCTTACAAGTTGATAATAATTACTGGGCGGCAAGCACTGTCCATTTATGCACACTTGCTTAAGCAAGATAGACACAAATGTCCTCTAGTGTCCCTTGCTAACCAAAATACTTACCAACAAAGTTATTTCATAAAATTCTTTGTAACTCCCAGGTAAACCCATAACAAAACTATTCCCAAGTCTCCCATCAGACCATAACCAATTCTAGGCCAAAAATGTCTTGGCAGCATGCATAGTTTGTCAACTTTGCATGCTACAGTGCCTCATGGTTTAGTAAAACTAACCCATACTCACCTGTGGACACAATCTAGAATTGTGATGAGAGTATTATAAGAATACCCAAAAGTCCTAAAGGTTCTTTAAACCTCCCCTTAAACTATGATACATGAGTTTCTCAAAATATATATGAACATTAAAACTTTATGTCAAGATAGGAATATAAATATTACAACCATCATCCATAAACAAAAACATGTCCAAATAGCTCTTCAAAGATCCATAAGCAACTCTGTATCCAATGGCATAAAGCTACCACCACCTACACATTTAGATTGAAAACCACAAAACTAACATTTGTTGCTGACAGCGCCCCGACAACACGTATCAGCGTTGAAGGAACTCTTGTCAGCGTTAGACAATAATTTCTCTAACAACGGCAAAATAACACTTATGAGCGTTACATTTACCTTTGTCAGTGTTAGAAAAATAAAGTGGAAAAATCTAAATCATCACAAAGACCAATAACAATGCATTATCCTGTACATACTTTTACAAAAAGGTTCCAAAACACATATTAAGTGAGATTAACCATTCCAATATTTGTTACCAAATATTGAAATCTTCCAGTATCAAAAGGTTTAGTTAATAAATCAGCCACATTATCTTCTGTGGCTACCCTATCTGGTTGTATTAAACCTTTCTCAAAGCAATCTCTTATAAAATGATGTCTAATTTCTATGTGTTTGGTTTTAGAATGATGTACAGGATTTTTAATAATGCATAAAGTACTGTTATTGTCTACAAAAATCTTGGTATGCATAAAATTATACCCATAATCCAACAGCTGGTTCTGAATCCATAAGACTTGTCCACAACAAGCAGCTGCTGCAACATATTCTGCTTCAGTTGTAGAGTTAGCCACCACTGTTTGTTTCTTGCATTGCCAAGATATCAATCTACTCCCAAGAAATTGACATCCACCAGTTGTGGATTTCCTATCAAACTTGTCACCACCATAGTCACTGTCTGAATATGCAATAAGCTCCAATGGAGAATCTTTTGGGTACCATAAGCCAAGATCTGGATAACATCTTAGGTACCTAAAAATTCTTTTCACAGCAAAAAGGTGACATTCTTTGGGAGTCACTTGATGGCGTGCACAAGCACACACAACAAACATGATGTCAGGTCTTGAGGCTGTAAGATACATCAATGAACCAATCATTGATCTATAGTGCCTAACATCCACATCCTTTCCAGCTCCAATTTTTCCCCAAGGGTTTTCCCTATCCATAGGAGTGGAAGCACTCTTTTCATGTGGAGAAAAACCATATTTCTTCAAGATTTCAGCTACATACTTGTCTTGGGAGATGAAGATACCATCTTCTTTCTGCTGAACTTGTAAGCCTAGAAAGAAGTTCATCTCACCCATTGCACTCATCTTGAATTTATCTGTCATAAGCTTGGAAAAGTCTTCACTCATCTTTGGATTGGTAGATCCAAAAATGATGTCATCAACATAGACCTGGACAAGTAAGACATCCTTACCTTTCTTCTTTGTGAACAATGTCTGATCTATGGTGCCCCTTTTAAAACCATTTTCCACCAAGTAGGTGGACAATGTACCATACCATGCTCTTGGGGCCTAATGAAGTCCATACATAGCTTTCTTCACTCTATAAACCTTGTCTGGATTCTCAGGATCTTCAATACCAGGAGGTTGCATGACATATACCTCCTCAACAATTGTTCCATAGAGGAAAGCACTCTTCACATCCATTTGATAAACAGTGAAGTTCATACAAGAGGCATAAGCTAGGAAAATTCTTATAGCTTCAATCCTTGCAACAGGAGCAAAGACCTCTTCATAATCTATTCCTTCCTCTTGTGTATATCCCTGAGCTACCAAACGTGCCTTGTTTCTGACCACAATACCCCTTTCATCTTTCTTGTTCCTTAGAACCCATCTTGTCCCAATTGGTCTCACATATCTAGGACAATCAACCAGCTCCCAAACATCTTGTATAGCAAATTGGTGAAGCTCATCCTGCATTGCTTCCACCCAACTAGGTTCTTTGAGAGCATCAAAAATCTTCTTGGGTTCTTCTTGTGACAGAAAACATGCAAACAAACATGCTTGTACAAGAGGGGTATCAACCTTCTTGTGTATATTGGCAATAAATCCACCAAGATTTTGATGGGATCTTCGTGTCTGAACTGGAGCCATAACATCACCAATGATCTAAGATGAGGGGTGATCCTTTGCCGTGGAAGTGAGAACTCCTCCTTCAAAAAGTCTGGTGTCCTCAACTTCACGCTCCATGTTGCCAATATCTTCTTCATCAGACTCTCTTTGATCAATAGGAATCTCTTCATGGACATTGGAAGGTCCACCTTGTTCAAAATGGGAAGAGAAAAGATGTGCAAAGGTGTCATCAAAGTCTGAACCTTGTTTGTCAGCGCTTGGGCTAACAGCGCTTGAACTGTTGTTGTCAGCGTCTGAGCCATCAGCGTCTGAATTGCTCTTGTCAGTGCTTGATTTCCCTTTGTCAGCGCCTGCAGAACCATGCATGTTTGTATTTGGTGGTATTTGGACACCACCATTATCTTTTCTAGCAGCAGTAGCAGCAGCATAATACTCATCTGTCCATATAGGAAGTGTAATATATTCTTGTGTGGGAGATGACTCAACTGCTGGTGGTCCATCCTTCTTAGCAACCTGTATACCTGAAACATTACCAATTCTCTTTTCCAAAACACTTGAAGTTACCTTCACAATGTCTGAATCAGTAACAGGCATATAATTTAAAGCTCTAGATAAAGGTTCCAAATCAAACAACCAATTTGGACCACTTTCAGGATCACTAGGTTTACTCTCTAAAAACCTAACATGTACTTTTTCAAGTATACGTTTTTCCTTTTTAATGTAAACCATATATCCTTTGCTCTGCACTGAATAACCCATGAAGTAGCCTTCATCACCTTTTGAATCAAATTTACCTAGGGCATCACTAGTTTCTAAAACAACTACATGACAACCAAAAGGCTTGAGAAAGCGAATATTTGGCTTCCTTCCCCAAAGTAACTCATAAGGTGTCTTATTATTATGTATTTTGTTGACCAATGCCCTATTTTGAACATAACAAGCTGTGTTAACAGCTTCAGCCCAAAAGGCTATAGGAAAGTGGGCATCAGCCAACATGGTTCTGGCTGCTTCAATTAGGGTTTTGTTCTTCCTTTCAGCAACCCCATTTTGCTGTGGGGTTCTAGCTATGCTAAACTGCCTAGTAATCCATTTCTTGGCACAAAAATCATCTAACAACTGATTTCTAAACTCACCCCCATTGTCACTTCTAATAATTTTGACCTCATTACCATTCTTCTTCTCAATCTGGGTAATGAAATTAATCAGACTTTGGGCAGTTTCACTTTTCTTGGCTAAAAAGAAAGTCCATGTAAACCTGGAAAAATCATCAGTGATGACAAAACAATATGATTTACCCTTCAAACTTTCTATATTAGTTGGACCAAAGAGGTCCATATGCAATAAGTGAAGTGGTTTAGAACTAGAGTGCACCTGTTTAGATTTGAATGAGACCTTGTGCTGCTTGCCCTTAAGACATGCAACACAAGAGTGGTCATTGTGGAAAGCCTTTTCAGGCAAACCATCAACTAAACCAAGCCTCACAAGTCTATTGATATTTTTAAAGTTTATGTGCCCTAATCTCCTGTGCCAAAGATTACTTTCATCTACTGAGGCTTTAGCATAAAAACATGACATCATTTTATTATTCATCTTAATTCCATTAAGATTCACATTATATATGTCTTTATGCCTTGGTGTTCTAAATTCTATGTATTTCTCCTCAGGGAGCTTGTAATCTTTGCTTAACACCAAGCACTCAGTATCTGTGAAAAGAACCTTATTTTTGTTATCACACACTTGTGATACACTAAACAAATTATAATCCAGTTCTTTTACCAGGAAGACATTCTCAAAACGTAGATTATTGGTAATAAGGGTTCCTTTTCCTGTGATGGTGCCATAGCCCCCTCCAAAGTATACCTTATCACCATCTTGAATAGGAGTGAAGTTTGTCAGATAGTCTTCCTTTCCTGTCATGTGCCTAGAGCATCCACTATCCCAATATCCATAATCATTGATCTTCTTCTGAATGCCCTGCACATAAAGAAAACACATTAGTTTTCTTTGGGAACCCAAGCCTTGGAAGACTTGGATTCATCTGGTTGTTTAACAAGAATAGACTTGGTTCTCATAACAACCCCATTTTCATCCCTTTTTGAATGAAATTCCCAGTTAACCCCAACTGGTGTTGACATGGCCTTTGAAATATAATGAAACCTGTTGCATGTCATAGAAAGACCAGTAAAATTAGGGTTTTGGTCTTGTTTTGGTCTCCATGTTAAGCTAGTAGAAGCTTTAGACCCATTTCCCTGTGGTTGCAAATACCTAGGTTTGGCAGTGTGTCTGTCAGCGCTGAAATTGTTCTTGTCAGCGCCCGATTGCCTTTATCAGCGTTAAACCTAGGGTTTGCTACAGGAACCCATTGCCTATTGGACCAAGTGTTTGACTTTTGAAAAGGTCTTAGGCCATGTGTGTTAGACCCTCTAGTAAAGAATGGGGCTGGTCTAACAACTTGTGAACTTTTGTTCACAAAGGTATTGGGTCTGACAGTGTTTGACCTATGTTGACTTTTGTCAGCGCTGAAATGGTTCCTATCAGCGTTGACATTGGAAGCGTTGACACATTTGTATGCCAAATGTGAAAAGCTACCACATGAGTAACAAGCTTTTCTAGACATAGTCTTAGGTCTAGAAGCAAAGAAGCCTGTTCCATGGTTACTAACTTGGATTTTTGGTGACCTAGTATTCCTATACATCTCTGCATACTTAACACTAGGTTTTCTAACAGTTTGTGGGCCAAGGTCAACAGCTTTACCAGTGGTTGGGTGTGTGATTTTAATAGGTGTAGGATCATGGCTCGTGATTGGTGTGGGCTCATTTGGACTTTCACACAACAACCCTCCCTTAACAAACAAAGTGTGGTTAGCTTTCTTCCACTCATCTAGGTCAGTCAGTTTTTGTTTGTATTCTTCAACTGGGGAAGTCACTCTAGGTGGAGGAATGAATTCCTTCTCTTGGAGTTCTGGCAATCCAGTCCAAGATAAGTCCTTTGATTGGACACCATAGAAATCCCCAGCTGGTGGTGGAACACCAGTATAATCTTTCATCCCAATCCCACTCATGTCCTTAGAGTCTCTTTGTTTACTAACACACTCTCCTAGGGATTGTGTGGCTTTATCAAATCTCTGGATTTTAAGACTCACATTATCTTTATTTTTGTTAGCCTCATCTAACTGAGCTATGAAATCAAGATTAACCCTGTTTGTGATATCTTGAATATCTTTACTTTGATGTAACTCATGATTTAAGATATTTATTTTATCCTTTAACTCAAACTCCATTTTCTTATACTCAGCTACTGTCTTTTCTGTTTGGGTAAGAGCAATTTGATAATTAGATACTTTGCATCTTTCAGCACTTGCCTCATCTAATAATTTTACTATCTCTTGATTTAGTTTTTCAGTATTTAAACGACAACCCTTAGAACAGAAAGCATCATCATATACCTCATTATCTGATGAAGAGGAGGAGTGTGCCATGAGAGCATATTCAACATGCTCTTCTTTAACTTCAGCAACCAAAGCTCTGTCCTCTTCCTCATCCTTAGCCATAAAGTTCCAGCTCCAGTCCCATCCTCCAACGCCATCAATTTGTTGAACAGCAACCATGGCCTTGGGATCTTGGCTCTTAACCATTTGGCTTGAAGGCTTACCAGCATCAGATCTTCTTGGAGATCTACATTCCCTCATAAAGTGCCCCATCCTATGACAATTGTAGCACTCCACTTTGGATTTGTCAAATCTAGCAACATCCTTAGCATCAAAGGTCATCTTCTTCTTGAACCTTTTATTAAACATGTTTTCTCTTAAACTTACAAGAGCCATAGTCCACTTGATGTCCATCTCTTCCAATTGCTCATCACTTATCTGCTCAAGATCTTCATATGTAATCCTTGAATCACTGGGCAAAGAAGCAATGAATGCACACACAGTATCTAGATCTAAACCAGCAGGTTTAATTCTATCAGCGCCAAAGTTGTGAGTGTCAACGCTTGAGAATGAAGCGTTGACAGGATATGATCCAGCACTGACAGACTGTGATCCAGCGTTGACACATTGAGATCCAGTGACTGGATGTCCATAGGAGTTCATGGAATCAAATTGGCCTTCACTTTGTGAGAAGAAGGCCATGTTGCTACTGGAAGATTTATTATCACTATCCAAAAGCCATTCATTCTCCAACAGTCTTAGTTTGTGGAAGATGTCATCAAACCTGGAGGTCTTGTGGGTGTTATTGACAAGAATGGATCTTGTCTCAATCTTCCATACATCACCAAGGCTTTTGAGAAAAGTAGCGTTCAAGTCAGGGTCATCAATCTGTGTTCCCATGAAGGAAAGTTGACTTGTGATGTCAAGCAGTCTACTTCTCACACTGCTGAGATTCTCATTGGGTTGAGCCTTAAAGAGAGCATACTCATGCATGAGTTGCTTCTTCTTTTCTTCTTTTGTGTCAGCATTGCCACCATGTGCTACTTCAAGAGCTTCCCAAAGCTCTTTTGCAGACTCAAAGCGTTTGTACTTGTGCTGATTTTCATGACCTAGGGCGTGTTTCATGATGTTCAAGATTTTCATGTCCACCCTTTTCTTGGCTATATCTTCAGCAGATACAGCTCTTCCATCTTCAGGCTTTTCCTTCTTATCAGCTTCAGGATAATTAGGAACAGCTATCCTTGTGGCAATAGCATTAGCAATCTTTTGCGCTTTGTCGAATGTGTTCCCATATTCAACAATCTCCCAAAGAGTGTAGTCATGAATAGCTATATATTGCTCAAAATTAGACATCCAAAGCTCGAAGTTCCTGGCATCAAACATGGGAATTTTGATACTAGGGTTTGTGGAGTTGTTTTGTAGCAAAGCAGGAGGCTGATTTGTGCCAGACATGATGTTTTTAGGGTTTTGAGAAATTTAGGGTTTTTAGGGTTTTTGGTGTTTTAGGGTTCTTGCGTTACTTAAAGATCAAAAGTTTCTCAACAAGCTCTGATACCACTTGTTGATCCCAAACTTAGATCGATTAAGCTTTGTGTATACGAGATTAGATCAAGTAATACACGTAGAGAAACCTTTGCTTATGAATAAAGTAACTAAGTGTTATGCGGAATTAACACTTATTCTAAAACACAAAGATGTTAAACAAACTTTCACTTGTATTAGAATGATCGAACTTGATTACAATGAAAGAGGTTTAACTTGTGAAAACTTATGATAACTCATAATTAACTTTAACCTAAAAGATCTTCTTTTATAGATTAAGAAGTCTTGTACAATAAGCTACGAATCAACTATTCTAGGTAAAGATAATAATAGAAAATACAATGTCGAGCTTATCTTTACCATACACAAATAAAGAAACAAATAAACAAAAAGATTCGTATGAAGATATATTCCATCAGTGTTAATCTTCAAGGCTGTCAGCGTTGACTTCTTCAATGTCAACGCTTGGCTGTCAGCGTCCAATGTCATCCTATCAGCGCTTGAATTCTTCTTATCAGCGTCTAGTGAACTGACCCATAATTTATTCCCAACAATTTTGCCATGTCATGATCCTTTGCCAGGTGTCGTCATGTGAGTGGGGATGGGGGTATCTTTCTGGTAGTGGAGTTTAAGGTTTTTGGTGTGGGATGTGATTGAGGTGATGTGAACTACACGTGGGAACAACCAATTTCACTTTCCCCTTTGTTTTCTTCATTTTTCATCCTAGGTAAAAGGGTGTTCTTGGCTGGTAAAATCTCAACAGTAAATGTTACCCGCTTTATTAGGAATTTGAACTTTTAGCTTGGCAGTTTTGGTCCTTTGTTTTTGGGAAAAGATGCAGAACATGTTTTTCAGCTCAAATAAACGCATTCCTTTGTATTTGAAGTTATGAAGTTCACACTTTTGCCCCAAAACTTTGGCAAAAGTGTTTCAAGGGTTGTTTTTGCCATTTTCTCATACTTGAGGGACTGAATTTGGACTTTCTTGATCTTCAAAGGTCTTTACAGGATGTTTGACTTCATGAGGGAATATAAGTGACAAATTAGATTTGATGAGGGACTAATCTTGCCATTTCTTCAAAGTTGAAGATCCTTTTTGTAATTTTGACACACTTAAGGGACCAAACTTGTAATGATGAATATACAAGGGTTTTAAGTGTCATTCCTTCATTCATTGAGGATCAATCTTGTATTTCTTTAAGTCTTCAAGGTTTAATCTTGGATAATTCATGCTATAGGGCCTGGTTCTTTGTACGGCTTCGTTTCTCGTGTCTGTTTTTCCTTGTTTCTTGTGATCTTTTGTCTTTTTCACGATATCCATACCTAAAATACACAAGTAAACAAACAAAAGCATATATATGGTATTTTATGACATTTTAATACATTTAAAGCCCGAAAAGAATGATGAGATCATGTATAAATGCCATCTCATCAGTCATCATATTCATTAACGACATTCTCATTTTCTCCAAGTCAAAGGAAGAGCACGAAGACCATCTTCGTATAGTATTATAGATCCTTCGTCAGAAGCAGTTGTATGCTAGATTCTCCAAATGTGAATTCTAGCTGACGAGTGTGGCATTTCTGGGTCACATTGTATTTGAAGAAGGAATAACCATGGATCCAGCAAAGGTTGAGGCTATTACAAAGTGGCCAAGACCGACATCCGCGACTGAAGTTCGCAGCTTTTTAGGCTTAGCTGGTTACTACCGTAGATTCGTAGAGAATTTTTTCTGTTTAGCAATGCCATTGACTAAACTGATGCGGAAAGGTGAGAAATTTATCTAGACTGAAGAAATAGAGTAGAGCCTTGAAGACCTGAAGCGAAAGCTAGTATCTGCACCGATTCTTACTCTCCCATCTGGTACAGGTGGATTTCAAATCTATAGTGACGCTTCAGGGAAGGGACTTCGTTGTGTTCTCATGCAACATGGGAAAGTGATTGCTTACGCATCACCGCAGATCAAGCCTTATGAGGCTTGAAACTTGCAGCAGTCGTGTTTGCACTGAGGATATGGAGGCACTACTTGTATGGTGAATCATGTGATATCTTCACAGATCACAAGAGCCTGAAGTACATCTTCACTCAACGTGAAGTAAATATGAGGCAGAGAAGATGGTTAGAGCTGTTGAAGGATTATGACATTAATATGCAGTATCATCCTAGCAAGGCGAATGCCCCCCCCCCCCCCCCCCCCCCCCGCCTGCTCAAGTACCAGTTGCTTCGCAGGTAGACCCACTTAGGTTAGAGGGGCATTGTCCCTCAGTTCTTAGCAACCCCCGGTGTGTAATCGACTCAACTCGTTCGAATAAGAATTTGCAATTACCTCTGCTGTCAATTTCTTATTCATTCAGGGCGCTCGGCCGGTGCTCCTTTCTCAAACCAGAACAACTCTGAACGTTAGGGAAGATAAGAGAGGATCACCTGAGCGAACTGACCGAAGGGACTTGACTTATCCGAACCGAACGATAGCGGCTTTTAAAGCTAAGAGCAGCGTTGCCGCTTGATCGGCGGGGAGGAGCATCTCAAAGTATGGGGCAAAGGATCAAAGGCTTTTACTTTGTCACCCGGGATCCACCACAGGTTGGTTTTGAGAGCCGTGTGATGGGCGACTATCCAGCACGGTTCGGAGAGCACTTTTAGTCTGCGTTGGTGAATGGAAGCCCCCCTATCAAGCAAGAAAGAAGCGGCTCTTCCTACGGCGGAGTCTGCATTGACTCTATTTATTATTATGGTAAATCAGTCTATCAAGATGTCAATCTTAGATCTTATTTCGGTTCGATACGTCCACCTACTAGACTCACCTTTGGCTTTCGTCTCGGTAGGTGTATTATTCTACATTTTCCCAAAAGAACATTCATTCATTTCTTTCTTCCCCGTCGACCACGACGACAGAAATGACGCGAAAAATCCAGACCCGGAAAGGGGAAGGGCCAGTGGTGGGCATTTGGTAAAGTCGGGCAGATTTTGTTATTTGGTGAGATTTGGCAGACGCTCTCAGTAGGAAGTTGGGTATGATCAATGGCATTGAGATAAAGGAAGACGTTATACGGGATTTGGAACGGATACATATTGAGATCATGGTACTTGGACAGCACGGGTACGGGGCTAATCTTAGAGTAGAACCTGACATACTCTCTAGGATCAAGGAAGCTCAGAAGGATGATGGTGAGATTTGGGAAATTATTCCGAACATGGAGAAGCAGACAGAGTTTCGATTAGACGAAGACGATATCTTATGGCAGGCATGAGACTTTGTGTTCCTGATGATCTTGCACTCATGGAAGCGTTGTTAGTTGAAGCTTATAGCTCCCCATTCTCCATTCATCCCGGTTCAACGTACCACGACATCAAGCAGTACTTCTGGTGGAGTGGTATGAAACAGGATGTTGCCACTTACATTTCCAAATGTCTTACCTGCCAGCAGGTTAAGATTGAGCATCAGCGGTCTAGTGGTCTACCACAACCGTTAGACATTCCAGAGTGGAAGTGGGACAAGACCACTATGGATTTTGTTATTGGTCTTCCGCAGACCAAGAGGAAACATAATGCAATTTGGGTCATCGTTGATCGACTTACCAAATCAGCACACTTCTTACGTATACGCAAGGATGATCTAGTTAGCAAATTAGATGATACTTATAGGAGGGAGATCATGAGACTTCATGGTGCTCCATCCAGCATCGTCTCTGACAGAGATCCTCAGTTTACTTTGCGATTTTGGAAGAGTCTGTAGAAAGCTTGGGGTACAAAACTTAAGCTTGGCACAACTTTTCATCCACAAACAGACGGGCAGTCGGAGCAAACTATTCAGACATTGGAAGACATGATTCGTGCATGTGCACTAGAATGGACATGATATTGGGATGATTATATCTGTCTGGTTGAGTTTGCATACAACAGTTGGCATGCTAGCATCAAGTGTGCACCGTTCAAAATGTTGTATGGCAGAAAGTGTCGTGCCACAATCTGCTGGGATCAGGTTGGTAAACAAACACTTGAGGGTCCGGAGATGATTGAGTTGACTAACGAGAAGGTCGCTGTAGCTAGAAATAAATTTCAAGAAGCTCATTCACGACAGAAGTGTTATGTCGATAAGCATCGTTGGGTTTTGCATTTCAAGGTTGGAGATCATGTATTTCTTAAGGTATCACCGGCGCGTGGTGTTAGACGTTTTGGAATCAATGGAAAGCTCAGTCCTCGATTTATTGGACCATTTGACATCATCGAGTGGATTGGTGAAGTATCGTATCATTTAGCATTACCTCTGCAGCTTTCTCACGTTCACGACGCTTTCCATGTGTCCCTACTCAGGGGTTATAATTATCATCCTCTTCACATAGTTCAGTATCCACTAGATCAAATTCGTGAAGATCTTACCTTCATAGTGGAACCCGAGCGAGTTCTTGACAGACAAGAATGAATTGTGAGAAAGAAGACGATTCCATTCGTCAAAATCCTTTGGAGGGATCACACCGAGCGGGTAGCCACTTGGGAGACAGAGGAGTCTATCCGGACTTCTTACCCTCATTTCATGTTTTGAATTCGGGTATGTTCCTCTTTCAGTTTACTTTATCTATAATTTGGGGACGAATTATTCTTTTTAGGGGGGAAGAGTTATAAAACACACATGCTTTTACCATGAACAATACACTTAATAAACGTACGTACATATTAAAACTTCTCTTTCATAGCATGAACACGTGTCACGAATATTAATTACAGAAATTACGTACGTGTTATTAGACGATAAGTATTAAATACGTGATAGTACACTATAATTATTAACAATAATAATTATAATCACGAACATAAAATCATAAACATGAAATCAAAAACATATAATTATGTACTTACATATATTATTAATACGATAAATATCGTTACGTACAAGTATCTAGTAATAACATGAATAATTAATAATAACATAACATGTAAACACGAACATACGAACACATAAAATAATAGACACGGGAAAGACTCCGGGTTTCCCTTTGTGGGCCCAATTAGTCGCGGACACCAAGAGGACAAGGGCCAAGCCCTTTTTTGTTTTTACTTAAATAACAAAAGAGGAAACATTTTTTATTCACAGAGTTTTCATAAAATTAGAAAAAACCTAGCCTCTTTGTTTCCTTTGGCCACTGGCAACACAACACCAAGGAGGGGTGTTTGATTTGATTTTGGTCAATAAAATTCAAGCATTGTGTTCGTGTGATTGTTCTCTATTCGTTACACGCATTCGGTAATCCGTAAAACCTTTTCTTTTAAGTTTTTTAATTAATTATGATCATGGGTCTATAAAAAACAAGAATTAAAACATGTTAATAGATCATGGGGGAAAAATTAAGGGATGTTTTCGGGTTCGTTTGGTTCAGCCGACGCACACAACCGAGAGTCGAGGCTCTCGGTGTCTCTCGTGTGACCACAACCGATACCCTATGGTCTCGGTGTAGCTTTATGGTTCAGCAGCATGGTTAAACAAGGGATACCGACATGAGTCGGGGTGGACTTGTGGTTTGTTGGGGTCTCGGCAGCAGCAGCCACCACCACCGGCACACAGCCGGTGGCAGTTTTGGTTAAGCAGGGGGAACCGCAGACAGAAGGGGAAACCCCCGGCACACAACCGATGGTAATTTCTGTTGTCAGCGGCTAGCCGATAGAGGAACCACCGGCTTAAGCCGGTGGTAGTTTTGCGAAAACAGTGGCAACCGGACAAGCCGGTTAGCCAATGTTAAGGGTGTGTTTGGTTGGTCAGGTTCACGGGGTTTCGGTCCGGTTCACACTATGTCAAAATTATTCACGGGTCTGGTTCATGACTTAATTTTACAACCTTAATTAATTTTTACAAGTATATTATTTTTACAAAAATTAAATTAATTAAAACATGACTAATAATTAATTTAATTAATCATAGACTTAGGTTAATTATTATTTATGGAATAATATATGATTTAGCCTAAGTATTTTATTTAATTAATTTAGACTATGGTATTAATTAATTATTTAGAACATGGACTATAATTAATTAATAATCATGACTTAGGTTATAATTAATATAAATATTAATACATGTTTAACCTAAGTATTTTATACATTTTAATTTAATTAAATCATGCTTATATTTAATTAAGTCATATAACCAATAGTTTATTTAATTAACATGCATTATTAATAAACTATACTATTAATCACATGACTTATGATATATAATTAGTAAATCCTAAGCTTATATTGTTTGCTTATTAATCCAGCTTATTTCTAAATATGGAAACTTTCAATTTTAGGAAACTTACTATTTTTGGAAACTTTCTATTTTTAGAAACTAATCTATTTTTAGAAGTTAATCTATTTTTGGAAACTTTCTATTTTTGGAAACATTCTATTTTAGGAAACTTGCTATTTTTAGAAAGTTACTTATTATTACACAACAAGTATAATAATACAAGAATACCAGTTAATGCTTAATCAGAATACTTATACACATGATAATCATAGTATAAGATTAGAATCAGTAAGACAAGACTGAAACATATAAAATAAGCTAAGACATATTATAATCAGTTATGTACTCAGTAAACGAAATACTTATACATGTCTCCTATTTATGTAGCATTAGTAAGATCGGAGTAGGCTTTCATGTTGTTCTTCTTTTCCGTTCATTGGACATAAGGTACGGATTTCCCGTCCTTCAGTATAGAAAATCTTTCCTTATTAGGATTCCCCGTATACAGCCAACTGTTTTCCCAAGTATATGTTTTATATATTTTGATCTGCTTATGTTTATTTTTAAATGACTAAGCAATATACATGCATGACCAGTTCCATGTAGTTATGGAGGTACCATATTAAAAACACTGGAGGCACCAGTGTTATGACTTCACCACGGCGAAGTGATAGCTCGTGGCGTCCCTTTCAGCTTTAGGCCATATTATTATTATTATTATCATGTGGGGCATATGGGTGCATCCTAGGTCACATGTTTTATTAGTATTATCAAGGGAATGCGGTGTGTGCCTTGCATCCTTCACAAGGAGTTGATCCCTCATACCCAGACTTAATTAATTAGAGGCAACCCCTCTAATTGCATGATGAGGTCACCCCTCTATGAATTCATGCATGTTGATACTTCATGACCTATATGGGCTTTTGGTTAACATGTAATAAGATATACATAAGGCTTTTCAAACTATAAACAAGTTTTACTAATTTATACCATGTTTTCCAAGACTTATTCAATTCCGCTAATATATGTATTATGTTCTTATATTATTCATTCTATGCTTGTATATTCGTGCACTTAGCGTTATGCTCAGCTGTTTTCCTTTCATGTTCCTAAACGGCAGGTACTCAAGGACGTTCGTAGGCTTTGACATTACGTGCATACGGATGGATGCTATACGGCTTTCATTTACTTATGGACTTTCATACTTTACATTCAGTACTTTATTTCATTTCTTTGGACATTGCCTGGTCCTTTTCCATTTCAGTACTTATATTCATGTGTGATGAGCTTATGTTGAGACTGCCTATGTTTGATTCCGGCATGTGTCTTTATGGTCAATAAATGTTTTAAGAGATTTACCTTGTATGCTTTGATGACAAGTCATAATTACGTGTGACCCGCCATTTATCAAAATGGGGTATTACATTCATATATATTCATAATTTACCATTCTTTGGTTTACAACTCATTTAAAGGGATTCTAGGGTTTCCAAAGGAATTTAGGGCATCATAGTTATATTTTAGATGTTTTTATTCATAATGTACGTATTAGATTAATTTTAGAACTTAGACTTGATCACATCAACCCAACTAACCTACTTAATCAAGCTTCATGACATCTCATAACATTAAACACCACAAAACATGCATAAAAAATCAACTAGAAACGCTACTTCTAAGACCATAGATGCGAGCAGACCAAATAATATGCAAACTGGGGAGATTATATCACAAATTTTTAGAATCCAAATTTCATACTAACACCACAAATCTTAAAAATGCAATCTCAATCCAACACCATATCTGAACTCCTATACCATTACCTTATGTGTGCACACAGTCATGGTTTTGTTTTGTGTCACAGAAATCATCAAACTACAACAAACCAAACACCCCTCAAAATCCGAATACTATTTTTTTCAAATACTTTTGCACAAACTACTTCAAAACCTATAAACTCCAAGGAACTATTAAACATTTATTGACATATCATCAATTCATCCTCTTAACATGCTAAATGAACATTTTAACACAAGATTACATGAACTTCACAAAAACAACTAAAAATCATAAAATAAGAAGAAGGCTCAAAAGGTTAGCCCATTAGGTCTTGTTCAGAGCTAATAACCAACAAAGGAAGTGACAGAGCCAAGGGCTTTATGATTTTATGGCTTGTGAAGGATTGTAAGTGAGAGTGGTGGAGAGGACTACACTGTCCAAGCCTCCCTAGACTACATCAGTCAGGGGAGGGCTTATACCTTCTTTCTTTCACCTGTTAGAAACACAAGACAACCTAAATAGAGTAATTCAAGTGTCAAGATTTATAAAAACCTTGACACAATAAGCTAATATCAAAAGAGATAAATCGGAATTTTTTATGAAAAATCTTTTCACAAAGTTGAAAATTGAAAATCTTTTTTATAAATGAATCTCAAACATAAAAAATTTGAAAAACCCTGCCTTAATGCTAAAACGAATTCACACAAAAACTTTCACATAAATAAAAAAAGTTTTTGAAACGAAACTTACAATTTACCAACTTTTCAATAAATTTTTGAAAAAGGAATTAAAGTTGACAAATAATTATAAAAGGTGGAACTCAGATTTACTTCATAAATATACCAACACTCAGGAATAAAAAGGAATCACATTTTAAGAGAAATATACCAACTTTTATAACTTGAAAAGGAATTACAATTTTCTTGAAGGAATCTGGAACAACAAGGATACCACGTGTTAGTCCTCCTTTTATACTACAATTCAGACGATTCTAGAACAAATAAAATGAGAAGGAACCCTAGCATTACAATTCCCTAATCTGCCCTTGCTGTTTGATTTTTAAAAATGGTCCAAGATGAACATGTGATCTCTTCTTGGAATCTTGTGAGCAATCAGCTTGTACAAACCAATCTTGATCATTTATTAACATTTGGGGACCAACTAATCAATAAGAACCGTGGATCCTCTGTTGTAGCCTTGTTTTCTAGATCAAATGGTGTAGGGATGGTCCAGGGAGAAGAAAGGGGCGGTGTTAGAGGATGGGTTTGAAAGTTGTTGGTTTCTCCCCTTAAACTTTGGAAAAATGTGCATATAAAGTCTTCACAGCTTTTTCCTTTTGTATCAACTTTGGACAAATTAAAGTTAGGCCCTTGGAACATTATCAACATATCATAAGGACCTTTCTTGTAATTTTATTGATCTTCAAGGGATAATAATGACATTTCTTGAAACTTTAAGAACCAATCTTGTATTTATGGGATTAACAACGGCCTAAAATGACATTTCTTCAATATAGAGGGACCAACGTTATACATTCTTCAAACTTCAAGGACTTTCTTGGAAAAATCAATGATCGGGTCTGGTTCTTTGTGCGGCTTCGTTTCCAGTGTTCGTTTTTACTTGTTTCTTGTGATCTTTTTTGTCTTTTTCATGAAATTTGTACCTAAAATACACAACAAATGAATACAAGCATATTTCATGGTATTTTATGATACAATTATACATTTTGAACCCGTTTTGGACGATGAGACCATGTATATATGAGGTCTCATCAGGAACATAACTAAAATTGAAGAATATCCATGATGAAATATAAATAGAATCCTTCTCAATGAATCTTATTAGCAACTTTTCAAAAGAAATTTTAATGATCAAGATTATTCAGGATGAAGGGTACGGAGAATAATCAGGTGACGTAAAGGGGGAGAGTTCAACATTTTCACGTTTCTCGTTCTTTTGTGTTTTTTTATATGTTGCTCCTGATGGATGATCACATTTTAAATAACAATGGCATATGTCTCGACCTTTGCATTGTCCAATTGTGTTATGGTGAGGATGATGTAAAAGGCATATCCCGAAACATGTATCGAATTTACACTTAGGATAAGGAAGATTATCCTCACAAGCGAACTGCACCATAAGAAAAACTACGAATTTCAGTCACATCTAAAATTCCGTAAATATTACATGATTCTTTAAATGATCAAACATAATTATTCTTTTCAACGAGCACATTTCTATCATCAAAACCAAATGCAATAAAAAAAGTACTTGTATTTCTCTAGCATTTACAAGTATTACTAATAGATTCGTAGTTACTTAATAATTCCTAAAAGATGTTCTCCATCATAATTAAAGAAAAACATGGATACTTATTTGGATGCCTCAAAGGCTAGATTATATATTCAATGAAACATTAAAACCCCAATAACTAATTTTATATGGTTACAAGCATATCAAGGATATAAAGTCAAACAATGTCCTTGTTTACTTTTTCATTTTAAATAAGCTTTTTAAAGAATAAACTAAAATAATCATCTACTAAGTCAAGAGCTAAAGAGTTAACAACTATATGGTGTCGTGAGATATAAAATAACTGTTAACCATGTTGATGTTTGTTATTATTTTTTCAATGATATTATTTGTAGTAAGCAATCTTATATATGAAGATATGAAATTAATGTATATTTGTTACATATGTAGTAATTGTCAAATTGAAAACAAAACTATTTTGAGCATGCTAGCGTTTAAATTGTATAATATGTACCCACAATGGTAATTAATAGGGCATGAGGGGATCTATATGATTTTATTTATATCAATTAAAATGATAATTGGATGTTTGGCTAAGCATAAGAATCCAAGCTATTCTTATATTATAAGTAGATTGGTTTAATGCAATTTCTTATAAACCACAAGAACATTTATGTAATTTACTCTTTTAATTATGTGTCAATGAAGGACTGGCGGGTAAGTCGGGTTGATCCGAGTTAGAATTTTAACCTAAGTAATCCAACCTAAATATAACCGAGTCGGGTTAAATTTTATTATATATACCGTATAGGGCTAATGGACATCTTGTAGGACACAAGTAATAAGATTGGCTTGTTTTGTTACAAAATCTTCGTATTTCCAAGATCTATTTGAATGAGTCTGTTACACTAGTTAGGGGTCATTTGGATGCATCAAAATCAAGTTTTGTTTGGAACCAGTCGTCCCCGTTCTGATCTTTTTGATAATATTGTTAGTTCGTGTTTTTATTAATGCTCTAATAATTGTAAATCAAATTTATATTCAAACTCTTGAGTGAAAAATGCAGTTATCATTAATTTGTAATTCGTTTGAGCTCCTTGGTAGCTTTATAATAAAACTTTATTTAATTAAACGATTATTATATTAGCTTTATAAATTGGTAATTTAGAGACACATGTACACATGTCGTTATTTTATATATTTAGGTTTTATAAGGACATAAATAAAATTACAAAAGTTCCAATATATAAATAGTATCCTTCTCAATAAATCTTAGTAACACTTTTCGAGAAGAAACTTTAACGATTAAGATTATTCATGGTGAAGGGTACGAAGAATTATCAGGTGACGGAAAGGGGGAGGGTTCAGATATTTGAAGTTTCTCATTCTTTTGTGTTGTTGTATATGTTATTTCTGGCGGAGGATCACAATAGAAATAACAATGGCATGAGTCTTGATTTCTGCATTGTGCAGTTGTCTGACGGTCCGGATGACGTCTATAGCACACCAAGTAACATAACTCGAATACACAATCAGGAAAAGAATGATTTTCCTCACAAGCAAACTGTGCCATAATCAAACCTGGCAATTTAACTCAAATCTAAAATTTCGTAAAATTACATGTCCAATCATAATTTTACGAGTCTAACAAACATATTATCTATCATCAAAACCAAATGAAATAATAAAATTACTCATATATCTCTAGCATTTACAAGTATTACCTATAGATACGAAGTCACTTAATTGTTTGAAAACCTAAAAGGCTAAATTATATGTTTAATGAAAATTTAAAATGCCAATAAACTCATTTTATATGGTTACATGCATATAAGGTTATAAACTCAAATAGCCTATAAGCTCAAGCTGATATGTTTGTAATTAGGTATGAGCACGGTATCGGTACAGTAACGGTCCCGTACCGAATTAGTGGTACAATTTTTTTCCGGAGTATAAATTTATGGTACCGGTATCGGGATCAGTACCGGTACCAGGAAATTAAGATTTTCGCGTTTTTTGGGAATTTCCCGATTTGGTACCACACCCGTGCGGAATTAGTGGCACCGATTTTTTTCCATCTTATTTCGTAGTACCGGTACCGTATCAAACGGGATTCGGGTACCGGGAATCGGTACGGTTCCGGTTCTATTTCGGGATTTGGGACGAAATGCTCATCCCTATTTGTAACTATTAACAATGTCATTGTTTACATTTTGCATTTTAAATCACATATTTTACAAATAAAAAATAATAATCATCTTACTAAGTCAAGAGCTTGAGGATTAAAAATTACCTGGCGTCATGAGAGATAAAAGAAGTGTTACGGTCACCAAGGACTTTACCATGTTGATACTTGTTATTATTTTTACAACTGATATTATTCGTATTAGGCAATCTTATATACTAAAATATGTAATCAATGTTTATTTGTTACATTTGTAACTTATTGTCGAATTGAAGACAAAAACATTTTGAGCATGCTAACGATTAAATTTGAGAATATTACGTTTAATAGTAGTAATTAATAAGGCAAGAGGGGATCTTTATGAATTAACTTATAGTGATTAAAATGATAATGCGATGTTTGGCTAACCTAAAAATTTTAGGGTATGCTTATATTTAGGAAGTGATCGATGCATGAAATATGAGGGTGGATTCCCCATAGCTAGTCTGACAAAATGAGATTTTTGTGTAATTTTCTTTGATTTTAAGCTTTCTTCAAAAGTGTCCTCCATCAAAAACATAAATTGATTCCACTCATATATTAAATCTCAATATTAAACGCTCTAACATCTTAAAAATCCCTCATTTTTAATTAAAAATACTCGATTTATCATTTCAGTTGTAGCTTTTTTCGCATTTTGTTGTTAGTGTACAATTTGTTTTTGCCCCACTTACCTTGTTCCATCGATAGTTATGTTATAAGAAGGTTGTGGTTTACTTCAAGTTGGTAAATGATAGAAAAGTTTAGTATAAAAATGATATTCCTTCACCTTAAACTATCAAGGACGATGCAAATTCTTCCATACAACAAGAGTGATCGATGTTACAGTGAAAGACTATATCGGGTGAAGCCAGGATTTTTAGTTAATGAAGGATAATCATACTTAAGACATAAATGTAACAATAATGAAGGGGCTTAATGTGTAAACTTGTAGAGAAACATCTTGTAATACACAAGAATAATAAGTGAAGTAGGTTGACTAGGGTTGCCTCTGCACCCACTAGTCCCTCTACTAACTTATCCCCTATTATCGGTGTTATTCTTTGTAAAGATAGGGATCATGAATTAAAACATAAACCATCAGGGTCGTTTAATGTAATTTAAACCATTTATAAGTTATTTTTTAACTATGGTTACATGTCAATATAGTGATACTCCTAGTATTTTTTAGTAGTACATATAGATTGTTCTCTTTTGATCAAATAAGTTATGAAAAATGAGAGTTTCAATAGGGTAGAAATTCATATCACCTATATAATTTTTTATTGTAGTGTGAAAATACAATACACAATTTAAATATATAGTAAGAATTCTTGCCTAGTTATCTACACAGACATCTTGGACTATTTGCACAGCTTAGGTAGTTTGAGCGTAGCCATGCAGGAATTGTGATTATAGAAATTGCAATAGAAATGAGATTCTAAAATTACAGATCAAACTTTCTTGAAGTCTCGTACAAGTTCCAAATAAATATATTTTGTCTCAATAGACAAATGGCATTTGATTTTATTTTTACTAGAGACAACTTAGCCAACCTTGGACCGATGATAGAACAAAGTCAACACTATTACAATCTTTTGTGTAACTGATACATATATTCGATGAGTATTGTTATGGTTTTTTGCCTTTATTAGCCTAAGTCAAGTCTAGGGAGTCTAAGTGTCGAGTTTCCTAGCTAAGTAGAATAAGGGTCGGTTGGTTGCTTGTGTCATATGTTGTGTAAAAAATGTTAGTTAACAAGTCAAAACACAAAGACAAGGACGAAATTTACCAAAGATGAATTCTTCAAGCTTTTCGACAATGTATGAACATAAGAATTCAAAGGATCAAGTTAAATATATAGGATATTTAGTTTTACTTAATATCTTTTGTAACATTATGTGATTTTCTAGTATATAAAGAAACCACCAGGCCGTAGGTTTTATTCATTACATCAATCAAAATGTAACCTACAACGAGTTTGTTTTCTAGGCATGGGATTAAATGTATACATGCATAGGTTGTTTGTCTTAATGATTAATACAAGTAACATTCAGAATATTCATTTTGTCTAATACATATTGTTCATATCAGTTGTGCTATTTTGATGTGTTCATCACATGTACAATTGCTAACCTAGATAAATGGTCTAAACCACCATTGAGTCTAAAGATCTTAAATTTTACAATTGGTATCAGAGCGGGTGGCCCTCCATATCTAGGAGAATCAAGATGTTTTTCATTTTCATGTTGTTGCTATGAAGTGAAGATGATCTTAGGGTTTATTCATATGATTTATTCCTCAAAAAGCCCTGGGTGAATCGTTTGATTGGCTACTGCTTCTATCCCACCGTATTGATAATATTGTGATTGAAGGTTTAATACTATAGTCACTCGTGACAAATTAAATATTCATGGGTGAAGAAGGTTTTGATTTGCGAGTGTACAAGCGAAAAGAAAAGTTTTTTACGGAGTACTATTCTTTTTGCTTTATTATTGGTATTCATGCAAATAGGTAAAATAAAAGGTGATTGTGACGTGATGAATAAATTGGATGTTGCTTATTGGTTCGAAGGTACGCAAATAGGTACACGTGAAAGGTACAAACTGTTCACATGATTTATGATAGAAAGATTCATGGTTCATTAAATTTAGTATGTTTCGGTGATTGTTCAAGGTATGGTATTTAAGGCTTATATCACGTGACAAAAAAGTGAACATAATACTTTTCATTTGTTCATGTATTGGTCCATAAAAGTATTCGTTATGTGGTCCCAAGTTTGCAGTCTGATGTTTATGTAAATACAGACACATGGGGCATTTGCTGCAAACAAAGAATGTGATCTATCTATTTTTGGTTTAAAACTTGCTCATGTGTAAAATCAAATGAATAATGAAAACGTGTGATGGTGGTCTCGGGTAAAAGGTGTAGAGTACGATCGGTAACAAGAGGTAATTTTTAGTTCCCCTGTTTTTGTTAATTTCCCCCTGTTGCAAACTCATTCCCCCTGTTTGGGTTTGTAGTAGTTTAGTAACAAAAACAGTTGCACTGAAGACCCCCTGCTTTCATTCGCTGCCCCTATTTGATATTTGCAACATTTTTTAGTGACAACTTTTGTGAAAAAAAGTCTGTTGCTAATTTATCCATGTTGTATTTCTCAATCGCCCTACTAGCTATACATTCCCATGATTTCTTTATTCTCAGAACTTATTTTTATGACAACAACTGGTCTTAAAGGTATAAAAGGCTTTTATATTCCTTGTTTACATGATCATAAAGGTGATTAACTATTAGTTATTTGAAGATGAAGTAGAATTGGCCGAGTACGTGTTTGTAACACCCCCAAATTGTCACGCAGTGGAATATCACTTTGGGGCGCTACTCATAGCACATCACACACAATCATAGACAACGACCTCAAAAGAGACGTTAAAATAATATACAACATTGTCTAAAAGTTTCCCATCCCGATATATAAAATCAGAGTAGCGTTTTGTCCCAAAAACCGTTACCAACACATCGCATTCATCAAAGACTTAAAAATCGTTTATTCATTTCAAAGGATGGAAAATTATACAAACATTAGAAAAGTAAGAACCAACTCCCTCCTCGCATGTTCTGCTGCTATCCATCTTGATTACCTAAAATACATGCTTAAAATCATCAACACAACGGTTGAGCAAGTCTATAGGTTTTGCAAATCATCATTTGAACACAAGAGTTTTAATCATCTCAACCTTGTCACACAGAAAAGTCATATATATATATATATATATCGATAAATGCCTTAAGCTCATGCAACTGAACATTAACCAACACGTCTAACCGAGTCACTTACGGCACCCCTACTAACATGTAATATTGTCATATACTGTGATACCCCAAACCCGAGGTCATTATTTAACCCTAATTTACGTATATTTTTGAAATTTTCAAGATATTTTTATCGTTGATTTGTTTGATGGTTTAAGTTGAAACCAATGATCGAGGCTTAATTTTTATGTTTATTAATTTAAGAAGAACCGAAAGTGATGGCGATGCCGACGGATGCCCAAAAATTTATCATTTTATTTTTGATTGATCGATATTTGAATTTTTAAAGTTTTTTAATTTTTATTACGTTTAAGTCGAGTCAGAACAATATGTATATTTGTTTTATGTGTGTTTTAACCTTTGGAAAGTAATTTTACGAAACCCGACTCCCGCAAATATTCAAAACTTGTCAACTAGCAAAAATCCCGCTCTTTAAATTATGTTTTAATTTTAAGGCCAAAAGATATTTAATATGTCAACAACTACCTCTCACTCATACTAAAACCATATTCACACACACACTTTCATTTCACCATTTCAAAAAAAAACCCTACCCCTCTTTCTCTCTTGTAGCCGCCGCCTATCACCACCATAGCAACAACACCACCATTTTTAAAACTTGGTTTTTGAAGAAACTAATCAAAGACCATCCCTTATAATCACCTTGTAAGTGAATCCCACCAATGAAATCAAACATGCATCATCTTTAAATTTTTCAAAAAAAATTATATTTCTTTTATAAGTGGGTTTTGATCTAATTATCTTTTGTAAATGTTTGAATCCTATGTTTTATATCAAGGAAGATCAATTAAACAAGCTTGGAATTAAATTTTGTTTGGTGTTTTTGTTCTCTAAACCCCACGGCAAAAGGGGGTTTTTGATTGGCTTTGATTTTGATCTTGTTTCTTGTGGGTATGTGTTTATATCCTTGTTATTATCATTTTTAATTTATTTAATTACATTGCATGTGTGATTTTTGACTTGAGTTTTATTGAAGAATAATCATATAAGTGATTAGGAGTATTTAGGATGGTTTGGGATGATTGTATAGTGTTATTATAGGTTTAGGAATAGATGAAATGAATTGAAAAGATGTTTTGTTATGATTTTGAAATAGGTATTTTAGATCAGTGACTTTGAAAGAATTTTTCGTGGTCTTGAGTCCAGTTCAAGGTTGATATTATTAGATGTAGTTGTAGATCTTCTTTCTACCTTCGTTTTGGTATAAGATAGAGCTTTTAACTCCAAACGAGTCAAAAGTTACGTAAGTTTGAATTTTCGTGTACCGGGAGATTAAAGTTGACTCAATCCGAAATTGTGTTCGATTTTAGGTCAAATCTCGGGGATTATAACTAGAGTTTCAAAACAGTTTGAGGGCTGTTCTTAGGCTCTAAACCTGGAGTTTTGAGTCTGTTTTCAAACTTAGGAGTCGGATTTTCAATTTGTGTTGACTAAGAAAGTCAAAGTAGTTTTACACTAGAAGTATAAAAATCTGTCCAAATTTTCAAGTTTAGTAATGTGACGAGGAGCGTGTCTAAGGAGTGAAAACTTTTAATAAAATTTAATATGAACTTTATACAGGTTATGATTGTGTCCCCTAATTAATTTCCTAATTTTTCATGGTGTCTAAGTATGGGAATTCAGTTCGTACATTTGGTATGTACCGGCATAATTATTTTGGAGTATTGTTCTAATAAGATGATAAAATGTGAGCGGCTAGTAAATATCACTTGTGTGGATTACTGGTGTGAGTATAAAGGAGTTTTGAATGAGTTTATTTATCTACATTAAGTACAAGTTGGTACTTAAATGTGTTGATTCATTTCGCGTCTTTTTCGTTAGGTATTATCTTTTGAATTTCCCGGGCATCCTTATCGTCGGTGATCGTCGTCTACTACTACAACTTGAGGTGAGTCTATAGCCTCTCTTTATACTAGTTATTAAATGATTTTAAACCCGCGAGGGGGATACATGCTATTTGAAATAAAATGAACACAAGTCATGAATAATTGTTTACCCGAATGTTGATTAATTGTATAAGTACCTTGTTGCCCAAGTCCCTAAATTCATGAACCGTTAAATATCTTCTAGCTCTTTGTTGTGAGTAGGAATAGCCGCTTATTCAAATGGTAGTAGTATGGGGTTGACAACCCTATCTTAGACCAGGGCTTTACGCCGAGTAACCTCTAGGACGGATAATTTCGATGAATAAGATTTGTGGTATATAATTGGCAACCGATACCCTAGAGGGGCAATGTTTTCATATAAGTCATGCCGGAATTTGGTGTGGGTGACTAATTAGTTAAGGGGTCGGTGTCATGATCTTAATACAATTATATAGCTTTTGCTATAAGACGGAATACCTGAATAATAGATTGTACGCGCACAATTCTATTAAATGATTATGATTGATTTTTCTCTTGTGTTAAACTAATGATTTGGTAAACCTGTTGGTTCCCTCAACATTATTTTTGGACTTTATTAAGCATGTTTTTTAGGTAATCGAAGATGGTAAGGGCGGAGCTTGCTTGGGAAGATTGCGGGTTGCTTTTATGGTTGTGGGGTCTAAAACTTGTTTCTTTCCCTTTTGTCATAAACTATTTATCTTGTGGTCTTATGTAGTGGTAAAACTGTTTGGTGGTATGGTTGAGATCTTCAGGGGACCGAAACGCTACTCTGTTTGTTAAGCTTGTCTTTTATTTGGGATTGAAGGTTTTAGACAATTGTTAGATTTCCTTTTATATTTCAAACGTCTCGTTTTGAGGTCGTTCAATGTATCTTGTGTAATGATGCTTGTGTTTAGCACCCAAATGTGTATTCGGCTGCGCAATATATTTGGGGATGTTAAAGATTGGTAATCAGAGCCACAAGTTATAGAGAACTAGGTTGTTTTTGAAAAATTCCTAAACTATAACTTTGGTGTCAAAAATATTTTACAAAAGCACGCAACTGCTCCGCAAGGCTCCGGTAAGATTACCTTTAGTTTTTTTTTTTGCATTTTAAATGTATCCCTCAAAACTGTTATGATTGCCGAGTATTTTTTAAATAGATTCTATGATAATGTATTGATATTGTTGAAAGTACGCCGAGTTCTTGTCATCGTAATTTTCTGTTGCAAAGCATTGCATAAACATCATATTGCATATATTGGCATATATACTACATTGCTTTTGCATGCTCATGCATATATACTATATATATATATATATATATATATATATATATATATATATATATATATATATATATATATATATATATATATATATATATATATATATATATATATATATATATATATATATATATATATATATATATATATATATATATATATATATATATATATATATATATCTTTACATTATATATAACAGGAGGAAAATGCCACATAAGCAGTCATTAAATCCATGTCATCAATTTATTTTAAGCAATTTTTAGAATTAAATTAGTTCAAACAATTTCCATTTTTTCAAATTTTTGATATTTTAAAATTCTGAAAATAATAAAAATTTGCCTTTGCAAGAATTGAACCCGGGTATTTTAGTTCATAAACAAACGCGTCTACCACCAGATCATAATAGCAAATGTAGTATGTTTTTTAAGAACTAAATATATAAATCAACATTCGAATTTTCTTTTAAAGTCCACACTATGTAAATTGAAATAAGGCCCAATTATTAAAGTAAAATATCATAAAACGGAAAAAGAAAGTTTAAAACCCAGATTCCACATCATCTCAAGCATAGATTAGCTCGTGGATCGACTTTTCAAAAGATGTTCTGCGTGATGATTCTGAAATTGCTTTCCTTCCTACCTTAATAATATGTAGGTATTTGTAACTATATTTACATATTAATGTTTTAATTATTCTTATGCTTTGTTATTATTCTTTGTTTGCATACAGGTCGAACTAAATTTTTTTTGTTTTCTCATATGAGAGAGTTGAATCCCGGTATTTATGTCACCCTACAATGGATACTTATACGATTGGCTACTAATGGATACAAGACTTGCTCATCAGAATTGAGAATGAATGATGTATGACCACATAAGCATACGAGGTCCTGAGTGACTAAACAAAGAGTACATGTCTAGCAAGACACACCGCACCAGCAGATGTCCTGCAGCATGAGTGTTTTTTCAAACCCTATTTATTTTCTATTGGCTTACTTTATGAATTAGATATCAATTCATATAATTGGGTTTAACGATCCTAAGCATCTATTTCCATAATTATTGTGAATATGAATAATAGGATCACTTCGTTGCTAATACTTTTAAATCTCTTTTTTTAATACCTTTGAATCTACCCTATAATTGGTTTTAGAGAAAATAAGGGGTGTTTGGATACATTTATTTTAAGGCCTACTATCTGCATTATCATAAATTATCTGCATATTTATAAAATGATAACAATCGGGTAAGCGGTGTGAATAAGCAGCTCTCACTTGAGACTGATTTTGTGTTATTTGAAAGCATAGTAATCTAACAAGCAGTTTTTTTATTAAGTAATACGGAACTTGAGATTTGATTATGTTGTTTTAGCTTCTTTTTCTCATAGTTGGTCGTATATTCTTCTTGAAATCCATTAACCACAAAGCTTTTATTTTTCGTATAGCCTGGTGACGTAGAAAAAGCTTAACATGGTCTCGCCCATAGTTACAGTAAGGTGGAGCTAATATGTTCTCTAGAAAGCATAAACAAGGCTTAGAAGCTGCTAAAATATGTTTTATTAGAGGTACACTATAGTCAGTGGCTTCTTTGTAAGGGGTTTAATCACGTGCCTGCACCTTTTTGCTTCTATCAACTGTATCGTGATGTTATTTTTGTCAAATAATGTCCGGTCTAATATTTGATACTTTTTTGTGTTTCCTTTTTGTTTTTAAGTGCAAATTGCGACGTCTTATAGTTAAAAGATCTCAATTAAGCTGCAAAAGGTTTGCCCTCTCAAGGCAGACATCTCCACCGATTAAACAAGGCAAGAAAAACATGTTTCATCATATGATTATGTGGCTTTCCTTAATGTGATCAATAAAAGTAGATTTATATCTCTAGATATCATGTCATTGGAGGTTAACAAGCAGATGGAGATGATATTCTGCAACATGAGGTAATGTCAACTAGGTTATTTAAACTAGGATAATTATAATAGTCTGATTTACATATATAATACTTTTTTTATTACAGATCTGAGGAGTTTCCAATAAATCAATATGATGTAAGCAGTTAGTTAATTATCTCTTTTGCAACTTGATGATTACAATCTCATCTTGCCATAAATATTAAAACTGTCAAAAATAGTTAGACCCAATTACTTATGACGAGGTTGTTTTGGTTTATGTTTACTTTGGTCAAATGGGTCAAAAGTAGATTGGTTAACATTGAAATGGGTACTAGCTTTCTAGCTTCGTATATACGATTTTGATTGTGTTGTTTCTTCTTTTATCAAGCACAATGATACATGTTGCTGAACATGATAGTTTATGTCTTGGTTCTAGGTAATATAGTTATTCCTATAGCTTTAATAGGATTGACTATGATATTGATGTCGAGGTGGAAAATGGGTGGGTCGGGTAACATGCTACAAATATGTCCTTATATTTTTTGTCTCGATTGAAATGGGGCCATATTGACCTGAACCTTTGTGCAAAAAATTATCATAGTTAACCACTGACTTGATTGACTTAACTCAAGATAACGAGTAGCAAAATCAGTTGCAACAAGAACATGGTATATTCCGGCTCTATATCAGATTATTGGTCTTTGTCACCAGCGACTTTAAGCCCGTTCTGGGATAGTTGCGTTTCTATCTCATCCATTGTTTACTTTTTAGAAGCAAAAAGCAATACGTCACCATTGTCTATCAGTACATGTAGGCTTTCAAATAGCCAAGTCAATTTCTCTATATCAGCAGGAAGTACTTGAACTTCTTGAGTGATATTATCATTAGCCATTCCAATCTCTCCTATAGTAACTCTCACAGGGTCAGTTAGTATCTCCCTGGCAAGCTTCTTAATTTTACGGGTCGTTCTTGCTGAAAAGCAATGTTTGGCGATCTGGACTGATCTGACCTGCAATGGAACGTATTTGTGGTTCAAATCTAAGGTCAAACAACCTATCCGTCTCATCAAGGACCAAGTAAGTAGCTCTTGATATCGTGCATGCCTCATCTTTATCACACGTCAAACCATCTTCCAGGTGTCACAACAACAAGCTCACAGCCTGACTTTAGTTCTTTAAATTGCTAAAGTTTAGAAATTCTTCCATAAATTGTAGACACACGAATACCACAGGCTTTTGAAAACTTCTTGGCCTCCAACTATATTTGATGTGAAAAGTAAAAGGTGGTGTTTGGGATTACTAATATTTTCTTCTTTTATGATTATGGCTTACGTATCCCTTTTATTTGAATGATTAAAAGTTATAGGGGCTGTTTAGGATTACTTATTTTCTCTTTTTATCCTTATGGTTTTATTTTTAAGCCAAAAAACTAAAGTGATGAGGGGGTGTTTATATATATTTTTATGTAGTCGATAATTGGTGTATACAATTGGACGGAGTCTGATGTCAATTTGTGAGGAATCAATCAACAAAATAGACCAAGGGTTTTGCGTATGTCCGTTTTGCATCTGTTGATCAATCAACTAATTCTCTCTCTGAGTTGAAAGACGGAGTTGAGGTATGCCGTTTTTTGTTCTACATCTGCTAAGAGACATTCAAATCCATTGCAATATTAGTCCATTGTTGATGCATAATGGAACATTTCTTCATGCATCACTTGTCTTTCCATTGCCTATTCTACAAGGAAAGCTGTTGGCGCTAATTTTCAAGATGTCACTAATTCAGGTGTCCTTTTCGCAATATTTATTTGCACAGATAAGGCTCTTACAGCCATTGCCTTTTACCTCAACCATTTACCCCCAACACATCCCCTTATTATCTTAGTGATCTCTTTAAAAAAAATGTCTCATTGTGTTTCGGTTTATGTATATTTACATACCGGCAGTGGATAACGCATCGAGGAGGGGTCTAATGGATGTCAAAAAAATGGTGGTTTTTGATTGCCGGCGTGTAAAAAGGTACTCTTTAAAAAACGCATACTACTATTACAGTACTCGCGACTATATGTTCCTGGAAACACGTGACACAAACAGGAAGGCCCTGCAAATATGTCATGAATTCGAACAAATATCTATGAGGTATTGCTAGCTGTGCTAAAACTATGTGATCTTAAACACCCTTGATATATTTATGGGCATCTTTACATTGTAGGATTAGTTTCAATTTCAGGTTTATCCTTGGCGGGACATAGTATGATTTGACGTTTTAGTTCATTTACTATTTGATGTTTCATTTAATATACTTGAATTATTTTTTCGTACGTGCATGGTGATTGGTTGTAGGTTTCCGTGTGTTAGAGAAATCAAGCGAGGATGTACATTTATCTAGACGTTGGAAAGACGATCTGTTCTTAATAGCCATCAAGGAGCTTTAATGAACGAATTAACAAAAATTATCTGATCAAAGTTTTGTTGATGATGCAAGTAAAGGTATAACAAGGTCCTTACCTTTATCGTTGAAGGATATTTAAGTTTTGTTTTGATTTAAAAATAATTGAAATTCTATTACGAATATGCTTATTAAAATTCAGGTCGTGTCATATATCAGGCGGGTCGAAAACTTACTCTTTAAAAACTTACTCTTGAAAAACTTATTTTTGGAACAATATGATTCAAATAATTATCAATCCATCGTGTGATTTATTAACTCAAACAGGTACCTAAGTTAAATATTTAGTGTGGATCTTACTTATCTAAGTGCTTATATACTTATTTCAAGTGAAAAGGGCGTTTGGGACTGCTTCTTAATTGATTATATGTATATACTTATTTTAAATAAAGAGGGTTCATTACATTATAACTCTTCCCCTATTTGAATTTTCTGTTTTGAAGATGTCGATATCTGTATCTTCTCATGGAAGTTTGGATATTCTATTTAGGTAACAATATTCAATCAACTTTTGATCTTAGAAGCAACTTAATAACTGTAAAACCCGTATTTTAAATCGAGAATTTATAAATACGCGGGTTATTATTACTTTACGCGGGATAATTGCCAGCAGCATATGTTGCGCCGCAGCAGATGTGTCTTGCGCCGCAACTCTTGATCCGCAGAACCATGATCTGCAGGCCCTTCAATTTGCGCCGCAACTCACGTGTCATGCGCCGCAACTCATGATCCGCAGGACTATGATCCGTAGCCCCTTCATCTGTTGCGCCGCAACTGATGTGTATTGCGCCGCAACTCGTAGTCTGGGCCAAGCCCGTGGGGAAGGAAATAAAACAGACGAACACACACATAGAAACCCTAAAAAAATCAAAACAAGCAGCCGCCTATCTTTTCTTTGTGTTCTCTCTTTCCCTGCCACGACCCAAACCAAGAAACAAGAAGATTTATAGTGTGTTTAATCCAGAAATCAAGAAAGACGAGGGTTGCTATCTAAAACTCTAAACGATTTGTAAGCTTGCATAAACCCTAATTCGTTCTATTTAGTTCTTTTAATCCGATTCATTTGGGTTTTAAACATGTTTTATGAATTTTATGATCTGGGCTGTATGTCGGGATGTTATTATGTTGTTTGGCACACAAACCGAGAGTCAAAAGACTCTCGGTGATTGACTGCACAACCAGCCGCAAATCATTAGGGTTTGGTTTGGGGTTTACACTAACGGGGTGGTTGGCAGTGGGTTTTAAACAGGAAATAGGGCTGTTTGGCTACAGGGGTAACGGGCTGTTTGGCAACCGGTTTTAAAACAGTTAAGAGTGCGTTTGGGACTGTTAAATCTCATTTCTTTTTATGAGTTTACTTGAAATAAACGTTGTAAAATGCATTTAGTAAGTTAAATATAAACTGGTTTTATAAAAATATAAAAAGGGTATATTTTGGGAAAACGAATTAAACAAATTAAGAACGTACTTATATTAGCGAAATATTTATTATGAAATTAATTACCGACAGATATACATTGTACGTAACCATTAGTATAACGTTAATACATTAAAATAAATATAAGAAACCAGTAAGACCAGAAAATTTGATAACGGATACCAGTTAACTTACTCGCGTCTTGTAATTATGTAGCACGCGTGAAGCCCGAGTAGTATTCGTTCAGTCTTCCTTTCAGTCGGTACTGGACTAGAGGTACGGATTTCCCGTCCTTTCAGTAAGGACTTCCCTTCTATGCATGATTAGGATTCCCCGTCTTCCGCCAAATGTTTTCCCCAGTATATGTTTAATTTATCAGTAATCATGTTAATAACTAAATGGAATTGCCTGAGCGTTATATACAAGCACGACCAGTTTATGTACTAGTTACGGAGGTACCGTAACCACGACACTAGAGGCACCGGTGTCGTGACTCACATGCAGGAGAGTGATATCCTGCATCGTCCCACTCATGTTCAGTTGGCCATTTTTATATGTATGTTTTAGTGGGGCGTATGGATGCATCCTAGGCTTATATGTGTTACAAGTTATCAGGGTGAATGTGGTGTGTGCTCTACATCCTTCACATTGGAGCTGATCCCTCCACCCAGCACAGTTATTTAGAGGTCACCCCTCTACAGCATGACGAGGTCACCCCTCCAGTTATTCATGCACGGTTGTTACAGCACGTGACCTATATAAGCTCTGGCAAATAAAATACAGTAAATGCATGTTTTCAGAATTTAAAAGTTATATTTCAGTATCAGTTTTATGAACCAGGTTTTACAGATTTTATGCAAGGTCATACCACATGTTACATATCAGTCTTATAGCTTCATTATAGACTTCTATTGCATTATCTTTCTGTACATTCTTATCATGCTATATCCGTTCACTGAGCGTTATGCTCAGCCGTAGTTCCTTTCATGTTTCCAAACGGCAGGTACACAGGGACGATCTTAGGACTTCTAAGAGAGTACGTGCATTTGGATGGGAGCTATCCAGACTCCTTTATTTTTATGCACACATTACGATACTTTACTTTGGTTGTTTGGACACTGTTTCGTCCTTTTCCTTTCCGTATTTTAATCATTATATTTTGGGCTTGTTGGACTACCGATGTTTGATTCCGGTATTTCCGTTTGGTCAATTAATGTTTAATACATTGCCTTGCATGCTTTGATGACACGCCATAAATACACGTAACGGTCCATTTATCCAAGTGGGGTGTTACAATTATGGTATCAGAGAGCAAGGTTCGACTTGTAGGCTCTAAAACTTGACCTGTGACTAGTGGGTGGTCATCAGGAACTTCCTGTATTTTGGCGTCGTTATCTTCCATGCTATTTATGTATTTTATCAGTCAGCTTTTCAAAATTTTGATTAAGTAAACGGCTGGTACAGGACTGGCCATATTTAATCGCATGTGATTTCAGCAAAAATTTTGTTTTGGTGAACTGACCATAGGCGTTCACCCTTGTTATTTAAATTTTGTATGGATGAACTGACCATAGGCGTTCATCCTTACTCATGTCAGATTTATGTTTCGGAAATTTTCATTCTGTGAACTGACCTTAGGCGTTCACTAGTATTCATGTCATGTTTTGTTAACTATACCTTCATGAATTTCACTAAGCATATTCAGATATATTACCCCAGATTTTTGCAGTTTTATCAACTCATTCTATTATATTTCAGATGCCACCCAGACGTGAAACCGAGAATGATCCTAACGCAGCTGCCATTGCTGCTGCTGTTCAGGCTGCTATACAGGCCATGTTACCCCAAATTCGTGACGAGATCCGAGCTGAATATCAGAATGGACCCCAGCAGAATAACAACCCTCCTGCCCCACCACCTGCCACTCTACCCGCTTGGCTGGATCTGTTCAATAAGCAGAAGCCCCGACTGTTTGAGCAGACTGTAGCTCCAACTGATGCAGAAGACTGGATCTACCATATAGAGAAAATTTTTGGAGCTATGGGTTGTGGTGATGTTTTCAAAGTTAGGCTTGCAGTTTATAAGCTGGAGGGTCCTGCTCTACATTGGTGGAGGTCTCAGAAACAGTCCAACGGGGGAGATGCTTGGGAGCTTGCATTGACCTGGGCACGTTTCAAGACGATGTTCTATGACCAGTTTTTCCCGCATGCGGAACAAGCTAAGATGAAGAGGGACTTTCACGTTATTCGTCAGAATAATGGTGAGAACAGTATCGAGTTCATGCACCGATACCTCAGGATGGCTGGATTCTTGGGGGAGGCTGCGGGTACCGTAGAGGAGCAAGTGAAGCAATTTCGCTGGGCTCTTCACACCAGGACTGCAGATAGATTGATGAGTGCCACATTCACTAATGTGTCACAAGTAGCTAATGCAGCTCGGGACATCGAGATGCTTTTTGAGAGGGACGAGCTCGAGAATTTAGAGCGCCCGGAGAAGAGGTACATCTCACCCAACAGACTTAAACATTTTAGCCATTATTGCTTGGCAACTTATATGTTATTAAAATCTTGCAGACACAGAGGAGGAGACCGATCCCAATCGGCTACTCCGCATCAGAACTACAGGAACCACGGTCAGTCATATGACCGTAATCGGTCAGATAGGAGGAACGGCGGTGATAATTACCGCGGTAGTTCCAACTCCTCTGGCAGCTACAGGTGAGCCTTTAAGCTCCAAGAATACTAAGCTATCGTGTAAAACAGATCTAAAATTTATTTGTAAATTCCAAACAGAGATGCTGGACAGGGGCGTGACCAAAACAACAGGGGTCAACAGGTTGCCCGACCGGCAAATTCTGGTAATTTTAAAATTTAGTCAGCCAGCCTTACTTCAGTTAAGTTATCAGAATCGTGACACGTATATATCATTGTAAATCAGGTGCTCAGCAAACCAGAGCTACTTCCACCGGGTTTACTTACCCCACTTGCATCACGTGTGGGAAGAAACACTCGGGACCTTGTCGTCGTGGTTCGGGTAATTGCTACCAGTGTGGTCAGCCCGGCCATTTGAAGAGGGATTGCAAGAGCGGGGATGTTGCCGGTACCTCAGGCCAGACTCCTCAGATGTTACCTCCGCCACCACCGATACCACCAACCACCGGTCGTGTCTACACTACTACCCGTGAACAAGCAAATAAGACCACAGGTACTATTACTGGCATTTTGGTTATACACGGACAGTCTGCATGCGTGCTTTTCGATACAGGCGCCACGCACTCGGTTATATCTACTTCATATGCGGTTAGAATAAACATGACCCCTACGCCACTAGACAGTGCACTTAGTATATCTACCCCCATGCGAGACTCTGTACTCATTACCCAAGTATATAAGGATATCCCTCTTGAGTTTGATGATAAAATCCGTCCAGTCAGTGCTCTTCCTTTGGATATGTGTGAATTCGATATTATTCTGGGTATGGATTGGTTATCGGTTCATCATGCCACCATAGATTGCCATGCTCACCAGGTTATCTTTGGTGATGTCCAGACACCAGAGTATATTCACCGAGGCTTCCTACCAGGAAAACATGTTCAGATCATTTCAGCTTTACAGGCTCGTACCTTACTATATCATGGTTGCGAGGGTTTCCTAGCTACAGTCCATGACACGACTTCTGAAACACCTTCGATTCATGATCAGCCAGTTGTGTCAGATTTTCAGGATGTTTTTCCAGAGGAACTTCCAGGTTTACCTCCCATGCGAGAGGTAGAATTTGGTATCGATCTCGTTCCGGGTGGAGAACCAGTATCTAAAGCTCCTTACCGTATGGCTCCTGTAGAGCTTAAGGAATTGAAGGATCAACTTCAGGAACTTCTCGAAAGGGGTTTCATCCGTCCCAGCGTGTCACCTTGGGGCGCTCCAGTTTTGTTTGTCAAGAAGAAGGATGGTAGTATGCGTTTGTGTATTGACTACCGTGAGTTGAATAAGCTCACTATTCGTAACCGTTATCCACTTCCTCGTATTGACGATTTATTCGACCAACTTCAGGGTGCTAAGCACTTCTCAAAAATCGATCTACGGTCGGGTTACCATCAGTTGCGTGTAAAAGAGCAGGATATATCCAAAACTGCTTTTCGCACGAGGTACGGTCATTACGAGTTTGTTGTCATGCCATTCGGTCTCACGAATGCGCCCGCAGTATTTATGGACTTAATGAACAGAGTCTTCCACGAATTTTTAGACAAGTTTGTGATCGTATTCATCGATGATATCCTTATTTTCTCCAAATCCAAAGAGGAACATGAGAATCATCTCCGTACAGTTTTGCAGATTCTCAGACAAGAAAAGCTATACGCTAAATTTTCGAAGTGCGAATTTTGGCTGAATACAGTGGCGTTTCTAGGTCATATTGTGTCTGCGGACGGAATCACCATGGATCCTGCAAAGGTGGAGGCTATCACCAAATGGCCAAGACCGACGTCTGTCACAGAGATACGTAGTTTTCTTGGGTTGGCAGGTTACTACCGCAGGTTTGTGGAAAACTTCTCACGCTTAGCGTTACCATTGACCCAACTTATGCGAAAAGGCGAGAAGTTTATATGGACCGAGGAGAGAGAAAAGAGTTTCGAGGGACTCAAGCATCGATTGATCTCAGCACCGATACTTACTCTCCCATCCGGTACAGGTGGTTATCAGATATACAGCGACGCATCGGGAAAAGGCTTAGGCTGTGTTCTTATGCAGCATGGGAAAGTCATCGCTTATGCTTCGCGTCAACTAAAGCCGTATGAGAAAAATTATCCTACTCATGATCTAGAGCTCGCAGCAGTCGTCTTCGCCCTTAAAATCTGGAGGCATTATTTATACGGTGAGTCGTGTGATATCTTCACCGATCACAAAAGTCTCAAGTATATATTTACACAGCGAGAGCTGAACATGAGACAGCGGCGATGGTTAGAACTGCTGAAAGACTATGACACTAACATCCAGTATCACCCAGGTAAAGCAAATGTCGTGGCAGATGCCCTTAGCAGAAAGTCAGGTATGGTAAATGGCATCAAAGTTCAGGAAGAAATTATTCGGGATTTAGAGCAGTATGATATTGAGCTCTTAGTACGCGGACAGAGGGGATACTGGGCTAGTTTGAGGGTAGAACCAGATTTACTCTCCAGGATTAAAGACGCCCAAAAGGATGATGGTGAGATCTGGGCGATCATCCAGAACATTGACCGACAGACCGAATTTCGCATCGATGACGACGGTATTGTATGGCAGGGTACCAAACTCTGCGTTCCAGAAGATCCTGCTCTTAGAGAAGCCTTGATGACTGAGGCTCACAGCTCTCCGTTCTCCATTCATCCCGGTTCCACTAAGATGTACCATGATCTTAAGCAGTATTTCTGGTGGAGCGGCATGAAGCAGGATGTCGCAACATTTGTGTCTAAATGTCTGACCTGCCAGCAGGTTAAGATAGAACATCAGCGTACCAGCGGGTTACTTCAGCCATTAGAAATTCCAATGTGGAAATGGGACAAGATTTCTATGGACTTTGTTACCGGTTTACCACAGACTCAGCGGCGACATGATGCAATCTGGGTCATTGTCGACCGCTTGACCAAGTCAGCACATTTCATTCCTATTCGTAAAGATTTCGCAGTCAGTAAATTGGCGAAACTATTCACCGAGGAGATTGTACGGTTACATGGTACACCCTCCGAAATTATATCAGATAGAGATCCACGGTTTACTTCTCATTTCTGGGGAGGCCTGCATAAAGCTTGGGGAACTAGGCTCAAGCTCAGCACAGCTTTCCATCCACAGACGGACGGTCAGTCAGAGCGTACTATCCAGACCTTGGAGGACATGCTACGTGCCTGTGCATTAGAATGGACAGGACACTGGGATGACTATATTTGCTTGGTCGAG